>JAODJX010000136.1:17719711-17749530 GCA_026776945.1 Isichthys henryi
CCCCTTGGGGCCACCCGCCCAACCCCGGGGGCCTGCCCGCACCACAACCCGGCCGCATTTCCCCCCCCCCCCCCCCAGGGCTGTTAGCGTCCACTAATCCTGTTCCGAAAGGGAGCCCCAAGTGCTACACCCGCCACTCAGATGACGCGTAGTTATAGCTCTTTCAATCTCTCTGCCCCCCCCACTGCTTGCTCGTGGTCTTTAGCATACAGGATTGTCACTGTGTCAGTGTGCGAATCTCAGACTGGCAGGCTGTCACCGCTGCTGTCGTCTCAAGAGCACCTCTCCAGTGCGTAGCGCTTAATTCTCTGTAAGACATTGCTCTTTGCTTTTCCGTTTTGGAGAACTCCATGTTTGTTCACGTTTGACGTCTGTATAATTTGTACATAATAAATCTGCTTTTGTGTTTTTTATAAATATATTTGCTTTATCATACATGACGTAAATTGTTTCTTTGTCCGGCCAGCCAGCAATGACATTCACGTTCTTTTGTGGTGATGACATATTTCCCTGAATAACCTGAATAAGTTTTTTCGGTTGACAGTTAAATGTCTGTTTCAGTGTTTGCTCTTCCATTGAAGGACTCACTAGTCAGAGCAGGAACATTTCTTAAAATTTGCATGTCCAAATTAAGTCCACATGATCCTCCGAAAGTTGTGTTTTCCTTGGATGCAAGGTAACAAGACAATTGTTTTGCTGAAGTGAGGCACACATGGCCTGCCGAAGATGTACGGTGCTCTAATCCAAGTTTGAATGCATTGGTGACCCCCCCCCCTCCTAGCACTATTGAATTCATCATTGATGGTCCTTATGGTGCTTTTAATTAGCAGCACAACTGGGCCAGCCTCCGTAAACACAAACAGCGCTGCTTGTGGGTCGAGGTTCCGCTCAGCCGTGTTTACACTTCAGCGTGTTTTTGTTTGCTGCAAATGCTAATTTTATTTATTCACAAATTATGGTTTTCATTATATGGAAATTGAGGATGAATCAGGATTTGTAATCATTCCAAATAATGATATGCAAAAAATTCAACAGTTCAGTAAAAAGGGCACCAGACCAGCAGTTCTGAAACAGAATAGAACAGGATGATACATTTCACACAGGTTGCGGCAGATTGACATTTTAAATGTTTTTAATCTTAGATGTTTGACTCCCATCTTAAGACTGTGGAAAAACCACTAGAAGTGTCTGAACATGCAGATATACGAACAAGGCTTGTATATGCCTCCTGTTCTAAATATACACACAGTAATCATTCACTGGCATAATTTCTTTATAATACATAATAATAAAGACAGCAGCTCATGTTTTATGCTACAAAACGTTTACCTTTATCCCGAAGACACAGATTAACTCTTCTCAGCAGCGTGTGAAGCCATAAATGCTAACATCGTGGTTGGAGATGCAAGTGCTCAGAAGCTGGAGCTGATGTCCCACCTCCCCAGGGGTGGGGGTTAATTCCCGCCCCCTGGCTTCGAACATGTAGAGTTTGCATGTCCTCCCCATGATTGCCTGAGTTTTCTCCCACTGTCCAAAAGTGCATTTAGGTGGACTGACATCTTTAAACCATACCTCTTGCCAAAATTTATGTTTCAAAATACTGGAGTTTTATTCAGCATGGGGGCAGATAAGTAAGTAAGTAAATAAATAAAAGTAAATAAGTAACCAGATTTATATATATTCTGAATTCTATTTATGACAAAACATCAACATTATCACAGACTCACTGCAGTTTAACACTGGTACAAAACACAATTTATTAAGCAAATTCATAATGAAGTTTGAGGGACATGCAAATTTCGGGAGTTTCTGGGGAGAGACAGCAAAATGGGAAGGTACCGGAAGGCTGCTCGAAACCGTCCATGGTGTGTAAGGGTATAGACACCCTGCATCAGGCTGCCATGCTCTCCCAGGTGTGCAGTGCCTCTGCTGTAGGCTTTATTCTCACCTTTACCTGGACTGGATAATTGGTATGGAAGACGGAGCAAAGTTCAAAATACTGATGTAAGAAATTCTGGAATGTCTTATTCAATACTGTGATAAGGCTGTATGGCTATATAAATTATTTATAATACCAAACTGTGCTTCCACAACTGAGCAGTTTAAATTAAAAATTGGAAGCAATAAATTGCAAGCAAATGAAAATAGACCATATAAATATTTATCATCTAATTTATGTAAAAACTGGCCACATATTTGTTAGGTGTTGAACATTCTTTTTGCAGCTGAATAAGTATCACAAAAGAGGAGAGTCAAATTGTTAAATGGAGGGAAGAGAAAAAAAATTATGCCTGGTCACAGCGGAGAGAGAGAGGGAGGGAGAGAGAAAGAGAGAGGGAGGGAGAGAGAGAGGGAGGGGGAGAGAAAGAGAGAGATTGCTTTAAAACAAGCAGTTTAGAGATGGTAGGCAGACGAGGCGAACATTTGGTTTTTACAGTATTCTAGCATTCTTTAGCTGATTGGCGACGGTCTAAGTATGTTTTACAAGTGTAGGTTGGCAGACATGATAGTGGTGTGAATAGCAATTTTTAAGTAAGCTGTTGGCATACTAAAACAGATTTTACTTATGTTTCTGTGTAGTAGGTCTCTGGGAAAATGCTTGCTTGCTTTCTACATATTTTATATTAATGATTTATATGATACAAAGAATACCTTTCTGGAAAATGATGGCTGGCACGTCTATCGTTCATAAGGTCGGCTCAGAAGGCATGAATTAAAATGAAGGATTTATCTTGAAAAAGTAAAAATGCCAAAAGTCTCGTACTTTGTTTGGTTACTTATGGTTAAGGTTAGGGCTGGGTAGGGGTTAAGGTGACGACGTTGGAATTAGGGTTTTCCCCATAGAAATAAATGTGTATTGCATAAAGTTATAGAGAAAACATGCAAACTCTACCTGCACAGACCCCTGCTCTCCTACATAGGCAAGGTGGAAGAGATTGTTGCATGGATAGTATGTGAAGTAGGAAATGTTCACCAGATATATCCATGTACCATCTTCAAAATTAGTTAATCAATATCATACGTAAAGTAGGGTAACTGCCACCGTTGCTCGATCAGGTAAATAGGTTGAAAGACCACTCTGCCTGTTCTATTCATATTAATTAGACTATTTATTACGGTTATAAAAGTAAGGTCACAACCTTGAAGGTGTTTATATGCATAATTTATTTCCTTTGTTTATTAAATCACAAGTTATTAACAGTAAAATCCTTAACCGTTGCGTGAATTAGCTGATTGAATTTGAATGCACTTCAAACGCAACGCTTTGTGTGAACTTCACACTGCAGTCGTGGTGACATGACTCCCTCTGCTGGTGCCTGTGAGAATGACAAATGATACCAAGATCAGTCAAAAAACCTGGCACAAGACCATTAATTAAACCATTCATTAATTAATGGTTAATTAAAGGAGAATCCAGTCACTTTTAACTGCATGTACTGGTGCACAAATTAAATTTGGATAATTATGTACATATAATTTTCATACATTTTGATACAGTCAATAGGAAAGCTGATTACAGAGTTATCCAGAGGAGTTTGCAGTGGGACTGAACACCCCCCCTGCCCTCTTTATTGATCTCTTCTTCCCCTCTTTGTAACGTTGATCTAATTTCGGAGGATCTTACCATCACAACTCCCGTGGCCCCACCCGTCTCTAGGCACAGCAGTGGAAACGCACGTCATTAAGGGTGGAGTCGTCCAGTCCACTCTGGTAATTCTCCATCTTCACCTCAATGCCACAGATGCCCCCGATTGTGCACTCCTGGCTCCAGCCACCGTAGTCGCCCCAATCCAACCCTCGGCCCTCCAAGGTGGGGTTGCTGGTGCAGCGGAACCTGATGTTGTTGGCCGAGGTGTCGTCCCCGAAAAAGCCCTGCTCAGGCTCGACCCGGAGCTGGAAGGACTTCAGGAACCCAGCCTCGGGGCACCACTGTGGGTCTGTCCATTCACCGAAACTGGAACAAGACACATTTTTTTTTAATCCACTATAGTACCTTTTTGTCTCCTTTGGGGCTGGTTGCTTTGACCCAAACATGTAACTTAAAAAAAAATGCAGTGCATGGAGCTTGCATGTGTTCTGCTGTCACACTCTAACATGAAACCAGCTAGACTGTATCAAAGAAGCAGGTCTTATACATACTATCCGATGTGAGACTCAATGGTGTACAAGTAGCTTTTGTCTGTGCCCTGGGAGCAGTACAGACGGATCCCATTGAGTGAGGTGTCATCGAGGCCATACTGGTTGGACTCCACCTAACGTAAAAAAAAACTTGAATATATGCAACATATGTAATTATGCGACACATTCAAAGAGGGGCGAGTGGCATGATGTCAAGCAACTCGGTCATTTTCTCTACATTCACATGCACTGTTCCATGCCGGTTAGTGCAATAACTGTATTAAAATTATATGTATTGGATTAACTCAAGGAATCAAGACACGTCTAAATTCAATTATTCCCTGTGATGCTGCCACTAGTCATTTTGTCAAAGACAGAAGCATTGCAACGCTGTAATCTTCATGATTGGACGTTCCTCTGTGTCCCTAAAATGACACGAGGCTGTGGGTTCGTGTTTTTACCCGAACACTGAAGCCCGAAGCGTAGAATCCCTCCGGACACATTTCTACCCAAGTCCAATCTCCGAATTTCCCTCCATTTGGCACGGTCAGGATGGAGGTACTGGCCCTCCCAACGAAGTTCCTTCCGGCTCGTTCTACGAAAGGCTTCTCCTCCAGGTCAGATGAGCCCAGAGCTGCAATGGAAAGTACCGAGACACACAACACAAGTAGAGATGCCATGTCAGAGCAAGAGACAGACCAAGCATGGAACAAGCCGAGACGAATTTATATATAAATACATCAAGCTGCAAAAAAAACACAACCATCCTCTCCTGTTATCTATGTTAATAAGTCACTTCTCTGAAAATAATCTTGGGAAAACACAGGTGTTAAGATGTGACATGAAAGAAGTCAGAAGTACTGGGGTCTATCACTAGCGTGTACGTGTCAGTAAAAAGTGCTGAAGGCTCCCCTTTGCTCTCTACTTTCCATTGCGTCTGCAGCCAGCGAAAGTGCAGCTTCTTCTCAGTGTGCTGTTGCAGTTCCTGCACCCAGATTAACATCCTGCGAAGCTCTGATGCTCATTAAATCACATATTCATCCGTGAAGGTCCACCCACCCGATTTTATGTTTTTAATAATCTAATAGATTATTAAAGATTCGAATAAAGAATGAATGATTTCTGCGTGCATTGGAAGCATGGTGTCATGGCTTTGCTTTGCTCATGACCCACTTGGCAGTTTAATCAGAACTGAAGGCCCACATAGTCATCATGGCTGCCATAGTAATCTGCAGCGACACGCCACCCCATCTGGTTCATGCTCAGCTGAGCTGTCATTTGTTTTCCAACAAGACAGTGACCCAGAACACATCAGCTGGCTGCGTTAGAGCTGTCTGGCAAAGACGAATGATGGACTGCTCTATAAGACCTGCCCTCCGCAGTCACCTAACCTAAACCCAGCAGAGATGATCAGGGGTGACTTTGATCAAAGAGGGAAGGAAGAACTGGCAAGAAGTATCCAGCAAGTGAGGAAACCAGGGCTGGAAAATAAGCTTAGCCACTCACATGAGGTGAGTAATTTAAATGAAGGGCAAGTTCAGAACTGACCGGAACTCCACTGACTAGTAAAAACATGGCATGTCAGGCCACAACAAAAAACACAGATTACACTGAGCTTTCATCACTCAGCACAGGTGTGTAGCCCGCTGCCTGGGGTGATGATGTGTGCAGGGTCTTGCTGGACAATCCCACTTTCAGACTTGTCCCAGTTAGCCAATCGGCTTGAAGGGCCCGATTAATCCATTTCCTGCAGTAGATTCTCCAATTTCCTGAGCAAAAAAAATTCTAATTAATTAGTTTTGTTTTTTTTTTTTGCTCAACCGCTTTTGTCTCTCTGCTTGTTTTTGCTCTTTATGATTTTACATTTTACATTGTCAGTTACTGAAAATTTACCTGGGCTGGTATGGTAAGAACTTCAGGAGCCTGGTTAAAGTGAGAGTTGAAGGCTGTCGTCAAGGCAAAGAGTGCTACTTTGAGGAATCTAAAACATAGATTTCAGGTGTGATTTAAAACTTTGCTGTCATTGCATAATTCCATCTGTTACTTTATCACTTTGATGTCCACACTATTATTCATGATTTTATTTAGCAGGTGCTTTTATCCAAAGCAATATACATATTTTTGAGAAAGCAGAGGCAGCCAGTCCTGACAATACGAGCCTTGCTGAAGAGCCCAGCAGTAAAATCCCTCCATGTGGGGATATGAACCAACAACCTTCCAAATCACAGACACGGCAGCCTGATCTGCTGAGCCACCCACCACCTCTAATGTGCTACGATAACATATGAAAAATACAGAAATAAATCCTCTATGAGTAGGTGTGTGCAAAGTTTTGACTACTGTACACATATACTCCTTAGCCAGGTCACTAATTATACCTGCTTACTGATCCAAAGTAAGCCTTCTCCTTTACGCAGAGAATCATACACCTGCAGCAGAATACGTACAGGATGCAGACAGGATCATGAGATTTAAGGCTATCAGGAGAGCCACATACTCATATAACGACAAAAATATCAATGTTACAATACTGAAAACCTCGCAAAGAATCCCTGTGAACAGATTTGTAAAATTCAAACTACAGTATACAGTGAAAAAAAATACATTTTGACATGTTTAATGTATGTCCCAACTCTTCTTCATTAACTAAGGCTAATTAATGCTAATTCTGAATTCCATTTAATAAATAAGCATTAAAAAAGCTGACACATTTTACGCTGGATAATTTACTACATACTCAAATGTGAGCAACGTGTTACTTTCCCATGTACCTGGTCAAAGTCACCTCCCTGTTCATATCTAATTTAGTGTGATACATGTTACGCAAGGCTAAGCTACTAACCTGGCCCTTGCAATGTGCTGTGTGTTATTTTCATTTCAAATAAAATACCTCTGCTAGGGGTGGCCACAGTAATACATCTGTAATCCCTTTTTGCAAGCATGTTCATTATGCATTCGTGGGCTCGCCTTGAACTTTTTTGACGCACCGTAACCTTTCCCTCTCAGTAATCTTATCTGTCTGTAGAAAACCTGGAAATTGTTTGCCAAAGGCGATCAGCTAGTTTATTTTTAAGAATGTATTAGTGACACACCTGGTGAGTAACTGAAAGGAATCCTTGTCATTTCAAAGTCAATAAAGATGCGAATAGCTAGGATGGAAACACCTTGTGACATCGTGCTAAAACTAGAAGCTCGTAAAAAAAACAGCTTTTTAGGAACAAGTCACTCATCTTACATTTGAAGTCTATTTGAAGAACATAATATGGAATAGATAGTAACTGAATAGTAGTGGAGCGCTACAGTCATAAAATACTTTATTCTCCTATACTGCACAATGTTACAGTAACATACATGTATGTGTGAAAGCAAGTGACCTAACATTTGAAAGAATTTTTGGATATTTACTCTGATTTTAACTGAGAGCTGAAATTGTCGTAATTGTTTTTGTCTGGTCTCTGACAGCACATGCTGTACAGACGGGAAATATTGTTTCATAATACCAGCATAACATTTATCAACATGTTTACAACGGCTTTTCAGGAAATTGTCGAGTACGACCGCAAAAACCAGCAGCCCCTGACTGAGACGGAAGCTCTGAACAGCCTTATTTTCGAACGCGAAGCTACGGCTTGCAGCTCGACCGCGACGGTGCCCTGGCGTTTCAGCCTCAGCCGGCTTGCCGCTCCTGTGAAGCAAACATTCCTGGCCCTCGCTCTCATTATATAAGGGTTACAGCAACAGCTCATGCCCAGCCTCCCTGGAGGGGCTCTCATGCATGGCTGGGAGCCCAGTCTGCCAGAGGAGGGAGTAGGAACATTAGCAGAGGTTAACAGTTGCTTCCCAGGCTTCCCAGAAGACAAGGCGCCTGAAGGCACTCTGCCCCTGGGCATGGGAACCTCTGCGTCACCATGCTGTCCACAGATACTGCTGCTTCTTTGGCCAACTCTGGCCCCAGAATGTACATGTCCTGGTGAGTATTTTGGGGATTCACCCAACAAAGCCCCCCGCTGGTAGAGGAGCTCATGAAGATTAACAATATGTCTTCATTGTGAGAAGCCAAGACCCGTCATACTCACTGGTGTCGTTTTCAGGCAAGGTCACCCTTTTCTTCCTGGCCACAGTCCCACAGCAGGCTCACCACAAATGATGTTTTCATTGTGGGCATCAAGATGTCTGTTATTCTCTATATTGTGTCTAAGTTCATTTTGAGTTGCATACAAACCATGGCAGAACACAGCTTCCATCAAAAAAAATATATACACAATTATTTTATGAGGTACCCTACAAGTGACAGGTTATATCTAAATGACGTTTTCCTCATTGTAGAAAAAGAAAACTGTTTTTTTTTATACAGCCAACGCTTTTACCAACGCAAGATATCCTAATCCACCCAATTTCCATAACCAGCTATCGGTTACGGCTGCGGTGTGCCTTTTCCACCTGCCCAGGACAGGAGATACTCTGGCCAGAATGCCAATGCATCCGAGAGCACACACATTTGGACAAATCAAGATTTGGAATTTATCCCTTAACCCAAGCTGCGAATAACCATCGCATTATATTTTCTTAAATCAAATTCTGTTGAAATGCGCCCTCCACCCAGTAGATGGCGGTACGGCGTCTGCCGTTCAGTGTATTGAACAAACAAAGCGCATGAATAGTGCTGTGATTGGTTAAACTTTGACCAATAGCAGTGCACCTGGGTTCGTTCATGTCTACAGTCCTTGGTGGTTGTAGGTTATTTTGGCAATGATAAGTTATAAATGTGTGACGAGTTGCTCTAGAAGAGTACTTTCTGGATTATTGAATCTAGATGCTGTACGAACAAACAACATAAAGTGTCTACATGTAAATATGAAGCGGCCGTGTGTTGCTGCTCTTCAGTCTCGGTACACATATTGTGCTCCGCGGCATGATCAGTTCCATCCGGTGAATTATGTGCCGTGTTCAGGAAAGGATAGATTTTACTGCGATATACGGAGAATCAGAGATAACACGACTGCGCACGATGAAGACCTGGCGCGCTCTCCGGCCATGAGCCTTGCAGCGGATCCTCAAAATGACGATCTCAGGCGTAGTAAGTGCATATCAATCCATAGCAACTAAGTGTACTTATTATGTAAAGACTGATAAATAGCTGCATACATGTAATTACAGTATATGATAAAAAAAAGGCAAGCAAGTTGACATTACTTCCATTGACAACAGCAAATTATAGTTGTGTGACATCACGAAACACGGATAAGGTTGGATTATGCATCCAAGCGATGTTTTGTGCACTTTTCCCTTCTTTATTCCTGAGTGTGAGTTTTCTCTGTCTAACAGAGATCCCGCAGGCATTTAACATCGACGTCCTAGTGGCAATGCTCCGCCAGGAAAACGCCGTGGACGTCTGTGTCATAAAAGTACCGAAATCGCTGAAGTACACCGATTACTTTGTGGTAGTTAGCGGCACCTCAAGAAGACATCTCATAGCGATGGCAGAGTATGCAGTCAAAGTGGTAAGACTATTAGCTATAGTTGTTGTGTTGTCATCATCTCATTAGTGATTTTTTTATAATGCGCTGTTTGTGTCCACCTTCACCCCATACTTGAAGCAGCAATACAAATGTAGTTGTGTAGAAAATATGTATGCGATTCTAAAGCAGAGTTTCCTCTGATCTTTTTCTATGTTGTATCATTTACAAGGAGTGTGTATAAACATGCATTGTTTTTTGGTACCTCTGACTTGTATACCTCTCTGGCATTTTGTGACAGTACAAAGCGCTCAAGACGGATGCTGATCCCCATGTCATAATCGAAGGCAAGGATGCGGAGGACTGGATGTGCATCGATTTTGGTGAGTCTGTTTATCGCGACAGTCTGCTTTAGTACAGACTGTACAGATCTTTTATTAATGTTTTGCCGAGAGCCCTAACCAAGTGGATTTCTCCTCAGGGCACACTGTGGTTCACTTCATGCTGCCTGAGACCAGAGAGGTTTACGAGCTGGAGAAGCTGTGGACACTGCGCTCATTTGACGAGCAGCTGAGCTGTATCCCCCCAGAGATATTGCCCAAAGACTTCATCTATGACGATGAGGCCACAGATTGGCGCTCTGGGTTTGGAGACCTTGGGGGACAAGAACGGTTGTAGGCCGGCGGAGCAAAATCAGCACTGGAATTCTTTTGATCTCAGTTGTGAATGGCCCTTTTGTTGTTCTTAATTGAAGGTCAGTGAAATGTCCTTTTAAAGGTCATTTTTACTATGAAAGTAAATGTACTTGTATATTCAGATGACCGCAAATTGTGGCTCAAAGTCCCAACCTGTTTTGAAGTCTTTCAGTAGTTTTTTTTTCTTATTTTTTTTGTAGAACTAAGGCCTAACATCTACGTTGCTTTAAAATATAAGGTCGTATACAGTATGGCATAATGCTTGATATTTAAAAAACAGTGAATGTGGTCTTGACTGGTTGTATAATGTGTTTTAATAAAGACAACTTTTGGATGATGTTTGGTGAATTATGCTATTTTAGAAATGCTAATTTAAATATTTTTGCTGGCTATCTTGGGTACAAGCAGCCACATGCAGCTACTACTTTTTAATAATTCATTGCTTTACACTTAGAACTAAATTTCATTTTTGGGATGTAAGCTTCCATTACATAATTTATAAATTACGCCAATTAGAACAAGGTATAACTGTATCTGTAAGCTTGTATGGCTCATATCAGATACAAGATGAGTTTTGTGGGTTTTTTCGCCCTCGACAGATGGCAGTAATGCCTTTGACTTTACAGCCCTGAACGTTTTTTCTTCCTGTTCTGCAGCCGACTTTGGAGTTTCATGAAAGAAATAATGCAGCCAGGTTTTATGATGAAGCACAAGCTTGTTCTAGGGAGGTTTATTCACAGTCATTAAAAGAAAATATCACTGGTAACAGGGGCGTTTCTAGCAAGTGAGAAAAATATCGGGACTGAGTCAAGTTTATCTGGGACTTGACATTTGTTTTTGAAAGAAGACTGGCATCGGGGCAAAAATACTCAGGACTAAAGCCCCGAGTGATCAGACCTGATGACGCCCATGATTGGGAATGACGGCATAGTAAGCTCAGAAAAAATATATTTTCTACTGACTGGTTTCACAAAAGGTAGCAGAATGTTTTCACACAGTATATGAAAAGGTAGCAGAATGTTTTCACACAGTATATGCATTTTGTGCTTCATCGATCTACCCTCTACCACTTATCCTGGTTAAGATCATGGGGGTCCTGGAGCCACTAAGCTTGGGTGCAGTCTAGATAAGATGTCAGTCCATTACCAAGCACATACACTGCAAAACCTGTAACTAGATGTGTGAGGCAACAGTGCAACTGTGGATCCACTTTTTGTGCTTTCTTTGTAGTATAAATACATGATAGCCAGCCACTATGGGTTAATGCTCTTCAAATCAGTGTTGTAAGAATCAGTGGAGAGATCAAGTGCTGTGACAGATGATCTGAGCCCTGCAATCTCCCAACCTCAACCCTATAGAGCTTGTTTGAAATGAGTTGGATCAAAGAGTAAGAGCAAGGTAGCTAATTTGTGCCCAGAACATTGCATGGTTGCAGTATCTGATGTTACTTCATTGTCTTGAAGCCTTTTATTGAATAACATCTAAATAACACAGCTGAAACAAAACCAAATGCACTAAAAGCAGGTGTGTCCATACTTTTGACTGGTACTGTATATGAGCATCGAGAAATGCATACAAATGTAGATTATTTACATCCAAGAATGTATAATTGGTAAAAGTATATCATTTTTATTATAGTTTTTACATTCAGTTTCTATCCTTACCACAAACTTACCTCATCAACAGTTAACATTTTTTACATTTAAGTGCTGTCTTCCAGGGTCGCCAACTTTTGTCACCTGACTTGAGTGAGATTTTCAGTTGGAGAGAAGTCTGCACAAGCGTGCATATATATTTACATGGATGTAACAGTTTTATTACTTTGTAAATAGTGGGTAAGGGGTGCAAATTACACCAAAGCTCTTGATGTAGCTAAGTTTAGATTTGTAATGCAATAATATACATTTTCCGCAAGATTTCATGCGAGAACGTGGGAGTCTGAAAGCGTGAGTGTCACGCCAGATGCGTGAGGGTTGGCAGCCCTGGAGTCTTCACGTCGACACACCTTTCATCTCGGTATCAGCATTTGGGTTATCTATGGGTTGCCCCTGGGGAAGCGAAGAGAATCTTAGCAGTTGTCGACTGTAATTCATAACCCGAACACTATATTTAACATTGCATTGTTAGTTACATTAAGCTGCAGTAGTGGGCAAACTCTCGCGATGCGCGCGATAGATATCGCGACCCAGTGCCCGCTATGCGCGCACCGCGAAGACCGCGCGACAGGTGGTCACGTGGTGCTTTAAGATCTTGCTGCTGGTGAGTGTCGACGGTTAGTCGCCTAAACTACAGCGAAATTTGTTTTTTCTTTTATTATTACTGGCAATAGTTTAATACTTTCTAATTGTGTCAAACATTGTTCGTTGTTTGTAGGTGGAGTGTGACATAGGCCTAATGAAACATATCTAACAAACGTGCAAAAAGCGTTAGGTAGCTAATGATTTGTAAAGTAAAGCCTAAAAGGACCTTTTTGCATGCATGTAAACGGGGCTGATAAAAATGTGATTTCTGTAATGAGAATAAGGTCTCGAACCTTGCTAATGTATATCTGTAGTTTGCGTTTTAGTAACTTAAGCGGTTGAATATTTGTCTTACCTTACTAATTGCTGATAGCCTCATTCTAGCGTACTACTGCTGTACATAAAAATCTGTAATTTAAAAGTGGCAAAGTGATCTGTGGGTTAAAAACTCATACCGCCTGCTTATTAAGTGTTGGTCTTCAATTATTGCGATTGATGTGATTTGCTCTTCTCTTTAGCATGAAAAACAGTGATGGATAAAACAGTGCCTGGGAAAAGTAAGTGAATCTGTCTTGCAGCTTTGACAGACATGTCTGGCTTGTTTGCTTAATGAGACTGAGTCGTCCTCTTCTCCTTGCAGTGGAGCTTGTGGGAGTCACACACGTGGTGGACGCCATTACATTTTGGGCTCAGGTTGGTAACCAAACTGAACCCACCCATTGGGGGGGGGGTTGTTGTTGCTTTGCTTTAAAGCCACTGAAGAAGATCAGGTTGGGTCCGGCGATAAAATTCACAGTAGAGCCCCGATACCGTTTTCAGAATGTCAGCGACGACCCCGCTGTGGAGAGGATGACCAGCATTTTGTCGGCCAGATGCCCTACAGCTCGGAGGCTGACGGGGAATCCCAGTCCTCAGAAGGTTAAATCGCCGGCGGACATAGACCTGCGTTATGGTGTGGTGCACGTTGGTGACCCAGTAACTGTTTTATACAGGTATATGGCGCACTGTTTTCAGAAGACCGATGCTGGTACAGGTGTAAGGTACAGCGCAATGATGTCGACGACAAGGTACGTTTATATTGGTAATTATTGTTAGATTTACATGGCTTTGTTTAATTATGCCGCATTTAGCTGAATGCTGCCTGTGAATAATGCTGATCACACCGGCTGTAAAATGTCTCTTTGTTTAGTTTACAGTGTGCTACATCGATTATGGTAATACGGAGCATGTCAGCCGTTCATCCTTGGTGGAGCTTCCAGAAGACCTTCAAACGGGATGTTTGGCTAAGAAGTACAAGTTTTGGGGTTTCCATTTAAACAGTGATGAAGACTCGCAGCATTTCGTACAGGTGATAGGGGAGGTGGGGGGTCTTATTGCAGAGAATCTGTCTAGCCTATTGACTGGCTTCTTCTCCCCACTTGGGAACTTCGCAATACTGCCCGTTCTGTTCCCAGGGAAAGATCTTCTTGCGCAACCTGATTTACGGCAAGAAATTACGGATTCAGAAGAAGTCGGTGTGCTTTGATGGCACCGTCCTGGTCCACGCGTTTCAGGGGGACCTGGACATCGGAGAGGAGGTGATGAAGATGAAGTTCGCCAAACTTAGTATCCCCAGTTGCAGAGAGGGCTCCAACCCGACCTGGCAGGACCCTCTGGGGCCGTGGGGCCCCCGGACCCCAGAGCGCGCCTCTCAGGGCGATACTGTGCAGGCGGGCTCCCAAGTCCTCATTCCCAAACCACGCCCTACCTTTGCAGAACAAGTGCCTCAGGCGCTAAGGTAAGTCGAGCAGCAGTTGCATCAGCCCAACAAAAAAGCTATGTGAACATAATGCTGTCACAATATCAGATTCTCACGACACGATTATCTTGACCAAAACAATTCAGCGTAGTGATATAATTGCGATATCCAAGGCTTGTGGATTACTAACCTAAAACTAAACTAGATTTCAAATGAAAATAAAAATTATAAACCAGAACAATAAAAACCCTGATGCAAAATCATATGCAGGTATCTGGAGGTGCAGTGCAAACTTATTTATTGTCATTTGCAGCCATCGAGGGGTCTTCATAATTCTGTAGTGAGGAATCGGATAAACGCCAACATTCTCAGTTAACCATTCTTCAAATTCACCAGCCATTGTTATTTTGCTCATAAAGAGTAGAAATGGGATTTGCTTTCGATCTTTGGTCCTGATCTACTTCCTGACTTCCTGCTACTTTTCCCCTGGCCAATGAACGTTCAGGGATTGTTTGCATCACTGAGCGGAGCCGCGGCAAAACGGGGCTGGTGGTATATCGCCCGTTAAGGGATGAATGACTCTATACCCCTGTGCCAAATGTTTAATATTTTGTCTAATTATTGTTAACAGAGCTTGAGAGTCCATTTGATTAATTTTTTTGGTTGTGTGGTTGTATGTATGTGTTATTTAGGACATTTGCATTTTCAATGTCTGAATATTCTTAAGAATTAAAAGTTGTGTTCTTAGGGTGTACTTGCATTATTATGTTATTGGATTATTATGGCGATGGTCTTTAGATGACAATATTTACTGCAATTATTTCTGGTACATTGTATTGTCTGACAAAAGTAGTTATTGTGACAGGTCTACAATATGCCTGTCATAATTAAACATCTGTATAGTGCCAAAAAGCCGGCATTCTGACAGATTCTGCTGGCTGTAAATACACTGGTACACCCATTATCTAATGCCCTGGATATTGTGATTTTAGTGTTGTTGTAAATTCTTTTGGCAGCGGTAATGGTGTAGTGAAAATCTGATATTGTGACAGCCCTAATTATGGTATTATAAGGGAACACGCTTGTGTGAATCTCATACCAGTTTAATGATGTAGCTAGTGGTTATTTTGAATTGGCTTATCTTTCAGATGCTGTTTTGCTTTACGAGATACGACTTAATTCCATAATGATTCAGTTAAACTGAGAACCAATTGAAAATGATTATGCACAAGAGCCATTTCCGATGAAGGCCATAGGATAAAAGGGTTTTTATTTTTTCTTTCTAAACCGGTCCTTGTTTACAGGGAGAAGAGCACGACCACGGCCCTGCAGCCTGCCAGCCTGCTGAAGAAGAAGTTGGACCAGGAGCTTATGGTGGAGAATGAACGGCTGAAGGAGGAGAAGAGCGCACAGCATCGTAGCGCCTTGCTCCTTGGGAAGGAGTTGACAGAGGCACAGGCGGAGCTGCAGGTGACAGGACAGCTGAGATGCCTGGTTCAGAAAGGCTCAAAGCTGTTAGGGTGAAGTCAATGTAAAGTGATGTTTTTCGGCGAGGGGTACATAGTGAGCGAGAGGGACCTTATGAGCACAGTGTGAAGTGGGATGAGTGGTCTCTGACTCCCCTGGCGGATAATCTTCTGCCGGGAGATCTTGTGGGTGTCGATGCAGTTTGTCAGGCTGATCGTCTTGCGTCTTTTGTGCAGAGGATGAAGGACAGCAGGCTGAGGGATGCCATAGAGATACAGAAGCTGAAGGAGGAGAACGGCGTTCTCCGGCAGAAGGCTGACGAGCTCGGGAAGCAGCTGCAGGAAGTCCATCAGGAGCTGCAGGTGGGGGTCCCACCCTCCGCACACACAGCGGCCTGGATAACATCGGCCACCACTGCTTTCCATCTTTCTGTTGAAGGTCATGCGACCAGTATCTTGTAATGTGGGAAAAGTACATATATGAAATTAATATTCAACTTGAAATGATCCCCTCCGTCTGTGTTTTTCCTGATTCTGTCGTAATAAATTCCATAGTCTAAATTCTTACATTCCAAAGTTCAGCCAGTTTCTTTTGGGGCCTGCTTTTATGTTTGGAATTTGTAGATTTCATTCATCATTTTCCTGTTGACCAATAGAAACAGTGCTGTATGACAGTGTCTCGGAGCCTCGCTGCTTCAGGGTTGCGGGTTCGATTAATACTACAGTACTTCCATGTTCTTGCCGTGTCTGCATTACTCATAGTGTTTGTCCTGCACTGGACTCCACTGGTCCAGGATGTCCCCTGACTCCCCTGTGCTCACTTTAACCACTAAGCTGGCAGCCCCTTTTTGTGCCGTGATGCCCCCACCGTATTTTGCCCACACAGGTGACAAAGCAGCAGGCGACTGACAGCGTGGAGGCAGCAGACAATCGTCTGGAGACCGCGGTGGGAGACAGGCTGGGCCAGCTGGCACAGAAGGTGGAGTCCTTAAGGGGTGTGAGGTACAGTCACCAGCCCTTTCCCCTTTGTGCTGCGGTCGGTACCTATTAAATGGTCAGCTGTGTCTGCCTTTAAAGTCTCTCTTCACCCGTCTTATACTAAAAGCTCTCGTATCCGGAATTTAAGTAACTGGCATAATGCTAAAATATCAGTATAGGTGCTCCTTGACTTTAAAGTAGTGACTGTAACTAGATGCCATTAATTGAAACAAATACATGAATAAAAGTTTATTTGGTTCAACACAGAAAAATCAAAACGTACGGTAGGGCTTAACACTGTGAGACATGTTTAGGCTCGCAAACACCACAGAGCCTGCAAGTAAAGCTACATGAATGCTGCCGTTGCCTGGCAGGAGTAGAAAGTGTCGTGCTGCAGATCGGCAGTCTGGGAACAGATAAAAAATACTGATGACCACTGAATGTGCATCTCTATCGCACCAGCTTTAGTGTTCAGTCACTCTGCCAGTGTTTACCTGGCGCACGCTTGTGTTCTATCAAATATCTGCTGTAGCTTTGTGTTAAAATTACTACAATAATCATTAGTATGTCTGTATAAAAGGATTAAAGTGTAAGAAATATTAAGTGTTTCAAGAGTAAGATTCAACCAATCTGGCAAATTCAACTATCCGCCAGCGTTTTTGTCCCTACATTTCTGGACATGAGAGCTGTTACCGTAAGTCCTTTAAGAACCTTGACTATCTCGTCTCCTAGAGAGGCACGCTCCCGTGGCACCTTCAGGGACAGCCTGCTGGAGGCCATCGACATAGTGGCACACAATGGCATCTCCTCTCCCGCCTCTTTGGAAAAGCTGGAAGCCGCGTGGAAGGAATACGACCTGGCACAGGATATGGTGAAGGCCTGTCACAAAGTAAGCCGTCTCAACCCAAAACCGTCCGAGAATGGGCGAAATTTGCATGGGGGGGGCATCCTTGGAGTGAGACCTGGGGGGGGATTGTGCAAACACCCAGCACGTCATGCTTATGGACCAGGTAGAAGGACAGGTGAATTGGTGTGTAATTTTTTTAGAGAATTTAAAAACTTCTCTGAAGTGTTAAGTGCTGTAAAGTGACTGTCACAAGCGTCTGGAATTGGACTGGGATTTTATTTTTGTAAGTAGCTACTTATGGTCGTGTTAGTCTGTGCTGCGCGATGCCAGTGTATAGATGCGGGGGAGGTAAAATTGATGTCAATCGGCAGAAATGAACTGACTGCTTTAAATGTGGTTTGTCAGAGAGAGGACCTGGAAGAATTGATCACGAAGAGGAACGGTGTGAGGGGAACGTTGGCGGTGGCTGTGGATGACTTTATTCAGGAAGTGGACGGGTTGCCCATCAGCAAACGAATGGACACTCTTGAGGTGCTGAGGGGACGGGGTTTGTGATGTTAGTGTCCAATCCCTTTTGCCGTAGGACGACAACACGTTACTCTGCATTCCGTGTCTGCACATTCTCTGTAATCTGTGTGTCTCCTTCGTAGGCAGTGGGTGCCTCTCTTACTGCGGTGTTTGGTTCCTTCTCGATGGAGGAAGTTGGAGACGAGACCTTTGAACGGTTCAGACAGTGGAACAGTCAGAAACAGCAGGAGACCCAGGTGGTGAAGGAGGAGACTGACGAAACACTGAAGTTCCTGTGTTCCTGGTTTGAGAAGATGGTCAAGGTGTGTGAGAAGCATGACATTAGGGTGACGAGTCTCACTCTGCCATTATGAGTTTGGTGATGAATTTAACTTTAGCAAAAATAGACACGTATGATTTGGGTAACCAGGCAGTACAGTCATATTGTGTTAGAAGAGGATATTCTAGACTGCGGTACATGGAAAATGTTATAAATTGGTTATGTGTATATATGTACTGTCTTCTTTGTTTGAAAATATTTGCTTGGTATTGTGGGATTTGAAGTTTTTGGTTTCCCCCATTTTCAGTTTTTCAGTCTATCAAGCGAGTTGCCGATACCCCTGAGTGTCATGACCATGGGCGTGGACGGCCTCCTGCAGAGGGCAGAGCTGAACCTGTGCCGGGAGCTGGACATCTCGCTCGCCGTGAGTCGTGGGTTGCATCACCTACTACCACCACCTACCATCTAACAAATGTCAAAAAACGTCAACTGTCCTCCCGTAGGAGCAGAACAGTCGGGACATGGAGGTAGTGTCAAGCGCCTTTCACAGTGTGATGCAGAGGATTGGGAAGGAGCAGTGTCTTCTGAGGGCTATACGGGAGAAATACCTTCTTAACTCACAGGTGAGGGACCGACAGCAGCAGATATGTGTCCGTCACACTCTGCAAGAGCTTCAGAGCATCATGTAATATCTCAGTAAGCTGCGCAAGGGTCCATTACGTATCCATGAATAGAACAGAACAGAACAAACCATATTGTTACTGTACAGATACCGCAAAAGTGTGTACTTCCCACCAAAGCTATAAAAAATAAACAGAAAAATTAAATGTAAGTGAATTTAAACAGTACAGATACTTGTCTCTTCATGAGAGACACAGCTTGGGGGTCACAGCATGCAGCACCGCTGGAGTTGAGGAGTTAAGGGTCTTGCTCACAGGTCCAATGGCAGCCTCAGCCTGCTGGCCCTAGGATTTGATCCGGTAACCTTCTGATCACACAGAGTCCTGCTCGTCCACACACCACCTCCTCCATAATGTCGTCTTATACCCTTCAGTGTAAGGGCCCATTGGTGCATTTCGAGGCCTGCAAGTGCAGCCTGTTCTGTTAATGTGCCGTCTGTCTCTCCGTTGGTTCCCATGTCCTTCAGTTTAAGGAAGAGGTCCTCCGGTGGCAGGACGACACACCAAAGGCTGACGAGCTGTTCTCCATCAAGAAGCACATCAAGAACTTGAGGTCACAGCTGCGCTGGAGGCTGGTGGAGCAGGGCAGCCTGGAGGAGGTGATGCCCCGTTTGTTGGGGGGGGGGGGGGTGTATTCGTGTAGGGAAAATCTGATATTGTGACAGCCCGACGTCAGTGGACAATAACATCTCTACCTGTGGTCTGATTCTCAAAGCGAAACTCCACAACCAAGATGGAGGTTTAAGGAAATTCACATCTACGAGCATTTTTCTCTGGATGTAAGGACTGCGGCTTCCGCTCTGCTGTAGACCTCTGTGGGCAGCTCAGAGCGAAGGAGGGAGCTGCTCTCCTCTTGATGGAGAGCTTTCGATAGATTGCTTCAGGGAACAATACAGCTGTATGAATGGGCAGCACAAGGACTCATGTGGGTGACTTTGAATAGAAAAATAAGCTGCAGACCCAAGCTGTGCTCTTTGAGTTCAGCTGCTGGTTTTCTCCTAAAATAGCTGTTTTTTTCCCCCTGCCTGCACCTTCTTACGAGAATTTGGGCACTCTTCAAAGTGGGGCTTATTAAAAGGGTTTGTCGTGACAAAGCTTAAGTGTATTTCCTGCCAGGAACGAATTCCGGCTTTTCCTGTAATCCCCCGGATTAGACTTGATTGGTGCCGACCATGTTTGGCGGTGTGTGTCTTATAAATACCTGATACCTGGTTATCCGTCCAGCTTCCATAACTTGCTGGTTTAGAGTCAGTGTGAGCCTGGAGTTTGTCGTAGGGACGGCTGGGCCCGAGGTGGGGGGACACCCAGTCCATCACAGGGCATGTTCACACACATCATGGGTAATATCGAGATGCCACTCAACTTAACAGCATGGTTTTGGACTGAGGGAGGAAACTGGAGTATGTAGAGGAAAACCACACAAGGGAGAACATGCAAGCTCCAGACAGAGAGCTAGGGGCAGGACTCGGACCTCCAGCCCTGGAAGTGTGAGGTTGCAGCGCTGTCCCCTGAGACCCCTGGTCATGATGTTTATACCTGCCCTGGAGTGGGGAGGGGGGGGTCTGATATTCATGTGGCTGTTTTTTCTTCTGAATTTCTTCTCAGGCAGAAGAGGTGGACCTCCTGGAGATTGAAAAGAAGAAAACACAGATTGAACAGACCAGGAATGCCCTTTTCCAGGAGATTGGTCTGGAGAAGGAGGCATATGTAAGAGTTTTGAGCTGAGTTTTTTTTTTTTGAAGAAGAAGAAGCTGTTTCTAGCATTCTAGTTGTTGCTTGACGCCTTAGATGTTTGTATATAAATGAACCTGAACCAAGTGATTTCTGAATCACATCAGATTTTTTTAGTAAAATAAATGATCAAATAAATGCTACTTCAGTAATTAGAGCTGTTTCAGTGTCATTCCATCTTCGCAAATAGCTCTAGATGAATCTTTTTCCTTGATTTGGGTGCCAGGCCGATCTTTGGAAACTATGGTTCTGCTTCATCCCGTGTTTTGTGAGATCCTGTGACAGTGAGTGTGTGGCTGGATGCTGTTCCTCTGCAGAAAAGGCTGGCTGCCCTGGCCAAGGGTGGCTTCCCTGAGCTGCCGCTGCTCTACCACGACGCAGACCTCCTCAGCTTCATGGTGAGAGCCCCCGCCAAGAATAACAAGCAGTAATGAGGGAGAAGAGCCTGTTGCCGATCGCTGGTGCACAAAACCCCACCCAACAGTTCTCAAAGTCCCACCTCTCCCCTTAATCGTGATCCCCCCCGTGCGGGAAGCACTCATGCATAACACTGAGGATTCTGACCCGGGTCGGCTGTTGCAGAATTCTGAGGGGCTGGTGGTGAAGAGCCTTGACCGGGACCTTTTTGCCAGCGTGCCCCTGCGAGAGCTGAGTTCCAGGAGACCCCTCGTGTGCACAGAGTTCCAGGGCCAGCGAGTTGTCCTTAAGGTGACAACCTGGGATAATCTGCCCCTTTACTTTCGATATTCGGGGTTTATAATTTGGCCACTGGCTTGGTTCTGTACTTTTCAAAGCGTGCTATTGTTAATTTTCCAGTGCTCTGGTCAGAGAAATTAATAAGTTTTGTTAATGAATTGTAGGGTTACTCTGTCGATGCCCAGTCAGAGGCCAGAACGGTGGAGAGAGCCACCCAGTACTACAGAGCGAGTATGTTTGGTGAGGAGCAGACAGGACTACTCCCCCTGCTGGTGCTATTTTTCGGCAAGGTAAGAAGGTGCATGTAGATCTGTACATTCCTACATTCCTCTCATTTCTTTTTCCTCCCTTATGTCCTTTTTTCCCTCCAGAAATATCTTACAAGCTGATCGTGACATAATGAAGCTTCTTTGCCGTGATAGTCATTCCAGTTAAAATATCATCGCTCTCCATCTCCCTTTCAGTCAGACCCTATGGCCTACGTGATGGTGCCGTACATTTCCTGTGGCACGTTGCAGCTTCTGCAGAACTCCAGCCCTCTTAACACTTCCGTGAGTCCTGAACCCCCCACCTACCAGTCTTCCTGCATTTTGAGAGTTTCTCAGATTTTACTCTCCGTGGTTTCACCTGGCAGGAAATCACGGCCGTCATGAGAGGCGTGGCTCTGGGGCTGCAGACGCTGCACGGGTCAGACGTCGTTCATGGCTCACTGCACCCCAACAACGTGTTCGTCCTCCGGCGGGAGCGCGGGCTGCTGGGAGATTTCGATTTCACCAAGGACCCGGTGAGTCGCCTCCTGGCTTCCTGGTTTCCCGTGCTGCTCAGGGTTTCACTTACGACTCCCCTGAAGTTCTGGGCTCAGAATCAGCAGAGTCTGGGGTGGGTCACTCGTAAATAAAGGGAATTTGTTTGCACTTCTTTTCTTTTCCCTGACACAAGGAATCACCGAAGACCTTTTCGTTCTACTGTCTTCCTGCACTGTACTTTCTTTCCTCCACCTCTGGTCCAAACTAGGACCAACGTGTTGCTGACGCCAGGATGCTGGCCGGGGCCCTCAGCCTGGTCGCCCCAGAGGTTGCTCAAGGAGAGCCCCCCTCCCCCGCCTGCGACGTGTACGCTTTGGGCTGTGTGCTGTTGTGGGTAAGGCTTCAGATAACCTGCCAGGCATGTCGTTCTGGAGACGCACAAATCCCTCCAACATTACCTGCTCTTTCCCTATCTAAGCAGCTACTTGACAGGTCATATTGCCCATAAAGTGTGAGGAAATCAGTTAATTTGGTTCATGAAGGACAGAGAGATTAACTGTTTTGTCCTTTCACAGCTGCACTTTCCAGAGGTCAAGTTTGCACTGAAGCCTGATGGATGCCTAGCTGATACGAGTGAAATGAAATTGGTATGTAAGGTAATCTCGTGGAATTGTGAGCAGCGTGCACACATTTCATAGTGAAGCGAAGGTGTGGCCCCATGTCTCAGTGGGCAGCACCCTGGGCTCACACCTTCAGCGGTGGGGGTCCAAATCCCACTCGATCTCCTCCTTCTCCCCCAGGTTTCATTCAAATACTCCAGCTGCTTCCCTATACAAAAAAGTGCAGTTAGGTGAACTTTTCTCTAAATTGCCTTTAGTGAGTCAGTGTGTGCCCTACATTATACTGGTCCCCTGCCTCGTGCCCCTGTGCATTCTGGGATTGTAGCTTCAGTCTCACTCCCACTCAGACCGTGTACCAGCTAAGTGAGCATGAAGGCATATGGGTGGAAACATTCATGTTTTTCTCGTGGTGCTTCATAACCTCTCAAACACCGTAACCTGTCCTTGTTATCAGGAGCCCAGGCTGCGGATGTTGCTGACCCAGCTTCTGTGTTCCTCTTCGCGAAGATTATCGGCATCTGATGTCCTGTCACATGACTACTTCTCCATGCAATGATGTATGCTGGTGGTTCTCGAGTCGTAAGGTGATGACGGAAGGCTGTGCGTGACCTAAGAGTTTGACAGTTGGACATGTGGAAATGCTCCAGTTCATAAGGACGTTTTTCCTTTTCGGATTCACATTTTTCTGCAGATTGGAACAGTTTTGCCTGCTGTGAGTTTTGGGGGTTTTTTTTTATAATTGTTAGCGAAATGCACAAGAATTTGTTCCGTTTATTGGTCTGTGTTCTGACAGCTGTTTAAAACCAGTAAAGTGAGTTTTTCTCCTTAATCCAAGAATCTGTCCTGTATGTTGTTGCTCTGACAACGTCAATAAACACTAACGGCAAAAGAATTTCTCGGCACCTAATAAAATATGGACCTATAATTCATAGACTGCAGCTCTTCTCCAAGTAAGAGTGATGGTTGGAATGATGCTTCAAAACTCATTGTTATTTGGGTTACTTTCCGTTAAACCAATTAGTGATTGGCAATGTGAAGTCATTCCGGCCCCTTGTTTTCCAAGCTTTCTGCCTCCCTCAAACTACAAACTTTAGAAATTCATGCATTCAGATTCCAACCATTATTATTTCAATACCAAACGTTGGCCACCATAAGGAACACAGTCAAACGGAACCTGTGTTTTTTATACTTTGGACACCAATAACTAATTTCATGCGATTTCTTTCTGAGCTGCTTTGTGCAGCCTGTCTTCATAAGGTCTGTTTAGTTCACGGTGCCCCGTCTTCCACCGACTGAATGATAATGGAGCTGCCAGTCGAAATTGCAGGCTTCCATCACTTGGAAATGTCTCAAATTCTTCCCTTTAAAATGTTCCTCAGAAATAACTATTTTCTTTATCAGCGGAAAAGCTTGCCGCCTCTCTAAGTTTAGAATTATGACATTTGCTTTTTGCCCTTTTTATATAAAAAAAAATGATCTGTGTATGTTTATTGGTTGAAAGGCTTAAATTTTTAATAGTTTTGGATTTTTTTTTCTTTTTCATCTCTTAAAAAATGCAGGATGGTTTCAGTGCTTTTGAGAGGTACGTCTCTGGACAAAAGTGTCTGCTACAGATGTAGATGTGCAGTTTACATTTGACCAGAGATTTGCAGTCTCCTGATACAACGTTTGTTTGAAAAGTAATTTAAAATTGGTTTATAGTTTTGACATTAAGGCAATCCATGCGAATAGTTTCTGTAATCAAAACCCAGGCGTTTTGTTGTAGTTTAATCAGTGTTTTGCCTCATTGCTGTATTCCCGTACTGCACTTTGAAGTGAGTGTTATAAAATCATGCGAATCATGCGAAGATACTTGTTGACTGAAAGGTTTCCTATAAAATCGGAACAGCATGAATCCGTTCTGTGCAGTTGGAGGGAGGAGTTGGGCAGCGTGTTGCTCATCAAGTTCAGGATGTTGTAGGTTCAAAGCCCAAGACTTGGCAAAGTAATCATATCACCACTGGGCCTTTGAGCAAGGCCTTTGATTGCTTCAGGGGTGCTGGACCCCTTTCTCTGAACACATTTCCTTATATGTAAGTCAGTGTAAATAAAGGAACGCTTTAGTATTGCTTACAGATAGAGAAAGCTGAGGCATATTTTTCAAATGAAAATGTGTTAAGGGCAAAGATATATGAAACAATGCAAATAACACCTTAATTGAAATGTTTTATGGAACCAAAAAATCTGCTGTTTTCATAGTTTTCCTGCTCAAAATATTCACTTTTGTCTTAAACCATCTGTAATCAGCCCAGAGTTTATCAGTACACTTGAATGTACAATTCATATTGCCTCTATGTGTAACTATAGAAAATCAGCTGAACAATTAACTGAGAATACCCATAATTATGTATTATAACAAGCAATCTCACAGAACTGATAAAGTAAGATTATTTTTTTTTTTAAATCCTGGACAGAAGAGCTTGAAACCCCCAAGGTGACACAAGATTTATCCACAATTAGATGGAGGATTGCAGAAAGAATGTGTGAAAGAATGAAAGCCTTTGGGGGGGGGGGGTGGAGGCTCATCAGAGAGAAGAAAATCAACAAATCTTATCTCTGGGCTTCCTCATTAGGTGTAAAGCTTTTCCGGTGTCAGGTTTTGTCAGCTCGTTTTGGCTGGGGAGATGCTCAAGAAAGCCTTCAAAGAAGTATAGCACTTTGCTGACAGGGTGGGGTCCACATTACTTGTGCAATGATGTCACTCTGAAGCAGAGAGATGTAGGTCTAACACACGTGGTATCAGGCTGAAAGCACTGGTTGCCCAAAATGGATCCATACAGTGAGTGTGACGATGTATCATATAATCACACAATAAATGCTTTTAAGTGCTCTTACGATCAGACTATAAAGCTCGTTTGATATATCTACTGTGATGCTGGATACTAGAAGAAAATTAAGATGTGAATTCAAAATTCAGCTAAAATCAACATTACATGATACTGTAGGTTCTTGTTGATCTGAGGAGATTGAAGTACATGACAGATTATGTCCATGCAGATGACTGAAGGTGTTGAGTTAGTCATGGTGTTACAGTGACTCACTGAATCTTACTGATTTCCTATTTTAATCCTCTTAATTTTTCTTCTTTCACTGCTGGGGGATTATGTATTCACTGTTTTATAGACTTAAGAAGAACGTATTATTCTACAGCAGTTCACACATTCCCATGAAAATCTAATTTGTAGCTAATCACGTGCACGTGTACAGGATTTGGCCAATGCAAATTTGTTGAGTTTTATTTTATTTTATTAGAATAGTATATGTATTGTTTCACTAACAATTATATGACATTTAGATTGACAAATTAAGGAATATGCTTACATCTGAGATTTAAATTGAAGAGCTTCAACAAGTCCTCGCGAAAGAAACCCACAAATTAAATCAAGATTAATCAATTCAGTAAGGGAATTACTTGAATAATTTCCACTTACTAGGTAGTAATCTGAGTCACATCAACTCCTTCTATATCTTTGTTTACCTTACTGCCCTAGAAAGGGTTCAGTGTAGGGATACAAGAATGATTCCTGGTCTCAGAGGAATGTCTTATGAGGAGAGGTGAGCTGAGCTACCAGGTGACTAAGTCACAGCAGATGACCATTTTCTCTGACTGGTGTCCTCTCTAATGTACTGTATACCCTGCCCTGAAACCTCCTTTCTGTCTGCATTAGGGTCCATATTACACCAACCCTAATTGGATAAGCAGTTAGATGAATTGGTGCATAGATGCTGATTCATCTGACAAATAAGCCAAGAAAATATAACTGGAAAGCTTATGATGCATTATTTAATATTTTTGTTTGTGTGAATAAAAGATACGTATTAATATAAAAGGTATTGAGTATTATACTGGGAAAGTGAGTCTTGTAAGTCAAATCAACGAGGATAATTTCTTGATTTCCGAAAACAAATTTAAAGACAATGATGTGGGCACTAGCATCACGATCTCTCCATGTTTTTTATTTTGCAAAATATGTAGGCCTATTTATTTCCCCATTAAAAATCTCCTAGCATATAGTGGAAACGATTTTGATCGATGTTGTTGGAAATGCAAACATGTTTGGTATTATCTCTCAAAACAGTCAGGCAACTAACCGACAAGTGGCTTTGCGGGAAGTCTTTGTGAGAGCTAAATTGCATTCGGTGGAGTTTGATGGTGTCACCCACCCCTTACCCACGCGCGGCGCTGCGCGCTATATAATGGGGAGCAGCTGAAGTCTGTCAGAGCGTAGGGGCGACTGGGGGACGCGCAGGACGAGCTGCAAACGTGCTACAGTAACGTCAATCCTCCCAACTGCACGTGAGTAGGCGATAATATTAACTTTTATATCAAAAGTACTTATTGTCATCTTTGTTGTTACATTTTATTTTGTAATTATTGAGCAAATGTATCTGTCATACATTATATCACAACCACAATATTATTAATAACTGAGCGATAATTAAAATATTCACCGCTCCAGATTGGCCCCACTTCCAGATTTTCAAGGTTTAACCGCTTACGATTTAATTGTATCTATAAGAGAAAAGGGGTTAATTGTATCGTCATTACTAGTATGGATGCGAAGTATTGAAAGTTATAGAAGGAATATCCAATATCCACATTTTGTGCCACCTTGTTGGTTAATAGGAGACACGGCAAGAATGAGGTTTTAAAATCACATGCACAGATCATCAGGTACAGATACTCACTGTATCAGTTTGTAGACATTAGTTCAGTTGGGCCTAATACACATTGATTTAAACATACGTCTTAAATAACAACTCCAAAATATTTTGACAAAACTTGTTCCGTAAGTTATAACACAGTGCAATACTTTAATAGGTGGTGCTGTAAATAAATGTTGCATCCATGTGAAATGTAAATCATACAATAAATGATACAGGGGGTACAGTGTGTGTGGGTATGTGAATTATAATGACTAGATTTCATTGTAGTCGCATTGTTCTAATACTATTAGAACGTTTAAACGCACAGCCATGGCTTATAATATGAACACATTGTATTAGAAATACACTGGGATTTACATGGTCTTTTTTCATATGTATCGTTACCTGGTTATTGACCTGATTTGCAACATTACATTTTAAATAACCAACCTATTATAAAAATTAAAGACCACACTGAGAGTACAGTCTGCTGGTATTCTATAGTGGTCGGTTTTCTCAAGCAGTTTATTAATAGGCTTCAAGTTTAAGGCTCCTATTACGGTGAACAGAACGTTCAGAACAAACAATTGATTTGAATTGCCGTACTGTCTATCCATCCATCCATCCATTTTCCAAACCGCTTATCCTACTACTGGGTCGCGGGGGGTCCGGAGCCTATCCCGGAAGCAATGTGCACGAGGCAGTATATTTACACATGTACAAACTAATGTCTTAATTAACCTGGCGTGTGTTTTTTTCTTCAAGATGCATCTTCATATGGCCATGCGGCTAAGCCTCGTGGCTTTCTGCGCACTTTACTGCGTCTGCGTGTTAGCTGACGTGTTCCCGTCCAAACCAGCGCGCCCCGGAGAAAGCGCGCTCCCAAAAGACCTAACGAAGTACTATTCCGCACTAAGACACTATATCAACCTGATCACAAGACAGAGGTAGGTTCCGGGACAGCTGGGTACTAAAATTTAATATCCTAAAAAAAAAGGTTAGGTAAAAGTATACAAACAGCATTAATGTACCATCACTGGTTCATTTCTGTACCTTGAATGATTACAGTCACCTACAGCTAAGGGTACAATTGGCAGATTTTTGAGGGTGCAGCCCCAGTGACAAGCAAAGGTAAAAAAAAATCTGAAAGTGTATAAGGGTTTCATTAGAAAAGCTGATTTTCCCTTAATCTGCCCCAAATCTACAGATATGGAAAAAGGTCCAGATTAGACACTCTGTTCCCAGAAGTGGTGGTGAAAGACGGAATAGAAAATAGTCCAGTGTTAAGGTAAGGATTATATGGGGTGTGATCATTTTTCAGAACTGTGAGCAAACGCGGAGGGAATTTGAAAGTATTTTGGCAAATTAATATTATCTATAACACTTAGGTTACCTCATCAAAATGTTTCCAATAAAAATAATTATGTATGGTCTTCCTAAACGTTTTGAATTTAATTTTGTATTTTTTTTTAAATCTCTTTAGATATGATAAACCATCGGCATGGTGACATGACAGAAAAGATGCTGACATCATTATAAAAGAGTTCTTTTGGAAACACAAAGTGTACCATATAACTACAGCCTTAATATTTGCAGAAACCACAACAGTTTAAACATATATTTTAATCATCTTGTGTATTGCAATTACAAATGGAAAAAAAAACATTATTTGTACAGTGAGTTGTGTTATTAAATATCATTATTTAAAACTAATGTTTAAAAAAATGTATGGTCTATTTTACTAGTTTATCTTGATAAATCCCGAGGAATCTACCCAATTTAGCAACTATACACTTTTTTTTCATTTGAAACTTTTTCTTAAAACTTCGGCATGAAGCAGTCTTTTTAACAACAGATGTTCATTTGGCGCATCCAAAAAAATCAGCATCACTTAATTGACACACATGATGCGCGACCCAACAAACTGCAACGGCTGGGCTCATCTTGCATCTGTCTGTGAAACCCAGTCCTGTCTTAAAGGTCACTGATAGAAATTTCAGGGGAAAAGAATGTCCTGATTTACTATGCTTGCTTGTTTATAGATACATCATTTATATTAACAGTTTCATTGAAACGCTGTATATCATTAAATGGGCATGGAAACAGGCAGATGCATATGATCATAAGCAAATGAAGAAAAAAGCTTTTATTGTGGGAAGCTTGATATCATTTTCTTTGTTTCTCTGCTGGGGCGGCATGGTGGTGCAGTGCTTAGCACTGTTGCCTCACACCTCTGGGACTCGGGTTTGAGTCCCCA
Source organism: Isichthys henryi (assembly GCA_026776945.1). Taxonomy (NCBI): domain Eukaryota; kingdom Metazoa; phylum Chordata; class Actinopteri; order Osteoglossiformes; family Mormyridae; genus Isichthys; species Isichthys henryi. Next base: position 17,749,454 of record JAODJX010000136.1, read on the forward strand.
CCTGGGTCACATGTGTGTGGAATTTGCATGTTCTCCCCATGTCGTCGTGGGGTTTCCTCCGGGTACTCCGGTTTCCC
>JAODJX010000136.1:17774356-17791118 GCA_026776945.1 Isichthys henryi
TCTCATTTCACTATGTACTGTACCATGTATATTGTTGAAATGACAATAAAAGCAACCTTGAACCTTGAACCTTGAACGTGTATCCTTGGTCCAGTAAGAAACAAAAGGTAAGTTCTCGAATCATGCATAGTATGCAAGGGTGAATGTATTTATCTGTTGGGATAACTGCTTATATCAGTATTTCCCAATTCGATCCTCGGGGATCCAGTCGGTCCATGTTTTTGCTCCCTCCCAGACATTCCACATAGCTGGGAGAGAGCAAACGTGGACAGTTTGTGGGTCCTCTAAGACCAAACTGGGAAACACTGGCTTATATAGTACAGACTCCTGAATGGTCTATCCCATCATGCACAGGGCACCTGACAAGGGACTCTCTGGTTGAGATGCCAGCCCATTACGGGATGTACACACACACACACACACAATATGGGCAATTTAGAGTCACCAATCCACCTAACCACATATTTTTGGGGTGTGGTTGGAAACCCGCCATCATTCCTACATACAAACTACACGCACATATATAAAACCAGGGACAGGAATCAAACTTACAACCATGGAGGTGTGGGACAATACTGAGAGCCTCTGAACTTGTAGAAAAGCTATTATTATACACACCACAGTTTGTTTAGTACTAAGGCTAATGTCAGGATTGGTTCCCGTCCTGCCCCTTTAGGGATGTCAGTTCTGCTCGTGGCCAGCAGATGTAGCTGGGCATCCTAGTGTCTTTAACTCCCGGTGTGTTTTCCTGTTCCTGCAGTGTGGTTTAACAGGACAGTGGCTAAGCAGTTAGCCACTATCTCCCCTTTTTATCTTCATGGGTTCAGGTTTGGCCAGAGGCCAACATTGTATGTCAGTTACTTGGTATATTTCTGTGTGGTTCCTAGTTTTGCTCACCGTTTGCCCGTAGGTCTAATGGCCCACACCTGCCCCTTGTTATTCCTTCTTATCAGTGTATTTAAGTGCCCGTCTTTGTTCTGTTCCTTAGTCAGTTCCTAACTGTGACTGGGTGTTTGTAGGTGTGCTGTTTCCATGTGTTGCTACCAGAGCATGTGAGCGGAGTGGAGCGGTGAGAATTTCCGCTCACCGCTTACTTGTTGGCTCCGCCCGCTCCTCCGCTCCACTCAACACCGCTCCTCGCTCCACTAAAATTTCCTCCCGCTCCTTCATGATGCCCTCATGTAACACATAGGTGTAGGCAGAGGTGCCACTGGAGATTCTGGGCCCTAGACCAATCTATGTTCGTTCGTTCTTTCTTTCTTTCTTTCTTTCTTTCTTTCTTAATTTAATCTATATAATCAATCAATCACTCAGGGGACCCACACCCCACAGTACCCCTGGATATAGGTTAGTCTGAGCATCTGGATGGTATCTGATTTGGCATGAATCCGGTACCGTTTCTACAGTTTTAATTCCATATGTCTCTTTGAACATACCTGGTTTAATTTCCTTGTCTCCCAGCAACACGTCACTCAGGGTGAAGTCCGATGGTTTGTATCTTGGTGGCTTCCAGAACCAAACGGGCTTCGACTTCACAACTATTGAAAGGAGGAGCAGCTTATCCGAGTCATTGAGTCGGGACACGGGTATCAGACAGCCATCTGGGTCGATCTCTCTGACGAATTTTCTGGTGGCTTTAGCGAACATCTGGAGCGATACAGGAATATAGAGGCGATGCAAATGTATGAGTGTCAGCATTTAAGCAAGAAAAAAAGGAAACAAAAAGGTGAATCGATTTTTTTTAAGACGTCAAACCATACTATAACATTTTACAGCTTGTAAAAGTTACATGCCTAGTCTAGAAGTAAAACATTAACCGAATGTCATCGCGATTAGATCCTTCTGCGTTGAAAGTATCTTCCCTCCATATTTGGTCATCAATAAGTGTTAGTGAAGTGAAAAAGTAAAGTTTTTTTTTTCTCAGATGGATTATTACGTTGTCTACTTTTTAAAAAGTGATTTACTGTCAGCGGAAAAGCTCAGCTGGTGTGAAAAGGCGTTTTTACAGTGAATTCCCTCTCCGTTACATATACCACGCAGTTCGGAGAACGAGTTCGGTTACATAATGCGTGAATGCAAACCAGGGGAAAACTATCAAACCAAATCACCAACATATGCCTTAGTACAAAGTTTGCAGCACTATCGCTTCGATTGCATTAGTTTTCTAAATCATGGCATGTTTACTACGAATATCATTAAGTAATATTTAGTAACACGCATTTTTACCTTTAAAGACTCCGGACCGATGATGCGGCACGTCGCTTAAAGCCTGGGTTTCAGATAGACTTAAAGCTGGGGGGGTGTCGGGGTGATGGTGGAAAACCAGCAGGCTGAAGGGAGAGGGAAGAGAGCGACGATCGCGCCCCGCACCGACCCGCGTCCGGTCGACTTTCCGGGAAGACGAATTCCGAAGCAGATGCTTGCAAGAAGGGGGAAGACTGCGCTGAGAATATGAAACGTCAGTAAGGGAGTTCTTAGACCACGGAGTATGATTACTGAGTATGATAAAGCTAAACTGGATGTAGTTAATTATCCCTAAAATCCTCTTACATAGATGACTCTCCATCCATCCATTTTCTGCAACCGCTTGTCCTGTTTGGGGTTGTGAATCACGAACTCTTTGTTAAAGCATCAGCAGTAACAGATTAAAAGGTTACAAATTAAAACCTAGAATTATAGAGTAATTTTCATATAAAATTGTGACTATTGTGGCTGTAAGTGTCACTCAGTATGAAAATAACCACAAGTTCTAATAGTCAAGGGAGGCCTTGACTACCAGTTAGTCACTCGCTTACCAGTTAAGCGAGTTGAAATCAGCTTATGGGCTTCGGCAATCGGGCAAATATGAGTGTCTTTCCTTCAGATCCACAGAAAGCAGAAGTGCAACAGCAGCTTCCAGTAAAATATATAACACATTCTTTATACTTCTTCCCCTTCCCGTTTGAGTTATTTAAATGAATAACGGTAACAATACCTGAGATGGCTTTGGCTGGCGGATCTCGGCACTGCAGCACTGTGGTCTCCGGATTTCCTGGCTTTCCACTCCACTTACAGGCCAACATTTCAGATGGCGGCCAAGCAGCCATAATAACCCTCCGTGGGAGAGATTGGACTACAGGGATTTTAGTAAATCTAGGTAAACGGTGGAAGATGATAGTGATGATGACGACGCCAGCTACACTTTGGTGTGTTGGACCTGTTTGATTTGCTAGAAGGAAATGTTAAACTGTCACTTTAAAGATGTTAAAAATGAGGTTCAGTTATGTGAATTGAAATCAGTGCAATTCTTTAAATTTTTTCTGTGCAAACCAGTTCAACATTTCTGTAGATTTAGTAAATACTACTGACAGTCGTCAGAAAGGATCTTAACTACTGGGATTGTAGGCCTACCCAGGGGCATGTATAGGCCTACTCAGGGGCATCTATAGGCCTACCCAGGGGCATGTATAAGCCTACTCAGGGGCATGTATAGGCCTACTCAGGGGCATCTATAGGCCTACTCAGGAGCATCTATAGGCCTACTCAGGGGCATCTATAGGCCTACCCAGGGGCATGTATAAGCCTACTCAGGGGCATCTATAGGCCAACTCAGGGGCATCTATAGGCCTACTCAGGAGCATCTATAGGCCTACTCAGGGGCATCTATAGGCCTACTCAGGGGCATCTATAGGCCTACTCAGGGGCATCTATAGGCCTACTTGCTTTAATACTAACACGTCGGTAAGTGTTCAGCCCTCAGCTTCACAGAGTCCCAGTCATCGCCTTGGCCATTTCAAAACTTAACTAACCAGCATGATTGACTTGTGCAACTCCTGAGGTACCGGCAGGCCGAATGGCTTTGGCAGCTGCGTAGGCAAAAACTCTGTTGTGGGAGAAGTTTACTGAGGAAAAACTTGGAAAAAAGGCTTTCGGTCAGCCTCAAAAAGATTCTGGTAAACCATCAGGCGACTCAGGAGCAGGAATCCGGGGCTTTACCCATGCTGTTTACAGCAGGGATGGGGTGCCAGTGATCACAAATGGGGATTTGGGCAGGAGGTGGGAGGAGTATTTTGAGGGCCTCCTGAATCCCACTGACATGATGTCTTGGAGGAAGTAGAGTTGAAGGACTCATACCTCGTTTCCACCAATGTGGAGATGGTGCTGGGCTGGGCTGGTTCTCCCTTGGTGCCTTCTGAGAACCAGCATGCATTTCCACCGGTTTCCAGAGTAGGACAGTGTTTTTTGTATAACAGCCAAAGAATAACAACGCATGTCTCAGCTGATGTCTGAAGTCATGATTTGCATCCTGTTGAGACCAAGGACTCCCTGGCCAAACAGCGTGTCTGTCTGCAACTGCTCTGCAAAGAGCTTCCACCTTAACATCTTGGTACTCATAGCCTGTGTGATCAGAGGGCTGGTACTCACCAGTACGCAGTACAGTACTTCTTTTTGTCTTCAGGGTACTGGGAATATTTCTTGCGTTTCCCCCATGTCATTGTGGGATTTCTTCTGGGTTCTTCCAATTTTTAACCCCTATTATTAAACTGGAGAAGTTAGCACTGGCTGATGATTTCAGTCTTCATGCTGACGATTCTTCCTGCAGTGTAGCCTCTGAATTTTTCAGCATTATGGAAGCTTTTAATTTTAGGCAGCAGGTTTCAAGTCCAGCTCACAGCAGAGGTTTTATGCTAGACCACGTTTTTTCATTTTTAGTGATCACAAGTGTATTCTGTTTGAACTTTCTTTTAGCTCCAGTCCTACGCAGCTTAAATCGAAAGTGCGTATTATTAATGAAACTGTCATTGCTCGTATACAAATCACCCCACAATGTGATAAAAACCTATTATTTTGACGCTTTAGGGACCACTTTTCCAATCTCATTATTCTAAAAATCTGTGAATGCAAATCAAAATGCTGCAAGTGTCATATTTCGTTTGGTTATTTGGTTATAATTAACGTTAGAGCTGGGTAGGGGTCAGTGGCAGATCAACTGTACACTGGGCCCTGGGGTAGAAATGGACCATGGGCCCACCCCGCACCCCCTTTCCAAATTCACGCCCAGGGCCTGCTTACTCCAGATGCAGCAGCTGCAGATGATGACATTTTAATAGCCTCCAAATATCATACCCATCATGCACTGCAGTAGTTAGCAAATTCCATGTTTTTTCGTTACACACCTTGACTACAGAACATTACGAACTATTACGTTTCAAAATAGTTTTAAGTATTATGCCAAGTATCTTTTGTGTTGATTCCCACCGTAATGAGACTGTATACATACAAATGAGATATAAAAGTAGCATGTTACAATTTTATAAAATGTGTATGACATCAGCATTTTAACCCTGACAAGTGTTTTGCATATATGTGAGATTTACAGTGGGAAGGGGGCCCTCAACTTCGCAGGGGGGGCCCCAAGCCCCTGTGTAACTGCCCCAGCTGCCCCACCTAAGTCCATCCCTGGTGGGGATTAAGGTTGTCATTGTTGGGATTAGGTTTTGCCTATAGAAATGAATGGACAATCCCTACAAAGATATGCGTGTGTGTTTGTGTGTGCATTCTGTTATGGGCTGACTCTCCATCCTGGGTAGCCCCCTGCCATTCTGGGATGGGCTCCAGACCCCCATGGATAGCTCCACCACATGACTCTCTCAGAAGATGTTTGCAATGCTGAGTATAAGCAGAATTATTTTCAAAGAAAGTGGTTGGATTTCTGTGGCTGGTATCATAACGCTGATTTTATTTGACCAGACAGTGTATATATACAGGTATGGTCCAAAAACTTAACACATAGGAATAAACTCAAACAGGGTTTTAACATGTCATGACACCCCAAGATATGTAAATTTAATAACAGCCTAGTCCACCCCATCACCGCTAGTTTAGTCACATCCTGGTGACTTTTTGGGATAACAAACCAAGCAGGGAATGATGCAAACAGTCTCTGAGACTGTACCCAGCCATGTCATTTGTGATTTCCAGCTTACACATTATATCTGCCAGCAGAGTTACTACAGAGTGTAGAGAAGTTTCATTTTCAGAGTATATAACAAACGTGTGTATAACTCACACACACTCACAGGCAAATGGCATAATTGTAGAACAATTGAGATGTTATTTGTAGGACGCAGATGCAGACTGATAAAAGACAGGATTGTTTCTTAAAAGCTTGAAAATTGTTACCTCCGACTGCCACATATCATTTGTACAAATTCAAATATAATACATAAGTTCAGTGTTTCATCAAGTTAAGTGGGTAAGGCTTTTGGGAAGTGTTCCGTCTTTCCAAAACACTACAGCCACTGTTTCAAACATCAACGCCACATTTATGCCATTTCACATTGGAGGTAGAAAATCCTAAGAGTTAAGACAGGATCGTACAGTGTATATCTTTACTGGCAAAATAATCCAGGGTGTGATCATAGATTTTTCATCGGAATATATATATTTTTTTGCCATCTGTACCGGTGTGTAACCACTAGAGGGCGCAAATGCCTCAGGTGATTCTCTGTGCAGCAGTCAGTGACATCAGGGACATCAAACAGAATCCCGGGTTGCATATTTTCACTACATTCAGAACATGTGTTTTCATTTTAAAAAAGCTACACGATTTTGGAAAGCACTCCGTATTAAGGCATTAAACCAGTGAGGCAACAGCAGCAGACCACAACACAATGGACAGCAGACGAGTGGGAGGCGTCGAGTGCTGGGAGACGCGTCGGCCAGCAAACCGCGTCACCAAAGCACTGGGCAGTCCAGACTGGCGAACCCAGGGTCTTTTCTTAGGTCCCAGTAAGTGTTGTTGCTCACCCAAGTGTCATCTTTCAACTTCCTGTAAACAGAGAGGAGACAAAAAAAACCAACTAGCGGATTAACCATAGATGGCTGAGGAAATGTTAGAAATAAGCCGTGTATGGATGGAGGTGGACAGCGGTAAGTCTGGCGTGACATCATTGGGGGGGGTGTCTCATACTTGAAGAAGCGGGGTAGGTGCGTCATGTTGTTCTCCTCCAGAACCTTCCGCCTGTCCCTCTGAAGTTGCTCTATCCTCTGTTTCTGCTCTTCCGCTGCCTCCACGTTCCCGTCTTCCAGCAGCCTGACATAAAACACGGGAAGCGGGCATGAGAAAAGCATCACACCAGCTCGACCAAAATCGCTCTGGCTCGCATCACGCCCCAGCGCCTCACGGACATCTGATCTGTCATCTGAGAAAGACTGTCTGACAGCTTTCTTATGCACAGAGAACACTCCCACTAGGGTCCATCACAAGCAACAAGAACTTTTGCCTGCATTCACATCTGTACCAACATCTGCTACACGGGCAGTCTGCTGAGACGCGTCACACAAAGCAGACGCTGCATGTATCAGAGAGCACGTACAACTTCTGCTCCGTCCGTGACGTCACAAATCCCTGCACAGCTAATAATATAATCCTGGGAGGTTTCAAGAATATCAATATATTAACATTATGATTTTTTTTGTTTATCAGCTGCTTGGGTGAGTAGAAATTACTAAGTGTAGATTTCAGAAACACTCCCCACAAACCCAGCAAAGCAAACATTCAGCAAAAGGCACACGCGATGGCACAGGCAGCACTGTGGGCAGTGAGAGGCAGCTGTTGTGAATTCTGTGTTTCCCTCTCTTTACCTTTGGTCCAGTCGCAGCCGGCTGTCGGTCGGCGGAAACAGTGCCTTTGTCTCGGGGTCCAGTTCATTCAGCTCAAAGGCAAATGTAGTGAAACCATAGTACTGCTCGTAGTCCGGAGGCATCGCATCTAATCACATGCGGTAAATAAGTTCAGCCTGGTTATTCTTGTCTGCGTGCAACAGAATATGCAGCGTAACAGTTTATCGTTCAGCTACAAATAAAAACAAATAAAAAGGACAATATCGGTATGGAGATGCTCATCGTGTAGGTGTCCTGTGATGGACTGACATCCTCTGCAGTTTATATCCCAATTTTGCACTTTGTTTTGTCTGCGACAGATTTCAGCCACCCCTCCCCTGCATTTATGACCAGAATATGTGACTAGGAATTGGATGGATGGATGATTGGATGGATGGATGGATGGATGGATGGATGGATGGATGGAAGACCAGAGCCCGCTTGGTTGTCACTCACTTGTTCTCCAGATGCAGGTGGCTGATGGTGGTTCACCACAGTAGATGCCCTCGTGCCATTTTCCATAAAGCTTGCGGATGACATTGCCCTTGCTGTCGGTGACTAAACCTTCCACGTCATTCACACTTGAGTTCCAGTATTTTGCCTTCAGTCCACATTCAAATAAATACGTGTCAAATGAATTCTGGTCATTAAATAACTTCTTCTCAGTTGCTGTCCAGTGCAAACAGTATGTTGCAGTGCAAAGTTACAGTGTCATTGCATTATTGGTTCATTCTACATCGAGTTAACGCAATCGCTTATAGACACATAGACTTTCTCCAGACACACTACTGGTGGTGGGATGAGGGGCTAAATGGATGGCCTGTCTGTTTCTTCACAAGACGTAAGCTTCGACGCCTCACCTTGAGAAAAGTGACCTTGCACCGACACGCATCACTACTGTGATTCTTGATAGTTATCTCGCCGTAGTGTTCGATCCACCTCTGGCCGCTCATGATGTTGTGGATGCAGGAGGTAACTTTGTCCCACTCATAGTGATGGCCAGACCTGGGGTAGAGGAGGGGGGCGTTAATGCTGGCGGGGGTCGGCGCCTGTGATGAAAACAATGTGTAGAAGACTCACGGCAGGAGAACCACGTGCGTGCCGCCGACTGGAACAATCTCCATGGACTTGCCCCAGAACTTGTTCTTCCATCGCATGTCTGAAATCGTCAAAGAGCAGCAAACATAAGACACGTCGCTTGCCGACGACTGAACAGAATGCGGGCCACGCCCCTAAACCTCGAGTAAACGGCGGCGGGCCGTAACCAGGCACACTGGCGCACAGCAAGCGTGCTGTGACACCACGCGCCGCACGTTACCGTCACGCTCAGATTTTCCTCACGAATGATCGCTCACCTTGCCAAAAGGTGAAGTTTTTGGAATCGGCATGACATGCTGATATAGGGGGATGGTGGCTGACCTGAGAAGATAAAGAGGCACAGATGCTGTTTAACTATCAAAATATGTCCATCCATCTATCGCGTCTCTGTCTTTATGCTGGTCAGGATCACAGTGGCCCTGGAGCCTGTCTGAGGGAGTGTAGGGCATGAGGCGGGCACGACAGTCACCTTACAGAAGTCTTTCCTCTGTAAATACTCAATATGCAGGTCACAACAGGCTTTTGGCTTAATATTACTCTTGTTTTCAACCTTTTTTACACTGAGAACTAGGGAGCTAGCAAGTCATTACTGGGGGGGGGGGGTGTGATTACTGCTATAATAACATAGTATGAGACTTCTTGAAGGCAATAAATCTCAGTCTGTCACTTTTCCTGCCCCAGATCTGAGCTTAACTGGCTGCTACGTTGAGAGTCTATTTTGTTGTCAGAACTGCCACAGGCAGCTATGGACTTGTAGATTTGTATCTTGGGCTTTTTTCGTTTTTGTCTTTTCCAATCATTTATTTTTCCAAATAAAAGAATAAATGATGTTAAATAAATTAATTCAATGAGATTCAAAAAGTGTAAGCACTGTAACATACCGGAATTTGGAGTGAGGCCGGTACAGAGGATATCAGTGGCAGAGCTGAGCGACGGATCCTCTCAACCTGATCCAAAGTCAGATTCTGGTTGTTGGGGTTCGGGGTTGTTCTAGCAACAGGCAGCCATGCCGTGTCTCTGACTAGCCCGTCTCATTCTCATTTCCTTCATGTGTCGCCTTTCTAGCGTTAAAGTAAACCTACTTGCCTCCTTGAATCCTTACCGGTCCACAGAGGGCGCCAGAACACTGGCCCAGCACGCCACCCTGACACGCCTGGACTCTTATGTAAGGATACTGCTTGGCGATTTCAGCTCAGCATTCTGCACAGTAGCACCTCTACAGCTTATCCAAAGGCTGCCCCAGCTTGGCCTGAAAGCATCACTCTGCAATTGGATTTCTGACAGAAAGACCACACAGTCTGTCAGGGTTGGGGACATTACCTCCGCTGAAATGAGACTGAGCACAGCAACCCCCCAAGGCTGCTGCCTCAGCCCTTACTTTCCACATTCCTGACGACAGACTGCTCTAGCAGGACCCTCTAATCTCATCATACCATGTGCAGACGGCACCTGCATGATCTGCCTTATGAGTGGAGTTGACGAGTCTGCATACAGATAGAAAGTGAGCGAGCAGCTTAACGTCGACAACCCCTCTGTACATCAGCGGCTCCTCAGTCGGCAAAGCTGACAGCATTAAATTACATGAAATTTCTTCACCTCAAAAATGATCTTCCCTGGACCAGCACGTATCCTTCCTGGCCGAGAAGAGCCAGCAGCAAACTCACCTCCTGTGGCTCTTGAGACAGGTGAGAATGCCACCTCCCATCCGGTGCACCATCGAGACTTTGTCCTTACAAACTGTATCTCAGCCTGGTTCAGGTCCTGTAATGCCTTGGACCGCCAGTCCCTCAAACGGGTAAGCAGAACAGCAGAGAATATTGCCAGGACCATATTAAGGCAGGACCAGGACCTTCTCTACTGGACATTTACAGTGGCTGCTGCATCCAGAGGACCACTGGCATCATCAGGGACCCATCGCACCTCTCATACTTCACTGCTGATCAGTCTGGCTCCTCCCAGCTTAAGTCTGGGACTGTTAAAGGTCTGATAGCTCTGGGCTCACACCTCTAAAGTTAAATCTATTTAAGTATTGCACAGTCTGCTTCAATGCCAAACTCTGTACCTTTTGAGGGTCTGCCAACTGTACCCTAGCTGTCGGTATTTATTTTAGTATTTAAAATCTAGTTATTACAACCTATTTTTCATTAGTACTACAACCAACGGAGTGTCTATCTGACACTGACAATCAAAGATACTTTGACGAGCAGAACCCGGGAGGTAAGAATAGGGGAATGAGAGCTGTAACGCTGACACTTGAGAGCGGCAGGTTCCAATAGAAGTAACAAGGTTCACTGTCTATTTAAGATGATATTTCATTGATGGCCTAAACCTCAGTGACCAAGGAGCCATTCGAGCAGCCTGGCCGTCAAAGTCGCAGGAGCACCAGGTGCTCTGCTAATTAGCGGAGGTGTTTATAAGCTTTCCGGAAAAATACATTCTTTCCCTCCAATGGTGATGCACGGAGGTGGGCTGATAAGGGACCATAATTCATTAATCACTGGCTTCTGTAACCTGAACCTCCCCTTTGGTGCCACAGATCCAAGCTATGCACATTTCTTTTTCACACAGGTGATAACAATGACTAACTACAGCTTTGGGTACCTAGATCAAGTGGCGACAAACTAGAATGAAAAAAAAATTGTGAATTCATTCACAATGCAGACCCATCTGTTATTTTTCTGTTGTTTAGCTTTCATATTATTTTTTACAAGATCCAGGAGAAACATGCCGTGGTCCTTTCAGGTTCCGAAAGGGTAGTTTTTTAATAATTCATCAACGAGAGACGGGGAAGGCAACTTTGTACGTGACCTTTCTCAGTAATGTTCTGAGGGCAACAAGCAAAGGGTGGAAGGGTGGGCCTTCTCCCGGAAGAAGGCCTGACTTGCTGGCAGAGTGGCAGGATGTCGTCCAGGCACAGTGCACTTTATGCCCCCGGGGGGCGCAGCCTCACACTGCACACTCACCACGCAGCTCTCAACGCACCCCAGAGATTTGCAGCGTTTTGCCGGCGATGGAAACAAGGGTGGGAGTGGAGGTCCGTCGCCTCTAAGTGCACTTAACGCATGGCAAACCTCGGAGTATGCTAAGTCGATTAAGGTCGGCAAGTCTTATGTGGTATTACGGGATGTGCTTGTTTAAAATTCGGGGCGGAGGGGCATACCTGCTCAGCAATGAAGCGGAATCCCTTGTCCGGCCGGTCACACTCGTACGTCTCCCCCAGCACGGGGTTGAATGGCTTCCCGGCAGCTCTGTAGTAGCTCGCAGCGTAACCCGAGATAGCGAACGTAGCGATGTACACCTGCAGGCGCAGAATCTCATCACCAACCGGACAGCCGATAAAGCCCTCGAACACACGCCCCATACAGGAAACACGGCTGGGGAAACACTGTGATCTGCCAAACTAATGGGAGCTGATTAAGCTCAGCAGAAATGAGGCACGAGGTTCCAGAAGGTCCGGCGTCCATGCCGAGTTTCCTCGTATCTCCACAACGCCCCACTTGTAAGCCAACCGCTAATGAGCCAGGCGGGGAGTGCAGAGTAACTGGGTTATAGGGAAAACTGGCTCCTCAGCTAGCGTAATAGCGGAGGGTGCATTACAGCCCCACTAATGGCTGGATGTTAGTGCAGACTATTACTTCCTGAGTGGAAATTCGTCTTGCCAAAGACTGACGCTAAGCTTCAGGTTATCCTGCACTGAAAAACCCACAAATGCATTTCCAGTGCTGGCATTAGGGCTGCATCGCTCCCCGCGTTGGGCGTCCAACCACCTGCAGCTGGGAAGGACCAGGGGTAGAAGCCTGAGGACGGCCAGAGACGTCGTGAAACAATCCACCACGCTGACTGGAGCCTAACCTATAGCTGGACAATACGCTGTCCAGGAAGCATGCATCAGTGAGCAAGACAACGGGAGAGGCTACGGTTGGCACAAGAGGGCGCTGTTGTCACGGATCCTATGGATACGCCTGTTAGCACGTTAGCACGGGCCTCACCATGCGGTCGAATGGGTCCAGCGTGGCGGCGGCCTTGTCCAGAAGCTCGCTGTACTCCAGCTCCTCACACAGCCGCTGCAGCGTGTTCAGCGGCTCGTTCAGCGCCACCGGCATGGCCACCTTGGACAGGTCCTTGCCGATGTTGTTCTTCAGGATGTTCCACAGGCTGATGTTGCTGGTGTTGGGGCTCGGGGCGGGTAGGTGCGACCTGCGCTGCCTGTGGGGAGTGCCGTTCTCCATGCAGGCCGGCACCACAGAGCACACATCGGCCTCATCCTCATGTCGGGCGGCACCACAGATCTCACGTGCACCAGCAGAATCACTAAAAATGCTTTCGGATGTGGCTGCCCTCAATCTTCGCCCGGAGCTGCGGGGTAACCCTGAAATATGAGCGTCGCCCAAGACTGATTTTAGGACTGATATGCAGCCAGTGATCTAGTGTCTACTCCATGTTTTCTCTCTGTCTTTGCTCGCCTGCCCAAATGTCAGAGAGGGGAAGGGGCCTCCCAGTTGAGTCTTGTGGAGTAAACCGGGATTCACTCCCAAGGCCAAAAGCTCTTCAGTGCTCAAGAGAGTCTAAATGGCTCTGCTATTGGCACCTAACATGCTTTGCTTTTGATGTGCTGCACATGTCAAGGGATACCATTAAGTCAACCGTAAATATGTGTATGCAGCCGAAAATACTTCCCACGTCACGCCAGCGTACGTCGTACCTGGGTTGGGTCTCTCGCCCTCCGCCCCGTTGCTGAGGTTCTCGACGGAGAGGTTGTCACTGACGTCGCTGATGTATGAGTCATCGTCAGAGCCCTGGAACACAGCGATTAATTATTACCGAGCTTCGGCCGCACGCTGACAGGTAAAACACACCTTCCAGCATCGCTCCCCGTGGGGACGTTCGCAGCAGTTAACGGATCAGCTGACTGACGATAAAGAAGGTATCTTGGGAGTGGGGGGTTTCGGAGGAGGCCACCTCCTCTTGGACTTCTGCATCGGTGATAACAGTTTTATGACTCAGCTTCCTAGTGAAGTGTTTTCAGAGGAGGGCAATTAACTTCAGAAGAATTTTCTTCTTTTTTTTTATTTGAAATTGCGTAGATGAAGACGTAAAGCCATTTCTTTTTTCAAAATGCTTCAGAAGTTCAGAGCGTTTTACCATAATCTGAAGATCATGTCATGCTTGTATTTTCTCATATGCTTTCATCTTAAGGTCTCCTGTTCATCAGGAGACGTATAATGTTTAAGAGAAGCACAAAAACTACAGGAGCTATGGTAACCGAAACATATCATAGAAACACCGACACACAGAGAAGGGCTGGTGTTACTGAGTTGGGTACAATGTGATGCCGAGAAGCCATGTGACGACTCCACCGGGCTCCTTTACCTCATTCTCAGAAGAGCTGGCAGACCGCAGCACTTCCCGTGCGTCAAAGAACTCCGACAGCGACTCCGAGATGGACGCCCGGCTCTCATTGGACACTTGGTGGACGAGAGGGTGGGACTCATCTGTCAAATCCTGCTTCTGGCAAAAAAAAAGATGGATCTTCATAGAGAAAGCAAAAACACTGCTACATTTATGCCAAGCACCTAAGAATATGTATCGAAGATGATATGAAAACTGACAGCTAAGAGCCAGTAATAAAGATTTTAGTTTGTAGAAATCCTTTTTATTAAGTAAACAGTGCAAATAATTTACAATCCAAAGGGTGAATCACACCAAAAAGTGACAGAAATGTGCTTAAAATGCAAGGACCCCATGAAATGCACAAAAGCAGATGAATCATGAATCATCTTAATGCCTAAGAGCAGCATTTTCTGCCGCTGAAAAGCCAGCAGGCAACGTGGTTATTATAAGTCACGTAAAGCAAAAGCTTTGCTTGTTCAGGGAACATGACTTTGTCCACTCATTCACTGTGTTTATCCACAGCTATCCAGTGGGTCTTATCGGTAACACAAGCGCTATTATTCAGGGTCAGATTACCTGGTTCACATGCTTTAACTAACATCACCATCGGCAAACCAGCCCTGTGACCCTGCCTAGGATAACTGGTTAGAAGATGGATGGATGGACGGATGTATGAGCAAAACCACATCTATTACAGGGAACGTTTTTCATCAGACCATTGGCATTAGAATGAAATTCACGCGTGCATTTTCACGGGAAACGGTCATAATGTTGCAATCTGCGTCAGTTGCATTGAGCCACCAACATAAATGCGCCAACTCGGCTCAAACAAACCACACCAAGCACGCAACTCATGATCCGAAATCTCCGGACTTTCACAGCGAGACAGTAACGGCAACATGAACGTGCAGTACCCGCACCAACCTGCAGGGGGCCAGTGTTGCCAGTAAAAAGGATGGTGGGCTCTGTGAAATATGATTCTGCGTGAATCTTGCTAAGTCGCTCCTTCAGTTCAGAATTTTGGGCTATGGCCTGAAAGACACATTGGGTGCAAATAATATCTTAATGGCTTGTCAGTAAATACATTCTGTTTCAAAGAAAATACACAAAAAAAAATGTCAGGCAAAAATACAGATGTATGTTTTAGTAAAATTAAGGTAGTTGTGACTGGTGAGATCAGGTGATCTGCATGCATTGCAGGAAAGATTCATGCAAAAAAATTCTATAATTATGAAGAAGCTGAATCCATAAGAGAACATCGCAATAGATATCTTTGAGTTTTTACTATATGATCATTTGTGCAACTTCTGTACCCCAGGAACAGTGTTTGACTAACATTCAATTACTTAAAGATCCTATTCTACAAAACTCTATAAAACTGAATATCAACACAAGGTGGTGGATTGAGTTGGTAACTGACGTGAGCCTAATTCAGGTGATGTAAGAATTTGCAGCCCATTCACAATGTAAAACGGGAATCACACAAAGCGAGACGGACTCCCATTACATCATTATATTCCAGAGAGACACAGTGGCTGCTGATTTCAGTCAGAGTGCTATTTCAGATCTAGAATTTCAGTCCAAATGTAAATACATCTATCTTAAAGCATAACGTGTCTCCTGTTTATCTTATTTTTTCAAGGTCTATGGAGCCAGAGAGAATTGAGAGAAGGCAGGCCTGCATTATGCATGAAGCCCCTGTCTACCTTCAGTCTGGTGACTAACACAGAAGCCGGGCAACAGAGATGAAATAGTTACACTCAGAGGCAAACCAGCTGCAACCAAACGCCGGCACTTCAGAACGAAGATGATGTCAGCAGCGGAGCAGACAAGTAGGGGGTGGGATTCAGACTACAGGCCTGACACTCCACCTGGTCTCAGCTGTCTGCAAAACTACTAGAATTTCAACAGAAAGGGGCATAGTATTTAAGGGACTGGGCAAACAACTAGTTGATAGTTGCAATCCAAGAAGGGGATCAGTTAATTTCTGTTTCCTCAGATGAAAATGCAGAAAAATACATAAAAATGAAATTCATATAGAATGCATGTTTACTTCAAATAGAAGTATTGCTATGTGAGTGAATGATGCAACCATAATAGGTAAAGGAACCCGGTTATGATGGAAGAATATCTCAAGTTGAGATGCCACCTGGGGGATGGGGGGGGGTGAGCAACAACCTTCATGTCCCTTTCACCCAGCCAAACTCAGGGCATTATGGGAACAAGGGGCTTACAGAAGCGAGGGTGCTCTTCAGCCCTAGGACTTGGGTTGAGGGAGTTTCCTGGTCTAGCACTTGTTTTAGCTTCTCCCTCTCTGCAGACAAAGTGCTAAAGGCAGACTTCAATGCTGCATGCACTGCAACAGAAAGAAGAGAGACGTCACTGTAAAGTGGCACTGCAAGGGGGAGAAAGAGACATCAATGTAAAGTGGCAATGCAAGGGGAAGGAAGAGACATCAGTGTGAAGTAGTGCTTCAACAAAAAGGGAGAGACATCAGTATGAAGCAACACTGCAACAGCAAGGAAGAGACATCAATGTGAAGCAGCACTGAGAGGGGAAGGAAGAGACATCAATGTGAAGAAGTGCTTCAACAAAAAGGGAGAGACATCAGTATGAAGCAACACTGCAA
>JAODJX010000136.1:17791218-17808183 GCA_026776945.1 Isichthys henryi
GAAGAAGTGCTTCAACAAAAAGGGAGAGACATCAGTATGAAGCAACACTGCAACAGCAAGGAAGAGACATCAATGTGAAGAAGTGCTTCAACAAAAAGGGAGAGACATCAGTGTGAAGCAACACTGCAACAGGAAGGAAGAGACACCAATGTGAAGCTTTAGTGCAACAGGAAAGAAGGAGACAACCAAGACAATCCTCACTGCATGGAGAAAAAGGGAGACACCATATGAAACCTCACAGTAAGCGGAAAGAAGGAAACATCTGAATTCATTTTTACACGTGTGAAGCCTCATTGCAAGGAGAAAAAGAGACACCCCTGGGTTAATCCTCATTGCACAGCATCAGCCTGAGAAAGAGCCAGACAACAGCTCTAGCAGCGAGACGTTTTCCGTCAGAACATCTGCTTCACACCCCGATGTCCCTCAAATGGCTCACCAAACCCGAACGTCTCATTAACAGCACGCTCTGAAGAAAGATGCAGTGTGTTAAATATACCCGCGGGATTATCTGGGGCTGCCAAAGGCTCCTTTGAGGCTAATGAAGAAGAACATCTCTTGATGTAGAGGTCAAGACATCAGCCAGTATTAGCTGTACCAGGGAGCCTCTCTCAGAGAGTAAAGGGCACAAGGCAAGAAACACCTCGGATGGGATGCCATCATAATAAGGCTGAATCAAAATAAATTCAGGCGCACACAAAACTCTATAGTAAGTACTCAGCAAACGACTCAGAATACATAAAGTGAGTGAAGAGCATAAGTTTGTGCTGTAAATTAGTGAGGACACATGAGAGCCAAAGGTAAGAGTTAAGAAGTCCACCATCACAGATGGATACTGCAAAATTTAGAGACGGGCCCAGTAAAAACACAAGGCAACGATCATACGAAATGAAGTGGAAATAGAAAGAGAGACATATATTTTAAGGCACGCAGGCGAAACACAAACTAAACAAGTGAGCGATTACAAACGGAGGCCGATGCCACTGATTGTTGGTCATGACATTGCTGACGTTTGTTAACAATGACTTGCCGCATCTTATCATAACACTCACGTGTGCATCCTGAGTTTCTTCAAATGGACACTTTGCCTGTAATTTTCTCTACATAGCCCTGTCATTTCCAAGATAATATAATACATCAACAAGAGTCTGGCAGACTGGATCTAGAGGAATGCATCTATTCATGCCAGCCATATCTGTTTCCAGACCGGACGTAAAGCATGTTCACACATTTCCAAAAGCAGAATGACCACTTCAAAGAGACTCAGGCCCTGTTTACACTTGGTTTGAATATGTGTCTTGGTTGATCAGATCACAAGTGAACAGTGGAGATACATCGCCTGTGTCTATCATGCATCTCCAACTGACCACTTGCGTTCAGATTTCATTAATGCCCACATCACTTCCACTAGAAGGTTAAATGTCCCAGCACAAAGTTCTTGTGACGTCCTTGTCGGGGTCACATCAGGACACAATGGTGTTTATACTGCAAAAGGTATGTGGTCAAAGGTGTCCCTGATCACAATGCGTCTCTGTGGTCGTTCACACTTGTACTTTGCACTGCCCACTTTGGATCCAGTCATTCAAAACACAATTTATAACTCAGTGTAAACAGGGCCATAGTTATAGATCTTCCATTATTCACAGATTTTTCTTGCTGTTTATTCAATATATACACTGTGTATAAAGCGAGGTGAATCAGGTATGTGTGTATGTGAATGTACATGGACACATGAGTGAGCTTTCTAGGTTGGGGTGTGTCATTCTTACGCAGGACTCACGGGTGTCTGCAACCCGGCAGAAGTCCTCCTGCAGTTTGGCCGCGTCGGGCGGTGAGTCCAGCGTTTCTGGGTCGGCCTTGTCGAGTCCCGACTCCACAGAAGACAGGTTCGGGTTTGAGGAGTGGAGTCGCAGGGAGCTGGATGAAATGCAGCTCGGAACCTGATTTTGATAATGGGGGAGGAGGGGGGGGGCACATGTGAAACTGTCAGGGACGATAAAGCAGAGGGGGAGGCCAATGACACATGTCGAGGATTCATAGGCAGAGACAAAAAACAACCATGCTGACTGAGACAGAAATAGTTACTGACACCGTGAGTAACACAGAAGCACACAAAACACCTGGACGCTTAGGGTGTAATATGAACCGTCGTCACGGAAGCGCACGGCTAAACAATGCCGAACAAGAACAAAGACGTACAGAACGGCCGCCTGTTTTCTGCCTGACTGTACCTGTAGCGTTGTTTTGTTGTCTTTACCGAAATTCTTCGTCCGCCATTTCCGGGATGCCCTCTTTTCCTTTTTCGGGCTGTCCAGCGTAGCCTATGAGCGGCATAAAGGAGGGAAAACAGTGCGACAGGCCGATCAATAAGCGGAAGTCTCTCCGACCCTCTGTTTACAATATGAGTTGTATTTAGACTTCTCTCTTTTTACTAAAGACCTCAAGTTTCCCAGCAAACTAAATACTTGATGTCATTTCTTAAATTTCACATAAAGTACGATAACATTCATTCTAAATAGTGGAATAAGAAGCAGAATCTTTGTGGCCCCCTGATCCCAGTCCTTCCCCTATGGTCCTCACGGCCTGGAGGCGTGGGCACCTGCAAGGCGTTGATGGCTGGGGCAGAGTACGTGCGGTGAAGCACCTCCATGCTCTTCAGAAGGTGGTGGAGCTCCAACAGGTAGGATTCACACAGCGAGAGCTCTGCCAAAACAGGTGGAGAGGCAGGAATGGGTTAATGGGTCAGCTAATAGTCTCTCTGATGGGTCCAGGGTCAGCAGGGCTCACCTTTTGTACATCGATCCATGTCTTCGGAGGACTGCAGCCAGGCCGTCACCTTGGCTTGGCTGCTGAAGGCGAGAGGGATGCTCGCTTCATGGGGAATGGATGCCTGCCAACAGAAAGAGACACAAAAATAACACAAAGGCATAGTGTCAGAAATGCCACATAACCTCTGCTTCATAAACAGTGCCGGTTCCATAATAAATAATAAAATGACCTGAATAGATTCTCACCACTGCAAAAGCAACAGATACAAGCAGTTCTCGAGCAATGCAAGTCATCCATTCCATAAACCCATGCATAAGTTGGATTTGCTTTCCCGTACCCCTGCATAACTTCTAGCAAAAACATACAAGCCGAAAATACACTAGTAATACTTACTAAAGAACACATACATCGATCAGCCATAGCATTAAAACCACCTGCCTAATATTATGTAAGTTCCCCTCGTGCTTTTGTAGGCATGGACTCCACAAGACCAAGAAGGAGTCCTGTGGTATGTGGCACCAAGATGCTAGCAGCAGATCCGTTAAGTCCTGTAAGTTGTGAGGTAAGACCTTCATGGATCAGACCTGTTCATCCAGTACATCCCACAGTTGTTCAATCAGATTTAGATCTGGGGAATTTGCAGGCCAAGTCAACACCTTGAATGCTTTTTTATGTTCCTCAAACCATTCAGGTTCCCCAGCAGAACACTGCCAAGAGCATCACAGTGCTTCCGACCGGCTTGCCTTCTTGCCATAGTGCATCCTGGTGCCATCTCTTCCCCAGGTGAACGATGCACATGTACCCAGCCATCCACATGATGTAACATAAAACGTGACACATCAGACCAGGCCAGCTTCTTCCATTGCTTCATGGTCCAGTTCTGATGTTCATGTGTCCATTGTAGGTGCTTTAGGCAGTGGACAGGAGTCAGCATGGGTACCCTGACTTGTCTGCAGCCACACAGTCCCATACACAGCAAGCTGCTATACACTGTCTGTTCTGACCTTTCTATCACGGCCAGCATGAACTTTTTCAGAAATTTGTGCTACAGCAGCTCTCGTGTGGGATTGGATCAGACAGGCAAACCTTTGCTCCCCACGCACTTCAATAAGCCTTCGGTGCCCGTGACCCAGTTGCCAGTTCTCCCATTGGCCTTTCTTGGTAGGCTGACCATGTTTGGTAGGTACTGACCATTGTTTACTGGGAACACTCCACAACACATCCTTTTTGGAGATGGTCTGACCCAGTCATCTAGTCATCACAATCTGGCCCTTGTCAAAGTCACTCACATCCTTATACTTGCCCATTTTCCCTGCTTCCAACACATCAACTTCAAGAACTATCTGTCTGCATGCTTTTTATATAATGGCCCCCTTGACAGGTGCCATTGTAACGAGATAATCATTGTTAATCATTTCACCTATCATTGGTTTTAATGCTATGGCTGATCGGTGCATTAAGAAAATAAAAACATAAAGTGCAAATTTACTTAACTTTCATGTTAGCACTTCCATAAACTCTATGTATGTTGGATATTTTCTGAGTAAGACCACATGTATATAAGTCAGTTTTATGTAAATTGAGAACTTACTGCACTAGGAATGAAACGTTTTAGGATCAATCAAACTCCACGAGTGTCGTAAGTTCCGATCACTCAGGGCTATAGCCCCGAGTATTTTAGCCCCAGAGCCAGTCTTCCTTAAAAACACTAAGCCCAGGTAAACTTGAACCCTGGAAACTCCCCTGACCCACTCTATTGCATAACATTGATTTAACTGAATTGCATTTTTTTTTTTATTATTTATAGTTTTTGTATTTTTCAATATAATAGCAAAGGTTTGTTTTGCAGAGTAACAGCTGCCTTTGCTACCTTTCTTATGGAAGCCTTCTCCGAAAGGTTTGGAGATGCGGGAGCAAAGTGAGGGAAGAACAGAGGCTTTTCATGGGGAAATATGGCCATCGCAGTCTGCCGGTACAGCCGGTGATCTCGCAGCTTAGAGACCCATTCATCAAACACCTCCTGGGTGTTAATCTGTGGGCGGATGTAGAAGCAGCTTGACAATCTACTCAACAAGAGTACAGGCACGCTACAGTAAAGCCCACTTCCAGTATTGTCCAGGCTTCTCTTTTGCTGTGGCCCACTGACTACAATTTGTGGCCCACTGGCTCCAGTTTCTATGTGGTGTTAAAAGGATACAGTACAGTGCTTTTGAAAGATGTAATGGAGCCTTGGATCTTCACTGGCTGACCCCAGACCAGGTAATCATTCTGCGCATGTCTTACCTTGAGGTGGTAGATGTTGTCCTCTGCGTCTAAGTCGATGCACTTTCCGTTCTTCTTGATGGCCATGACCGAGTGACCCACATCAATGCAGCCATGAAGCTTACCTTTCTCTATCTAGGAAGAATAGAAGTTACACCTAACTCCCATTTTTCCCGCACATTACATACAGTAATGTGGTCAAGATTTTACATGACAATGAGGTGCTCAGTGAGATGAGAACAGAACTAAATTACAAAACAGCTTAGTCTGTATGGAGAAATACTTCTAGACCAGGGGTGGCCAATCTCATCCGCAAAGGGCCAGTGTGTGTGCGGGCTTTTGGGGTAACCTTTAGGTCAGCTGTTCACACCCAGGTGTGAGGACTCTTCAGCAAATCAGTCCTCTCATTAGTAATCTAATTAGGGAGTTGCAGCGAAAACCTGCATACACACCGGCCCTTCCTGGGTAAGATTGGCCACCGCTGTTCTAGACACTCATTTCATAACCTGTGTTATGTTGTAACGCATGCAACAGTTTACTGCTGTTGCAGTTAATGACACAGACACCCGGACACAGAGGAGTTACAGAATCATCATTCATTCTACAGCACACTGAGAAAACAACCAGTCATTTTGACATGAAACCCACCATGCTGTAACACACATTTAGGGAAGGGCCACAGGATTTGAGCATAGGCTATGTATAGCAGCGATGGAACTGATAGAGGTTTCCGTGCACTCACATCAGCTCCGGACTTGGCATACTTCAAGATTCCCTTGTCGAGTAAGAAGTACCTCTGTAAAGATAAGGATGGGGAGTGAACATCATTCTCAAGAAACCAACTGAAGCACCTGGCCAGTGGAGGAAGAAGCTTGTATTGTCATGTTTCGGTGTATGTGGTAAATTTGGTTCTAATGACTGGATCCTCTCTCTCTCTCTGCCGCTCGTCTCTCCCACTGTTCTCTGTCTCAGTCAGATGACACAAAAGCAGACACAGATGTTTAAAAATAAGCCCCCCCATTGCATAAAAGATAAATATACAAGCAAAATACATTTTTGTTCTCTGATGGGGCAATTACATTTTTTCCAGTTGCTGTAATGAAAACTAGTAGTGAAAAAGGTGTCTGGAGGCCGAGACAAGACCATGAAAACCCTTAATATGTCCATCTTTAAGCAGAAGCTGGCCATATTCTCTGAGAATTTGTTTCCCATTATTTTCGTCTGTGAAGGAACAGTAATGGTCCCCTGCAGGAGGTGGGGGGGGTGTGTCACTATCAAGGTGGACGCTTACCTTGTGCCAGCCCTTCAGTGGCCACTTCCTCCTCTTCAGCAGGTAACCTTCCTGTCTCAGAGGCTCCTGGCCGTTACTGCTTTCCCCCCGTTGTCCGTCTATGATCTCCCAGCTGTCCTACACACATACATAGGGGTGGGAATTTCAGGTCTAGAAAGTAAAAATCCAGACCAAGATTTTTAGTATGAGATGAATGGATAAAGGGGCTTTACTGGGGGGGGGTGGCTGATGGCAAACTATTCACGATTAAGCCAATAAATGCACATTTATTTGAGGGGGCTGAAAAACATTTTAGGTAGACCTAAGCCCCCCTGAAATAGGCCTAAAGACGTCCCTGGATACATCCATTTCTCTGGCAAATGATTTTTTGTGAACGCCGTGACATTCGGCTCTCTGTTCTCCCTTCCCCCATGCGCTTTCACTGTAGTCCCAAGTCCTCTTCGGAGAGAGTCGACCTGGGCCACGGTCAGACAGTCAGATCCCATCTCATCTCACCTCGTCTCACACACGGAATAAATTGTCATTGCCCTGTCCTTCCCACGTCTCATCAAATTTCCTTCTGCCCTTTTTGCATTTTGAGGAATGGAAGTTCTACTTCATATAATTAAAATTCCAATTCTGTGTCCTCTAGTCTGAAAGTAGAGCATATCCTGTGTGTAACATCTAGTGTACTGGCTCTGTTTACAGTCGCTAAAAGGCCTAATAAAATTGACAGGTGTAACCACCATATTATCACTGAATTATCACTAACAATAGAGGCTATGTGTGACATGGCTATATCTAGTATATGTGACTCTGTCTCAAACACCCTCTGAGATGCTTGGTTCGGCCCATTTCTCAATAGGCACAAGCATGATTGTCTATCTTATTTCTGTTTCCCCTTGGAGAAACTGGGACAAAGAGCCTGCCTGCCAGGGAGGGGAGTGAACCCAAAATAACTATCGGTACCTGGAGGGCGTCTGAACTGAGAGACACAAGCTCACACATCCTCTCTCAGCTCTGCCCGCATACCACGGGTAAATCACACATACGTGAAAAGCTGTCCAATCTACAGATGACGTTTGATCTACAAGGGTTACGGACATCGCTCAAAGACCACACCTGTGACAATTATTACCAGAAGGTGACAATTATTTCCTTTATGCCACTGCACTCGTGCCCCGAGAGTTGATATAGAATGTAAATATCTATGATAACAGGCATCATGATGATAGACTTTCCATCTCAGAGTAATAAGCTTTATGACACGACCTGATGATGACGTAATAGCCCTACACTCTCCAGCAGTATCCAGGTCAGCATGCCTACTATGAGGTCACCATCTCTCCTGACATTTCCTCACCCCTGTTATGTACGCAACTACACCACGCAAAGTTCAACCAGGCAACCAACTTGTATTATGTCACAGAGAAGCTAATTAATACTTCTGGGAAATATGTCTATACAGGATTTCCGTACATTTATTTCTAATGCTAACTCTGGCACTCAAAGACATGCTGCATCTGAGATTCAGTTACCTTTTGGTTTGTTTAATATCTCATTTGATTTCAGGCTTTAAACATCCAAGCTCCTGCTGTTTAAAGACACCCACGGCCAAATATAATGTGAAAAACTGCGTTGCGACGCCACGCTGCTATAGATTCGCTGGGATTAATGCAACATTTATGAGCAGATAATCTCTGGTGAAGAGAGCCACAGATCATAAGGAGCAGTGTTGGCGTGTCAGTTTTGAGTTGGAAGCAAGGATGTAAGCAGCTGTGATACAGAGAAAACACCGATCCAAACACTTGGTTTCACAAGGTGCCAACTCATCTCCAGGCTACTCCGACATGGCAGCCCTGACCTTCAGTAGGGCCAGAAAACATTGTTATTGTTATTTAACATGTCCAACTCCATAGGCTTGCAGTGGCAGCAACAGATTCATGGACACAGTTTCCTGACCTGGATCGATATTACACTAAGCAAGACAGCTCTGTTTTTAAATGGAAACTGATAGCAGACTGTAAGCAATAAACAATAGCCCACACTATACATTTAAACTGACGCATAATATAATAATCATTATTAGGTAGTGTGTTTGCTTCACACCCCCAGGTTCATGTCAGTTCTACTACAGATACCCTGAAGAGTCTCTGAAAAAGAATTTCCTACTTGTGAAAAAAGAAATAGATCTAAATACGCAACACCTAACTAGATGTGCCCTTAACTGCTGTCCTAATTATCATCTACCCACCATCTATCTCTCTATCTATCTACCAACCACGTACCCAGTACAGGGTCCCTTACTCAGTATATGGGCATTCCACCATGGGCACTGGAAATAAAAGATGCTCTTTGCCAGAGCAAAAGCCATCCCTCACTTTTAATGTCACACTGTGATTTCCCTTTAAAGTGCACATCCAGACCTTTTATGTCTATTTAACGCTATTTATCACTGAAGTGTTGCCAATCTAAAATAAACAGGGGAATTATATAACTCACACGATTCACTGGTATTTTGTCCTTCTGAGAATAGTTTTCAATGCTTGCCCTTTGAGGGTTAAATCTTACAGTTTCACTGATTGTAGTAATTCTTTTTTCTCCCTTTTATTTGGGTAGTACGGTGACCTGGCCATTTCCTTACATGTCCCAAGTTAGGGGTTTGAATCCTGCCTCGCCTCTGTGTTTCGAGTTTGCATGTTCTCCCTGAGCAATGTGCAGTTCCTCTGGGTTCACTGGTTTCCTCCCACCGAGATTGGTGTCTCGGCCCCCACCACCACACACACGCAATCTTTAGAAGGATGGAAGATGGATGGATTGTGGGTGGACTTTATATCTTAATTATTCTTAATAAAATTATAGTAATTATTAATACTATTAACAGGGGAACCGCTAGTGATTTTGGGCCCCCTGAAAGCATATCAAATTGGACCCCAACGCAGACCAGTTCAATTATGTTCCAATTTTTTAGCCCCTGTCAATCAGGGGCCCTTGGAATCGTCCTAACTTTTCCCCCTTACTGAACCCCTGACTATTAATATATCAATAATACCATCAGTCTGGCGAAATGGATCTGTGGGTTCTAACCCTATTGATTGAGTATGCTGAGGATGCAACATTATCTGGTTTAATTGGGGTAAGATGGAGTTTATGTGTAACATTCCTGAGAGCTGCAGGATGCATGACACCACCAGCCCACCGGAGGGCACTGCATCTCGGGTCGTCGGTCTTACCTGCCGGCTATCATGCTTGGAAGAGCCACTGCTGTTGCTGCGGGATGGTGAGGACATCTTCTGGGCCATGAAGGAGGCCTTCTCCTCAGAGATCATCACTCTTTAGGCTTGTAACTTCAGCAGAGACTAGCCTCCCAGGGAACATCTCCCTACTGGCCAACCACCAAACACCTAGTGCAGACATGCAGATGAAGGTATGTCAGGCCTTTCACAGACAGGGAAACACAACGAAACACATATCTACATTACGCTGATTTATTTATCAGACAATTTTGCCCAAAGTGACATAAAAGTGAGAGAATGGAATAATACGAACATACAGCTGTCAAGGAATCACTTTGGCATAAGTGCAGCTAGGCTGTGCTTCCAATAAATGCCCAGTGACAAGCGAAAGTAGTGTTACAGAAAAGCTATACAATGAATTTCATCAGAGGATACACCTCACTGTCCTGTCTATAGTAACACCCTCAATGCATGGCACCATGTTTCCCTTGGAGGAGTGAACATTAACACCGTCAACCCACCCAAAGCATCTCCTCTTCACCAGGCTGAGGTCTGGTAAGCGCTTCTGCTGTCTCTCAGCGAGAACTGAGAGGCTCAGTAGCAGCTTCTACCCTCAATCCGTTAGCTTACTAAATACTTAATTGACAGTTATAATTTAACATTCACTCCATACATTCACTCACACCACACTATATTTGAACTGTGTTGCACATCTCTGGTCTTTTTCTCAGTGTGACTTTCTGTTCCTTATTTATTAAATGCGGTGGAACCTCGGTTCCTGCACATCTCACATGTCGTACAATTCGGTTCTCGAACATATTGCTTGGTGAAGAAAAATGCCTCGGCTGTATTTAAGGTTCTTGACCAAGCCGCCCTTTTTACACGTAAACGGCGATTCTCCCGCGTGCGTGTGAGTCAGTCTGCTGCTTACGGTCCCATAGTGAGCAAACACAGCGAACTGCGCAGTTACTGTTACTCCATTTTGTTTTTTAATAAGTCACCAAAGGTTAATAAAAGCAGCAAACCAAAGAGGGAAGTTGTGAGAACCACGACACACAAAGGAAATAATTGCAAAGTATGATAGAGAAACACACATGTGTGAGCTCGTTACAGAGTATGCAAAGGTGAATTTTTTCATTTCATGTATTTCTGGGTCTAAAGTTTATATTTATGGTATTTGTATTAGGTGTGTATTAGTACAGGTTTATATAGGCGATCATTTGGGGGTCTGGAACGGATTAATCCAATTTGCATTATTTATTTATTTGCACGTTCATTGTGGGAAATAAACACTTGAAGAATTAGCACTTGCTCCAATATCAGTTTGACAAACTGGAGGCCTTATCAAGCGATTCATCAACGCCTCGAAAGCTACACACTGGATTCCACAGAAAGTAGCCAGTCAACAGTAAAAGCAGCGAGAGGCAGTGGAAACGTGGCTTATTAGCCCAGCTGACGGAACCAAAGCTTTGTGTCTTTTGGGTCAAATTGCAGCAGACGACTAATGTCTTCTGAAAGTAATATGAAAGAAGGGAACTTATAAACCACACAAAGGGAAGAGTGTGACTCATAATTGATGTTTGATAAGTGTGTGACAACTGTGGTATATATATATATGTGTGTGTGTGTGTGTGTGTGTGTTTGCATGTGTATGTATATATGTGTTTGTGTGTGTGTGTGTGTATATATATATATATACATTCACATGCACGCACACACACATACACACACACATTCTAATTAGGTTATATACACACCCATACAGTATAAATATATGTTTTTCCATTTTCTACATCCACTCGTCCTACGCAGATTCACAGGGCTCTAGAGCCTATCCCACAATCTACAGGCACAAGGCAGGAAACAGCCCACGATGATCACCAATGCATTGTGGACATACACACACAATTTGGCAAGTCCAATTCACCTGTCCATGGTTTTGGACTGTAGGAACCCCAGAGGAAACCCCACAACAATACAAAGGAATTCAGAAACTCCACACCCATGAAGCCAGGGTAGCGACTCGAACCCTGGTCCTAGAGGGGTTAGGCACCAGCACTAACCATTAGTCCGCCCCAATATATATGTTTATATATTTCAGTATATAAATATATCATTTCTAATCAGTTATAAACTATTATTTATGCTTACTCAATATTTGCAGGCATACTTAAAATTAAAAATGAACATGGCAAAAAGACTGATTGCTAAAGACGAATCAACTAGCTGAAATGGTTTCTATATGCATACTGACTTTGAGTAGTGAGTGTATTGGACCACAGTAAGAATGTGACATGCTGACAGCATGACTGAAAGGTTATATGTTTCATGCATTGCTTGTGTGTTTCTGTTGTCTTATGCATGACACAATCAATTTATAATATTTATAGCTGACTAATCCCACACCCCCAGGTATCTGGAACAGCGCGCCTCTCGTTTGTGGGTCAGGAAAAGAGCTATTCTCTTTTCTATTAGACCGGTGTCTGTAATAAGTGCTGTATCTTTAGCCAGCTAAAACTGGATATGAGTATTTGTGCAATTTTCCCCACCGCAGCATCTACTGATAATTAAATCACACATGCATTGAGGAAGACATAAGAGATCCCCAAGGTCAGTCGCATTTCTCCAGCTCTCCTGCTCACTTTCGAAATTCCTGATTGGATTACAGATAGCTTAGGACTCTCCAAACTGAACTGCTGAGTCACCCTGCAACTGGATTGCTGATACCTAAAGTCTTTCCCAGTTAGGCTGCTGATTGATTATGCTTCCTTCCGATTAGATCAAACCACGAACAGGTTGAGTTCGCCCCCGGGGCCCCGAGCTTTTGTTGTGCGTCGAGCAATTGGTGATCATCTACCCTTTCACTGACAAAAAGGAGTAAGCTGCTGTCGGTTTTTTTTTTTGAAAAAGTAACTGCTTTGATCACAGATGTAACCTGCAGCTCTTACCATAAAAGCACTCAGTGGTATTCTAAACGACAGTATTTTCTCATCCCTTCTAGTGTCTATGTCACACAAACAAATGCTTTTATCGTGCCCCAACAAGCCGGTTTTAAATGTCACCCGCTGCTGATGCTACACCAAGGGGGTGAGGAAATGCCCCCCCCCAGGGATTCCAGAAACTTAGGATGATAGCGATGGTTATCACACAATTTGAGTAACAGTAGGGTGATGGACAAGTTGGGCAAACTACTGAGACAACACGGTGTCAACCACAGTATAGAAGAGCCGCTCCTTACTTACACTGAATGTGCTTAATGTACCACTTAAAATCACTGAATAGTCTAAACATACCTGTATATAACATGTTTGTATATAATGTTACACATTGTTGTTGATGCTGCTGTAACAAGACAATTGTGACCCATCACAACGAAATGAGTGGTATGGGTGAAGTTGTGCCAGTGCCACTGAAGACTCATTACGTGGCGACGGGTAACAATTTCCCTCTAAGGGATTAATAAAGTGCCTCTCTCTCTCTCTCTCTCTCTGTTAGGTTTTTGATTTGCTGGCTGATGTGTAACTCCTGCTCCCATACTGCTCACATTTGTAACTGGACATTCATTGGAAGCTCAATCTAGTTGCACCTCTGCCTACATCAACTCCTCGACAGCACATACGTTTCTGATGTGCTATTTGCATCACTTGTATACTGCTTTCAACCAAAGCTTAAATATCAATGCTAAACGTCTCATTACCATCAGACGGACACTCTCAGCCTGTTATGACAAACCGGGACCCGCACAGTCGCTTCACACTGCTTAATCACCTAAGTCAGCATCTGCAGCATTTCAACGTTTACAGGAAGTACAGTGCCTCAGGAATAATGCTGCGTGTCGAGATTTTCAGCACTGTTAAAACAAACTAGGCTAAACAAGTAAAGAGCATCTAACGCAACGTGCCGGGCACTCACTGGCGTACCGGGCACCGCTGTCCTGCGTCTGAAGCAAGCCTGCAAGACATTCTGCTGCAGCGATCTATAAAAATGTTTTTCTTTAAATGTATTATCATATTCCTGTAAATAAACATTTTAAAATTGCGCTACATTTTTATCGAACACCAACACTGCAGTGAAGTGCTTTTAAGGAATAAATAATGATCAAAAAACAAAGCAGACTCATTTGAGCTGTATTCTCTGGAGGACGGCAGGAATTCCATGACAACATTTGCACAGTGACGTAGCCCTCTGCTCCACATGCAGACTGGAAACGAGAGGAAAATCGATGGAAGTCACATTATACTGGATAGATCTAAACTGCATTTTAGCTTGTGGGAGTTTTACTTAGACAAAAATGTTCTGAGGGCAGAATGAAAAATGATTGGTTATGAGAGATAACCAATCAGATTGTAGAGGAGGTGGGTCCAAGCAACTAGAGGAGGCAGAACCAACCATTCAATTATCACTCTGAACTAATCATTTTTCATTCTGCCCTCAGAACATTTTTGTGCAAGTAAAACTCCCATGCGCTGCGTTTTAGCAGGCAGTGATGGAAAGGGCAGTCTGACTTTTAGGCCACAGGAGGCCTCTGTAAGGCCCACCCAGTCCATCCCAGCCGTGTTCCCCTCTTGTACATCCCCTTTTCAGAAGCTGACAATGAACAACTGTGGCTCTCGGCCCGCCATCATTTATTCATCCCCTTTCCATCGATCAGGCTGCTCCTCCGCCTCCTACCTCACCTGCAACGCCGGTTCCGACTATGTCGCCTTTCCCTATCGCGTGCGCGCAGCCTGAGCTGAGAACGAGCGACCGTGCTGATGCCGTGACTCGGTTCCTGGCTGCAAAGGTCTCAAGTCTTTCCCACAGACACACACGCGCGGCCAGTGAGTTCACACGTAATCGGCATACACGCACCCCACACACCCACGCCAGGATCCAGTAATTCCCTCTGAATTACAGCTGGGTTTCAGCGACGCCCCCTCCGCACTCTGCCTGCCCGTCTTGCCGTGCATTTAAAGAGTAGGATGTTATATTTTGGGAAAAAGGGAAGAAAAATCGAAGCATTTCTGCCTTGTGTGATGTCGGATCTGTTTGGGCGGGTGGGAGGAAGGTCAGATGACTACCCTCTGTGCTGACAGGTGGCTATAATAAAAAATTAATGGACACTCCAAGCAGAGTTTATTTTCCAGTGTCCCACCCTCTTCAGGCAGAAACTCTGTAAAGTGATATAAAAATAACTGCTCACTGCTTTCACGGGGACACATGCTCTGCGAGGACGGGGCTCAGACACTCTCAAGCTCACACATTCTTTCAGAATAGGGCCGAAAAGGTTGAACTGTTCTGCTTGTTCTGCTTTGCAGTAAAAAGAGTCAAAGCTTCCCTCCCTGCTTAGCTCTGGGTAAGAGTTACACAACACATGAGGCATGATATCTAGAACTCTTATCCACTATATAGCCATTTGTTGACTGCGAGGAACTAGCATTCCAAGTCTTACATCTTCTGCATTCTGGGTTCCCTGCGACCCTGATCTGGAAAAGCAATTATGGACCATGGATGGATGAATGGATGGTTGGATGGATGGATGGATGGATGGATGGATGGATGGATGGATGGATGGAAGGAAGGATGGAAAACAGAAGTTCAACAGGCACATATTTTCAAGAAAAAGCAGGGAAATCACTTGAGGATCACTGTTAACACCGGAACGTGCAAAACACTGTCCCTCAATTGAAGGATTCAATGCACAAGTGAATTATGCAGAAAATATATAGATAATGGCATGTAGCCACTGCCAAGGTATCCGTGCCGCCAAGGGCGGAGCTAAATGGGGGCCAGGGCTGCCCATGGCCGCACTAGTAAGTACCTGACCACCCCTGTTGTCACCCCACATCAAAATAATAATGAAATATGAATCATTTTATTTTCTCTCAATCAATATTTTCTGTTGACGCGTGTGCATGTAGCATGGAATACTATCTGAACAGCATGGCCTTCCCACTGTAAAGCATACATTATTGATGAGGAGTCAGGGATCGCCGCTCTGATATACTGACATTTCCAGGTTTTTGTGATGAGCGGAAGCACCTGACCGCACACCGGCTGAATTACTGAATTATTAATTCAATTATCAAGGTGTTCCCGCCCCCAGCAGGGGCTCATCTGACAGCCAGCATTGACATACGTGCGGCGTGACTCCCTATAGCTACCAACAATCCACAGATCACATGAGCTTCCCTCAAGACGGCAATGACCTCAAGCGAACAGCAGAAATAATGACCAGTGATCAATCCCGCCTTGCTCTTGGACAGTTCTTCTCTCTGGTGCTGCCAATTAGCTACCATCTGCGATACATGCCCACAGGCCTTCTCATGTTGTTTATATCCAACTGTCTGCGTCACTGCACCAACTGACACATAACTCATTAGCCAGATGGGAGCACATGAAATGGAATGACCTGAAAACGTCCACCTGAAAACATACCCATACTGCTAGAATGGACTATGTTACAAGCATGGAGAGTGTGCAGAAAAGAAGGGACTGATGTATGCAAGGTCAACTCATGAAGGCCATACAAGCTGATTAAGAGCTGTACAATAAGCAACCAGAAGGTTATGAACCAAAGCAGTTTCTACGTTCCTGTAAAAATCTTCACACAAAAAAATTTATTTTAGTTTTAGTCCAGTCCCCCTTGTCTTTTATTATCTAATTTTTTCGCATGTTTTAAAAATATTGTGAAATACTGTCACTTGCTGTTTGTATGTCGAACTGTAGTCCTAGGGGAACATTTTCACATGCCACAGTATTGATGCATAGAGATGATACAACAGTTAAGTCCACCTGACTTGACATGACTTGACCTGAAAATAACATATGGTAGGGATAGTACAGTGTTTGGAAAGAGACCCGCCTTTAGGTGGCCCTTACACTACCTGAAAACCCTGCTGGAAACTCCATTATCAGTGAGCTCCTGTGCTTAGATCCCCCTTCTCGCTGCACTAACAGCCAGAATAGCTGGATGGCACCATAAAGAACGCCATCATTCTCAGCTCCCCAGAGCCGTCATTCTCTGCTCCCCAGAGCCGTCATTCTCAGCTCCCCAGAGCCATCATTCTCAGCTCCCCAGAGCCATCATTCTCAGCTCCCCAAAGCCATCAACTCTCTCGTCAAGAGACATGACTCGTCTTCGGACACAACAGGATTAATCAGATTCTTTCTGGAAACAAAAACTACCACCTTCCATCTTAAAGTGTTGGGTGCTGTTCCCACTTTGGACCATTAAAAGTAGACAAAAATGAGACTGTATTTTCCATTTGTACAAGTATATTTGAAAGTGTATGTTTTCACCTGTCCCACTTTGGAGACACACATGAAGAGGTAAAATAATTGGAAATAATTTCCAATCCACAGTTTAGGCAAGATTTTTTTAAACATCCAACCAAAAACATACTGTATAAATTATCTGTAAACCAATCATCTGCTTCCTGGGTTTATATT
>JAODJX010000136.1:17856139-17884055 GCA_026776945.1 Isichthys henryi
GTACAGAGAATTTACAATGAAACAATTAGAATTAGGTAAATAAAAGTTCATAAAATAAGCACATATACAAAATAAGATGATAATTATATCACCCATCCTGAATAAAAGTCAGCTCAGAATTACACTGTGTCCCTTTGTTCTGGCTTCATGAAAAAAATCAACACGGAGAGACGAAAGCACTAAAACTGTGATCTGCTGCAGTACAGAGAAACGCAGCTAAGAATCTATCCTGAGTTTGATAAAGGCACTGATGCTGAGGGTCATTCCGGTATCGCTCTCTACAACCTCCGTGTTTCTCCCTGCAGTGTAATAGGGCTGCCAGTATCTTTCACTACACTACATAATAAATTAACACTAAATAGCCTCACTTGGTTGCCAGCTAGCACAAATATATAAGGGAATTGCCCTGCACATTATCACATGTAGTTCATCACTACAGCAAACACACATGCAAAAGATATTAATAAATACATATACTTGAGTAATAGGCTGGAATCGTCTTATGCAAACACCAACATTATGTGCCACAGGCAATGGAGGCGGAGACGGGCTATTTATCATTCTGTGTGACATGTGATGTAAACAGAAAGCGAAAGTAAAGCCAAAGGCAGTGACATGGGGAAGATGCAGCCAGTCTGGAACTAACACTGTGCCTTCTTTCCATTTGGAGACAATATGCTTTAGGAGGTTTCTCTTAAATTGCTCAAACAATTTCTGCAGTAGTTTTCTTTCCAAAAAGCCAGTGTAAATTGAACAATAGTAGCAAGTTACATTAACTTTATTGAAAGTCTATGTAAAATGAACCTGGTGATAATCAGGTTTCAGAAATTAACATTGACACTGTCAGCTCAGAGGAAACAGATTGTCAATGTAAAGGAGAAAGACCTGGATTATCTATTTGTAAGCAAAGCGAGGGCATACGTATCCAGGGAGATACAGACCAGAGCAATCAATCATACGATATATCACAGATGAGACATAGATAGTTCATTAAGTTTTTATGTAGTAGTTTTGGACCATGTCGGCTTTCACGATACTGCTTAAGTCAGGAAATCGCTTGCTGTTGGTCTGTAGTTGAACCGGGCATGAATATGAAATACTTGCTGACCACACTGTACCCATGGCAGTAATACAGTATGACAGTTCTTTTGATTTCTATCTGTAAAAGCTGGTCACCTTTACTAATATAGGCGGTGAAGGAAATGGTGTGACAGAATGACCGAATCACACAATGTCAGTGGTTTTTGGTGAATCTCAGAAGCTCTGTTGAAATAATCAAATAAACAGCAATGTCCAACACTCTAAGACCTGAAATTAGCAGTTAGCTTATCTTTTAGGAACAAAACATTACAGGGGCACAATCTATGCAAAATGTGGTACGAACGGTGAAATATGTGATACATGATGCCAGAACGAGAGCTGAATCTCATTTGTTGGCTAAACATTAAATACATTCTGAAAATGGGGCTCATTCATTTCCCCGAGTCCTCGAAGCCGCATGAATTATTAAATACAGCTACTGGCTTGTTTTGGGAAATATAGCACATAGTGGAAGAAAAATGGGAGATTCCAGTCGATAAAAATGCCTCACTGTATAAAAGCTTGAATGAAGAATTTTGTTTGGAGCTTAAATATGTGTATCTAGCTGTATGTATGTTTATATATACATGTGTATCTAGCTGCAAATAAATGAGGCCATGAATATAAATAGAACCCAGTCAGCACTTTCTTTTTGAAATATTTAACAACTTTTTCTTGATAAAACAGGTAAAACACTTTGTTCCATGTGTGAAAATAGATGCTTTTGTTTAAACGTAGTATAACCTGGAAACCGGTCCTAATATTAATGCCATTTTTCATGGGTGTCTGTTCCTTTTGGGATTTTTAAAATTTCAGTTATACCCTCACCTTTTATGACTGAACCACTATGTGTTTGGGGGGGTGAGGGGGGGTTGACCATATGATGACTGAAAGACGGGTGACTGCAGATTTTCACGTGAATATGCTCCAGCTTGCTCCTTCATCACTAAAGGTGCAAAACCTTGTCCTGATTTAGGACCCAGCTACACATGCCTGAGATGAAGCTTTATTTCTCTTTTTCACTGAAACTGACTCACCTGCCCCCCAAAACCCTGTTACTCTGTGTCACATGGCTCTGCCCATTGACTGTTCCATTTGGGAGGAAAGTGGGGGAAGGAATCTTATTTAAACATCTTTTTGGTAAAACTTTACAAGTTAGCAAGTGACTTTAATATTCTAGTAAATTATGATCTAACAAAAGACACAAAAGATACGCTCATTAATATAACTGACAGGTTTACACCCCCATCGGAGCCGGCCCTGCTCACTACACTCCCCCCGTTTAATGAGCCATTTTCATATAACCCAGCACTAAATTTTGACATTCCCACAATCAAAAAGTATGCTAATCACCTGCAGTTAAGCCTAATAAAATCATTTAAATCCATTAATCAGAATTCTTACAACCAACGAGAAACAGACAAAGCCTTAACACCACAGAATAAGTTCAAGGAATTAATAGCAACCGAATTACATCTTCAGTACTTTTCTAATTCAACTCAAGTTTCAAATTTAAAACTAATGACTGAAGAACTGAGCACTGAAACAGAATTTAAAAATCACCTGTATTGTATGCAGCAAATAAAATCACAATTTTGAATTACATTCCCTTTATGTTTCTCTTAAAGATCTTCAAACAAGGTCATGTGTTTGAACAGGATTTTTTGTTTTTTTTTGTCTGTTTACGGTGATTTATTATACAATAATGCTTCCATGAAAGACTGAACTTCAATATTAAACTCAATAGGTGAGAGAACCAGGGCACATGGGCCCAAGCTCCTCTCTGAAGGTTAAATCTGAAACCCAGCCCTGGATACTCAGTGATTTTGAAGGTTTCTCATTTATCCGCTAAAATATCCAGACACAAGTCATGCTGTGCCTTACTGTGCCAGACGGTGCCAAGCTGTGCTAATGGACATCAGGGGGCGACAGGAACCGAATCAAGTCACCAGTATCCCTGCCACATCCCCTGTGAGCTACTCTTCAATGTATAACTGCAGATGGGCATGGGGTGTTTATCAAAATGCGTTCTTGACCATTCTTGTATTCTCGCGAACCTGTTCGGCGTCGTCTTCCATTGCCTTCCAGCGCCATTACTCAAGAACAGAAGTACAGAGGATTGTACACACCCCCAGACGTCATTCCTGCCCAGCCCCAAAATATCAAGGATGACCAGGATGATGAAGGAGCACATGGCTGTACAGGCGAGTGCCAAACTAAGATCAGGTGAATCAAACCCAAGACCAAAATCCACTGCAACTGAAGAATTGTTTAACAAAAGGATGGGATGTGAATCTTCCATTTTAAACTTTGGCTTAAACTCGAAAAATAGATAATAGAAACTGACAGAGTTCATGAAGGAAACTTACAGCATAAAAAAAACACATGGTGACTTAATCTGGACTGATGCCACACAAGGCGTGTACCACAAAAAAGAACTGTTAGTTTGGTGTCATTTGGTCTTTTTGGACCTAGAAGCAGCAATTTAGAGTTTCATATAAGTGCAGGGCAGATACACGGTATATTTTGGCATCGTATTTTCCAAAACAAAACTCCGATGGTTGTATAGATTTTTTACTCTTTAAAAATACGGCCTGTTGAACTAACAGTAGATGCCTGATCATAAACATCCAAGCAGAGTGTCAAGAGGCTGCAGAGTCTGAGCTAGCGGGTGAAATATGGAGCCCCGCATAGGGCGGTCAGGACCCCCGCACAGGACCCCCCGGCTATGACCCCAGCTAGCAGTGAAGGTGCAGAGAGAGAACCTGCAGGCTACATCTACTTCATGTCCTCCATGAACGACTGGAAATATTCTGTATGCCCCAAAAATAATAACTGAAAAAATTACAGAATGTATCCAAAGCCTAAGATACTCATTTGTATGCTTTTTTGAATTGCTATTGGCATTATTACGTAATAGTTCACCACTGCTTCTGAAAAAAAAATCAAGAAAGAAAATGCTAATAGTTAACGAATACTTAGCTCCCAAGAGTCAAAGATGAATGTTGGTTAGTAGACATTGAAAATGGCTATCGTGTATTGTTCATCCAAAATTCAAAACGTTGCCACAGTGAACAGAATATTACCTTAAATACTACTGATGGGAGAAGTAAGGTTTTAATTCACAGAGTAGATGGTTTTGCTGGGCACTCTCCATACCTTCTGGATTTAACCCAATGGGAACCAACAGACCAACCAATGGGAAGCAGGATTATATTCTAGGTAACAATGCATGTCATACAATACTAAGGAATGTTATTCTAATTTCTATAGGAGGATAATTTTATTGTGAAATTCAGAGGCACTG
Source organism: Isichthys henryi (assembly GCA_026776945.1). Taxonomy (NCBI): domain Eukaryota; kingdom Metazoa; phylum Chordata; class Actinopteri; order Osteoglossiformes; family Mormyridae; genus Isichthys; species Isichthys henryi. Next base: position 17,860,527 of record JAODJX010000136.1, read on the forward strand.
TGGGTGCTAATAGAGCAGGAGAGATATTCAATGTGTGTGTGACACCCAGAAATTCAGGGTTATACAAATAAAAGCACAGACCTCCACCTTCTGTCACCTTGTCATTGACAAAACGCAGAGGATTATCACCAGTAGCCATCAGCTACACCACTACATCTACCTCCCTGACCTGGTGCATATTCTACTTACAATAAAATATGTGTAATTCAAATATGCTATAATACTGTACTTTCATGTTATTGTTGCTTGTTGTGTGGTGCCTTTAAGGAGAAACATAAAGAGTAACTTTGTGTCAGTCCGCCTCTCATCGCTTTTATTCACCGTCGCTCCGCTACCTCGGTCTATTCGGCGCCTCAATACGGTACAATATTGTACGTAAAATACAGCTTATCGTAGTTTCACAGCTGCAGCTCAGTGGTCTGTTTTTGGTGGTTTACCGTAAGTTTCGAGGAGTATATTTGTCATTGAGAGAAAATGACTTTCTGTTTTCCTGTCATGGTTTCTTTGCACGCAGCATTAGCTTCAGGTAGTTAGCTAGAGGCAGACGGGTTATCGAATAGTAGGCTTCAAGTAAAGTTAAAAATAAACGAATTTGCATAGTTTTAATTTTTTCCATATGTGGTCATGCATAAAAAGACCCAAAATGAACACTGTAAGTGGACTACTTGATTACTATGAGCAAATTATTTAAACAGTATTTGTAAAGGAATGATTCTGTCCCAAGTTATTTGATCCATGTTAGTGGTTGATCACTGTAACCATAATACTGTTCCACTGTATACATTTAAGTTTTGGAACCGCCATGTTCATATGACCCTCCTGTCTCCTCTCTGACGTGGCCCTCATGAGCCACGCCTGCTGCCTGTTACTCCTCGTTAGTCTATCTATTTAAGGTCTTGTTTATCTCGTGTGCCCCAATCCAGTCACTGAAGTCAGTTCCCTTGTTGTCTGTATACTTCCCGATACTAGTCTTCCCGTTTTAACCCCCTGTGATCCTGCTGATTTCCCTGTCCCTCTTTCGACCCCAATAAAACCCCCCCTTTTTTCGCCAAATGCCTGTCTTGGAGTCCTTCATCTCGCAAGTCATGACAGGTGGTGTGATTTGTGCAGTATGGCTGCCTAATAAAGTTATCCTGTAATTCCGTTTGACCCACAACTGAGGAGCAGAACATTAGTGGATTGTCCGTGGGGATGATATCCAAGCCCCCCAAATTACGGATTACATTTATAACACGGAGCGTAGAAAGCCACGGTCTCCGATTGCATACTCGTACCTGATTAACAACTGCCAAGCAACAGGAAGGAATATATCACTTACTGGCAGTAATTCAAACTTTCCAAGCGTAATTTTATACTTTCAAAACAAAACATTACAAGGTTCACACCGTGACCATGTAATGGAGACGTGCTATGGGAAAAAGAGAGAATGAATGATAAGTAACAACAAACAGTACACAAACAAATCACCTAGAAGTCTGCACAAAAAATCACCAAACAGCATGCAAACAAATCACCAAACAGCATGCAAACAAATCACCAAACAGCATGCAAACAAATCACCAAACAGCACGCAAACAAATCACAAAACTGTACGCAAACAAATCACCAAACTGTACGCAAACAAATCACCAAACAGCATGCAAACAAATCACCAAACAGCACGCAAACAAATCACCAAACTGTACGCAAACAAATCACCAAAGTGTGAACAAATCACCAAGCAGCATGCAAACAAATCACCAAACAGCATGCAAACAAATCACCAAACAGCATGCAAACAAATCACCAAACAGTGTGAACAAATCACCAAACAGCATGCAAACAAATCACCAAACAGCATGCAAACAAATCACCAAACAGTGTGAACAAATCACCGAACAGCATGCAAACAAATCACCAAACAGTGTGAACAAATCACCAAACAGCATGCAAACAAATCACCAGATTGTGAAAACAAATCACCTAATGGTGTACAAACAAATCGTCAAACAAAGAAGCAGAAGAATATTTTATACAAAGCCCATTAAGAATAAACTACCCATGATCAATATTTCTGACTTTTTCTTTGTCTGTTTGGTGTCATTATTCATATGGGAGATTATCTACAAGACCCTGCTCACTATCACCACATATCAGAACACATTAACATGTAACTGAAGTGGGGCAACCGGGCTGAAAAACACAGTTTTGGGCTGTCACAAACACTAAAATAAAGATATTTGAAAGTGCTTTTGATCATAGGTGGAAATGCGCAGGAGGACAAGAGACTATGCTGTAGGCAGAGAGAGGCGTGGGATAAGGAGATCACACATCGGAGTGTATCCATCAGCTTGTTTCCTGGAGTCAGACATCGGCTCTATGATACCACCCACCAGGTGAGGCTTGGTGGGGGGGGAGGGGGGTGTTCGATGTCGCTAGCAGATTTCTAAGCTTGCCTCTCATTCTTCAGTTACCTGGATTCTCATCTACCAGCAGTTAGTGTGACGAGCAGCTGACTAATGAACGCCAGGTAAAATAGGAAAACGCAGTTTCACATTTGGTGAAGAGCAGATTCACTCCCGATGGCCTTACAGGTTTATCTCAAAGGTGGGCATCTGGAAAAGTTCTTCTTCTGGTCATCTGCACATGAGCTCCACGGGGCTGTCTGGGAGCACCGTTAATCAGCATCTCATTCCACCGCGGTCTGCATGGTGTTTATGGTCACACTGTTAACATTTGTGTTATCTTTGAACTTCACCTTTAAGTTTGGACGTATTTGTATCTGTACATTTAGGATGTTCCTTTGCTGCTGGGATCCCGCTGGGATCAATAAAGTATATTATGGTCTATCTGTCCGGTCTATCTGTCTATCTGTCTGTCTCTTCAGTCTGTCTGTCTGGTCTGTCTGTCTATCTGTCCGGTCTGTCTGTCTGTCTATTCAGTCTATCTGTCTGTCTGGTCTGTCTGTCTATTCAGTCTGTCTGTCTGTCTGTCTGGTCTGTCTGTCTATTCAGTCTGTCTGTCTGTCTGGTCTGTCAGACTATCTATCCGGTCTGTCTGTCTGTCTGTCCGGTCTGTCTGTCTGTCTATGTCATGCCCACAGAAAAACACATACTGTGCTCTTCCTAGGACTTTTAACTGGGGTGGAACCGGGCGTGATAACAACAAAAATGGAAGGGGGGCATAAAATGACATTTTTTTAATTAAGCACAATCTCATTTACATTTTTACCTGACTATAACAGAATATAAAAGTCTTGTATAGTCCATATAACCTCAGAAAAAGAGACTGACCATGTGGGAGCCGCGACTGAGAACTTGTGGACGGGCTGCTCATACTTTTGAAAGGAAAAGAAAGCAGAGAAGAGAAGAGTTTGATTTCATCTGCTCTTAAGGCGCCGTCCTGCAGAGGACCCTGGGAAGGAAATCGGCCTGGAGCTGTCAAGGTTTCACCTCGCGCCGGGAATGCGAGGGGGGAGCTGTCCCGTGCCCCTTACATCTGTCAGCACTTCCCCCCTGCACTTCCCACAAAGCACACAGAATGGGCCCCCCTGCCATTGGGCATCTGTTTCAGTGACATGGCCCCCACCCCCACCCCTCCCTTACCACTACCACATGCCGTGACAACCTGGAGTTATGCTTTGAGACATAAGGTTTCCAACTAAGTTGAACCATATAGGATTTTATGACTTTGGAGAACCTTATTCTTCTAAGAAGAACCCCATAGGGTCAAAAGGAGACCATTCTTAGATATGAATCCATCCATCCATCCATCATCCAACAGTTTACCCAATACAGGATCATAAGGAGCCTCAGGAGTATTCAAGAAAACAAAGAACATAAGACAGGGAACCCAGATTATTACCAGCGCAGATTCAAAGCAAACTTTTAAGTTTATTTGTATCATATTATGTATCTGGGTAATAACACTGTACATTCAAACATTGTGTGCCGTGTGAGTGTGGACATTCAGTCTGCTGGCTCCTTAAGCTCTTTCTGATAAATTAGCCCTGGCTGATCTTCGGTAAAGTCAGAATATGACAAAAATGTTTGTTTCCGATGGTAAATTTGAAATGATGTGCAACAAGAAAACTGCAAATTGGCACATAACTCTCACAGTTAGCTGTCAGTCCTCATGAGGTGTGAATGTTTCACCTCCAGTGCAGGTCCACATTTGATAGGCACGTGAGACTGAGCAGAGAATGTCGAAAAGGCTCTTAACATCCCTAGAGGGCATGGGTCACTAGTGGGCGTGGTTAACAGCCAGAATGGGTGTGGTTACCTGGCATAGTGGGTGTGGTTAACAGGCTTGGTGGGCTGAGAGGAACTAACCATTCTGCTGGGAGATAAACAAGATCCCCTACTACATTGTCAGGAAAAAAGGTACCAAGTCTAGGATAACTGTGGAGATTGAGGACCTGTTCAAATGACTGCTGGAAGCTCCATCATCCCTTCAGCTCACAGTAAAACTGACACTTTTGACAGCACAGGTGCAACACTGAAAACATTGGGTAGATTGGGTAGAACACAAGGTACATTCTTCTGGAAATTGCTGCCCCGTTCCAGGAAGTCCTTCAGATTTCCAATGTCCTCTATGGAGCTGCACTTCAGAGCAAGGATTCATGTCAAATCTGAGTCTTGGAAAATGCCCTGATGTCTTCTTCTTAACCCCATACTTGTGCCTGTTCTACACGGTCTTAGTTATGCCCCTCCATCTAAAAAAGGCCCCAGTTAACAAGTGTCTGTCTCATGGCCTTCAAGAAAAGACCAATCAATCATCAGATCAAAACAGTGTAAGAGATCGAGCTAAAAAAAGGTCGGAACACTTCTCCTTAAGGGGAGGAGAGAAAAATCAAGGGGAAACAGTTCAAAGACGAGTTTCCTCTCTGCCCATTCAAGTTGGATGACTTTTCTTAACACCGCTGTGCGTCGTTCATAGGTCAGGGTGACTGCATGCAGCTGCGCAGTGCCCATGCTGAACCACAGAAAAAGCTACTCAGCCTGGCAACTGCCATAAGAAAACAATCAACTGCAATGTCAGGAACAGCCGGACATTAAATGCCCCACAGCCGCCTTCCATCTCTTCCTGGCAGTTAAATCAATGCCACGCCAGGATCTAGCAAATGGCAGTAATTAGTTAGACCCATTACTGAGATCCATTCATTCTACGTCCAGCTATGATGTAGTGCTTGTGACCCTAAGAGCATGAAAATATCAGCAATTATAAAGACAGACCCACTCTTGCCTATTTGGATTGATTTTGGAATTTTATTGGTGAGACTCTACTCGGGGGGGGGGACCAATGATGTAATGTTATGCTATTACTTGTGTATCAATTAACTACAAACTAAGTCTGAATTATATACTGATCTTATGATCATTCATTATTAATAAATCAAGACGCATCTTTTTTCTCGAGCAGTTACTTTATTCGTTGCTGTACCTGTTAATTCTGTAAACCTTTGTGAACTACTGAAGTAACTACTGAAGTAACTACTGAAGTAACTACTGAAGGAACAAGTCACGAATAAACACATGTTAAATACTAATCTGATGTTTGTTCATCATTAATGAATCATGACGCATCTTCTATCCCAAGCAGTTACTCTGTTTGTTACTATATCTGTTAACTATTTACACATTTGTGACCTACTGAAGGATCTACTGATGAACTTCTGAAGGAACAAGTCATGAACACCACATCGTTATTCATTGTTACTTAATCATGATGTGCCTTTTATCTCGAGTTTCTGATATGTTTGTTCACGATTTGTACTTTAGTAGCGATTGAGTTGCTACTAAGTATTTGTGTCTCCTCAGGTAAAGTGTAGCAATTTTTTGTAATTCTTATTCTAATCCCTTAGAATTAAATCTTATTCAAAATCATCACTATTGTTTTCCATCTTCTGTTGAACACAGGCACCCAACTAGTTTCCATTTGTGGCCTTGTGCTTGCGGACTAGTTTGTACATCTTTGCGGAGATGTTTTCTGCACCTCCTTGCATTTTGCACTCTTCTTGTTGTACACAGTAATCTGCGTGAGTCTTTAGCATGTAATTCAGCCTCAGCATGAATTCCTTAGACTTATATCCCATACAGAACCAATTCCATGATCCTTCTGGGATGCGAACCCATAATCTCCGGGACAGAAATGTAAATTCATAATTGCTGTGCAAGACTTACTGCTGCAAGTTTGGCAAATACGGCCACATGAAAAACATAAACCGTCGTCTCGGTCTACATGAGGCCGAGGAGTATGAAGGTCTTACTGGATGAACAGCCAAAACCGTGGCCTAAAATCTGGATACAGACATACTCTACTCCAGCTATTCTCCAGAACCAGTACCTACTATAGATGACCATCAATATGGCTACATACAATGGTACTGACAGCAGGTACATTACAAAGCTTTTGTATATTTCATATTATTTTTAAAATCTCATATTTATTTTTGGTCACACTGTAAAAAATATATCAATAGAGGGCATTCTGAAAGCATATTTCACACTATGTCATTCTGTGGGGAGGTGGTAAGTAGGGTTCTGTTGATTACGTACCTTCTTCGTGTCCAGTGACACCAGTGGAAATGTGATAAATGGTAGCTTGGACCAGAGGAAGCATAACATTTGTTTTCCATCTAGATTCGCTTTAGGGGCCTTGTAAGCAAACACAGGTGGCATGAGAGCAAACAAGTGACCATTGTGAACAAAAGTGATACTGTATTTTGCCTTTTCTACAAGTACAGTGGAATTATTAGTTTTTTTTTTTTACATATCCCATCTTACTCTCCTGTGAAACTTGCATATCGCGGTGAGAGCAAAGCCTGGGGTCAGAGCATAAGGTCACCCATTTATCCGAAGTCCCTGCAGCAACTTTCAGAGTCAAACTAAAGCAACGATATAGTGGCTCAAACCAGCGACCTTTCGCTCATGGGCGTAGAGTCCTATCACACCGAGCCACACACCATCCCACCGTGTGGGTGTGTGAAAAGTGAGCGTCCCACCACATTTCAGTCTAGTAGGTTTGTTTTGGAAATGCTTGCCATTGTGAAGAAGGCGATATTTATCAGACTGGACAGTCTGAGCGCATTGAATATATAGCCTGCAGCGTTAGAGAAGCATATCTGAAAAACTCCATTTCGTTCTGACGCAGAGGAGCAGTGGTATGAATGATGCTGGAGCAGAAGGAATTGAAGAAAATTTAATTTTCCCAGTGTTGCATAGACTTGCATAGACCCATCTATGATCTAATGAACTGGAGAACGCCAGTCCACATCCAAACCAAAGTACAATCGAATCCGGGCCACGTGAATAATTCCGCCCCACAATCAGCATGATCCTGACACCCCCTCCCCCCACCACCAGTGGACCTTGGCTTTGTGTTGCTTATGGAATTTAGCTTCAAGAAAAATAGCAGGGCATCCCTGGTACATTCAAAAGCTAAATTGAACCCTATATGAAAGATCATACATCATATCCGCAGTCTATGACTGTGTCGTTTTTTTACATGTATTTCCTTTAGTGTGCTTAGCTGTGCTGTGAAATACATGCAACTGCTTGAATATGCTGTCATATCAGTGCGTATTTCGGATTTTTAGTGGAATTCATTACAAATGTCTTCTGAAAACGACTGAACAGCACCCCCTTGCGGGAAATCTATGAATTTGTGTTTAAACGTATTTTGAATTCCGTTCGACCAGTTTGCAAATGAATACACAAACACCCAGCAGAGAAAGCAGTTAATCAGCTGTGTATAATTCTGTGGTTTGCCCGATTGACAAAAGTGTTGTTAATCACTGACTTAAGAACGAAAATGACTTAAATCAGTCGGCGATCTGGGGCTTTTGTATTTTTTTAATACATGCATGGTTAATTATCTATATCTCTGTCTGTTATTAATTATTTCTTGATTTATATTCTGCGTAAAATTTGTGAGAATTTTTCAAGTAGCGCACGTTCAATTAATCTGCACAACAGTTTCCCATATTTCCGCCACTTGTACCGTTTCACTATCTTAAATAACTGATCATCAGCAATAATTTATTTATCTTACGGGTCATTTGTATTCCAGTGAAAATGAACATTCATATTACTTTAACACTAATGATGTTTTAGTGAAGGGAAAAACATACATTATATACTACGGTAAAGATTTGCAGGTTGTCCTGCAGTTTTAGTAAATACTTTAGACATACTTTTCGCTATTTCCCCGCATTGACCTTTCCCCTGAGAAACCACTTCCTCCGAGCATTTCATCCGGTCACATTTAACTCATTCGTGAAAAGTTTTCCTTTAAACACTTTGCTCCCTGATGAATCAGAGGAAGTAGCATTTGTCTGCATCCCAGTAAATTATAGGAAAGAGAAACAGCTCAAAGTATCGGATGAAAGTTTTTTCCCCATGAAAGCCGCTTTACACCGCAGCCTCGCCATCTGACTTAGAAGCGCTTATTAGTTTTGTTATACGTAGCTAGCTTGAAAATTTTGCAGATCGGAACATTTAACTAAATAATTATAATTGTTGAATTGTTTTTTTCTCTTTTTTTCTCGACTCACACCGACCACGATATACGCAAGGGTAAATATGCACATTTGCAATTAGCGCTGCTTTGCTCCCTGCGTTTAATAAAGCAGTTAGCCGAGATGCTAGCCGTGGCCATTCATTACAATGGGCTACCGAGCTAGCTGCGCGCTCCTAGCTTATTGTTCGTCGGCTAGCTGTATTTTAACGCAAAATACCAGCCGGTTTACGATCCGAAACAAATGGGCAGCCTTTGACTCATTAGCCTTTGCAGTTAATATTTCTGAATGGCTTTCTTTTGGATGCCACTGTATTCTTTTAACAAAGGAGCTGTTATATTTAAGAATGAATGCAACGTCCTCTCCCGTTGCCCGTCTGTCCAGCTGGTAACATGCTCCGCTTTCACCTGTCCCACCGCCTCTTGTTTAGTGCAGCCCACTTGTTTCTCTCCATCCGTGGGATTTTGTGCCATTTAAAGACGCTCTTTCACAGTCACCTTGCATTATTCACATCGCGCATCATTATTCCGAAGTAGAAATTCCCGGGGAATTTCCATACTGTCGTGTCTCTTAACAGATATTGTGGTAAAACACGGTTTCGTCCAAGTGTCCTCGGGAGCTGTTTTACTAAGGGGTGTAATTTATGATAACCAAATAATCTTACAAATTCTGCTTTAAAATTACTATGAGTGCCAACAATATTATTGTCACATGGTAAAGCTTAATACAGCTTTGTTTTAGAAGAAAATATTAAAGAATCGTGTGAAAAGTACCACCTATAGGATACGTATATATGATGCCATCTAGGATGCACATATTGATAGTACTGAAATACTATAGTAATTACTGTTGCCTCACTAAGTTTAAATCATTTGCAACTATTTAGTCTTTATTCATTATATTCTTTAGTATTGTGCTAAATATCTTGTTTTCCATATGTCAAATATATATTTAATGGAGTTATAAAATGCGTTTGTCTCTTGCGGTAGAATTATGAGGAAGAAGCAGAATATGAAGCATAGGAAGAACGAGGAAACTACAGTGGTCCAGGAGTTTGTCGTGGAGAAGATCATTCAGAGGAGAGTCACCAATGGAAAAGTGGAGTACTTTCTGAAGTGGAAAGGCTTTTCTGAGTAAGAGACCAGGCAAAGTCAAACGCCGGGCGTGTGAAGAAATAGGATGTCTTGCTGATATGTGCACTTCAATTTTGAAGAAAAGGAGAGTCCCATGTATCATAATATATTGTAGAGTCGACCTTTCCACGTTGCGGGGGTTAGGGGCCCAGCCCCCCGTGATCTGGAAAAACTGGTTAAAATACGTTGGTGAGTGAAGCAAAAAGATTTGAGAAACGCGAGATATCACATGAGAGCCTGCAGTGGACACGCTTGCCGTCCTCCAAACCTGCACTGTACATATATCTTACAGTTTTATAAGCTGCTAATCATTTTGTTTGTCATCTGTGGCTTTTTGCAAAACTCCCAAAAAATTCCCATTTGGTTTCTTATGCCGACCCCACAAGTCATGGTGCACGAGAGTCAACTGTGTACGATTCCAAATTTCACACAGACTGATGTAATTGAAGTTCCTGTGATTACTGTAGGCCTGGTGATTTATCCTTCCAGTGCCGATAACACCTGGGAGCCAGAAGACAACCTGGACTGCCCTGAGCTAATTGAGGAGTTCCTCAAGACCCTTGCTAAAAACAAGGAGGTGGGTATGGACCTGGAATCCCCACAAGCACCAAAACAGCTTGAAGTACCTGCTGACTTGGAACCTCAACAGGTGAGTACAAGCCTGTGGCCTGAAGCTCCAAATAGAGCTCGTCCGAATGGAGGCTGAAATGAGTCAGGCAGACGAGGCTCGGTGGGAAGAAGGTTGCTGGTTTATTCCACTGCAGTTCAACAAAGTAACTTCCACATGCAAAACTAAAATAGTATTACAGCTTAATCAGTATATAGCGCTCTGGAAAAAAGTCGAGACCACAGCAAAACGTTTAGTTTCATTCATCTCTCAATTTATGCGTGTACTTCTGCATACTCATAATATGTAAATTTTTTTGGTCAATGCCAGCCTGGCTCTTCCCTGTTTCTCATTAATGAAGGGCTTCTTCCTTGCTTTATGGGACTTCAGTCCTGCTTCTAGAAGCCTGATACAAACAGTCCTAGCCGTGCACTTCACACCACTGAATGTTTCCCATTCTTTTTGAAGGTCACTTGAGGTCATCCTCCGATTTACGAGGGAGCAGTCATCTCTGGCGTTAGAAAGTAGCTTCTGCCCTCTACCTGGCTGGTTTTCAGTCATTCCCAGTGTCTTCTGCTTCACCTCATTCTTGTTTACTGCTGTCTTAGAAACTTTGAGCCTGGAAGCAGCCAGCCTCTCAGTGTAGACGTCTGCCAGCAGAACCAGGGTTAAACCAGGATGTAACCATGAAGATTCTTTAAAAATATGGATTGCCTCTTACTTTTTTCCAGAGCTGTACATGCAGAGTCTGAAATGACACACAACTTTGTTTTTAAGCCAGAGGAGATGTTGCTGCATTTGCTGACTGTACCATCTGCTATCATTGTAATTATTTTAAGGACACTTTAAGGATTGAGAGCAACTTTACCATTGCGGTTTGGATGATGTCAGCTCATCGGATAGTGATGTTACTGTGTAATGTTAATGACTGACTTGATGTAATGTCACTCTCTCGATGATGGTTTTAGCCGCGGGGGTGATGCTGTTAATTCATCCTGACAGACAGAGGAACAGCCTCTCGCTGAGCATCATGGGAATGCAGCGCAGGAGCCCTGGGGGCAGGAATCTGAGCGGCCGGCGTCGTTCACGAGCCATTTCGAGCCCGAGCGGATTATTGGATCCACGGACAAGCAAGGGGAGCTCATGTTCCTAGTCAAGTGGTACTGAAGTTTTTGGTCACGTTTCTTCATCCAACTGGGAATCGTAAATTCCTGGCATTTTTTTTTTTTTATGTTTGACTTGTAGTCGTTTTTTAATCAGTCATGCCGGGGATCTCCAACTCCAGTCCTGGAGAGCTACCATCCAGTAGGTTTTCTATCTTACCTGGCTTCTGATGGGCCTCACCTGCTCCTGGTATTTACCTGAGAGCAGGTATGACATATGAGAAACCAGGTAAAAATCAAAAACCTGCTGAGTAGTAGCTCTTCAGGACTGAAGATAGAGACACCTGACTTGGGCAGAGATTTGAAGCGTGACATTGCCAGCAGCCTTCAAATCGTGTGAATTTAAATGATAAATACAAGCCGCTGAAATGATTTGCCCCATGTTTGTCAGCGGTGTGCGTCTCCTACCCCACCCCAGGAAAGGCACGGATCAGGTGGCCTTGCTTCCAGCTCGTGAGGCCAGCACAAGATGCCCCAAGATTGTCATTGCATACTATGAGGAGAAGTTGACCTGGCATTCTGGGGATGAAGACCAGCAGTGAGGCGAGACCAAAATATGTGGTGGAAAAGACCGACGGATAGCAGGTCCCAGGTGAACCACGCTGACCAAGGACTCGACGGTGACATAAATGGCAACTTAAGCCATTTCTTTCCCAGTCCTTCCAGTATGTAGCATGTAGTTATCCACTGTGAAGAGGTTTCCGTCAGTGTTGTTTTCAGTGTTGTTTTTCTGTAAAGTAGAACTCTGTGATAAAATGGTGTGAATGTAAAAAAGAAAACGTTCTGTTTGGTAGAGTAGAAAGGAGCCCATAGTTTAGAGACAGATTACCAAACGGGTCCTATTTTGAAGCACGTGGAAGGGCGATATGCTCGTCTTACGCATCCTGACAGTCAAACTTCTTCCTCTGAGTTTATTCTGGAAAAAGAATGTAGATCTTACTATTAAAATGACAAACATGGGTCTGAAAAGGAGGAGGTCTGTGGAGAATGAACGCTGTTACTGTGAAGGTGAGATTCCTGAGTAATCGTATTGTTTGAACACACTGTTCCCCTTACTTTGATATCTTAAAATGATGCATTTTGTGCTTTGGTTAAAACCCAAAATCAGAATCTCGCATGAGCACCAGAACACGCAGGACCGGCCCCAGTGGCACCAGTCAAGGTCGCTGACCCTTCGGTGATTAGTGGAGAATTTGAGCTGCTTGTTTTGTTTGCAGTTTTATACCCCCACACTGTATTTGTGAAGAAATGCATATTTACTGCACTTACCTCAAGGTCTGAGAACACTGGGCCGTGTTAATGATAATATTACTGTATGTCTCATCTGTCCGTGGTTGTTCTAACACTGGGGTAAGAGCTTTACCTAGATTTGGAGTAGAGTGAGCATTCTTTTTGTCCTATTTCATTTTGTAGGATTCAAGCTGTCCAAAATGGTTTTTCTGTTCAAGTCCAAGGTTAAACCAGAAGCGTTCTGATTGTTTTTCGTCTGACATGTTCTACAAGTGCTCCTCTTGCTGTACTTGATTGAAGTTTCTGTTTAAAGACCACAGCTGAGCTCCTTATACCAAACACACTGCATTAAAAAATCCATTGAAGGCAAACCTATGTGTCACATTTCATTCAGTGCGGTAAACTGCATCAAAGCAGCATCAGGTCTGAGCAATACTACTAATCAGGCGTATTTTAGGGGGGCTGTAACTCCCCCCCTCCCCCCCCTCAAAAAAAAAAGTGTTTTCATTGCCGAATAGCTAGCTTTTCATATCGAATATGTTTGCCCCCTCCCACATAAGGACTCGGCCCCCCTATCTATTCATGTCTAACTACGCCCCTCCTACTAATACAGGAGTATGGGTGCCTTTTGCGACAGAGTTTAACATTTACTGACCCTTATTGATGTATAATATATTATGTCTGTCTGGGCTGCATTTCTTTTGTGGACCAGGGGGTGTTCCACGAAGCTGGATTTCACAGTTAGCAGAGTAACCTTATGCTAGAAGTCATGATTATCCAATAAGAATGCTCCTTGCCTAACCTTATTGGATGATCATGACTTCTAGCTTAAGTTAACCCAGCTAACTGAGAAACGCTGCTTTGTGGAACACCCTCGCTGTTTAAGTGAAGTCGTTCGTCGAACAACGCGATTTGATTACGACAAATAAAAAACAACACAAAGTAATTTTGCCGTTCTAGCTTTCGTCCACTGAGGGTTATCTTTACCAGATGAGAGTGCTATTAAAGTGAACATTTCTGGGGCTCTGAGACGTGCACGCCTTCAGGGTTGCCAACTCACGCATCTGGTGTGAGCTTTAAGATTCTCACACTCACACACGAAATATTATGGTAAACATCTATATTATAACATTATAGACTTAACCTTATTCCATAATAATTATAATATTTGCTATATCAAAGGTGTTGGTGTGGTTTGCAAACCCTACAGACTATTTGCAAGGCAACAAAACTTTCATACATGTAAACGTGCATGCAGACCTGTCTCTGGTTGAAAATCTCACTCAGGCCATCTGACTGAAGTTGGCAACCATGCACTTTTGGTGCAATGTTTTGTTATTTTGATAAGCCTTTATCAGATTAAGGGTTAGTTAAGTAGTGCTTGATGACTTACCAATAAGCCCATTTCGTCAGTATGGGTGTAGGCCGGGGCTCGGCGCGGTTCGGTTTTGCTCGGCTCGGCTCGGCTCGGCGAGGAGGAGCCAGCAGCGCTGACAGCTGCACGCCGGAACCGATCATCGTGTTGCGGGATTCCTCACGCGCTCCAGCAGGTAAGACACGCGTATTCAGGCGGTCCTTAAAAATAAACGATAATAGACTATCTGCAATTATAACCAAGGTCAGTTTTGTACGTAGTATCATTTCCGACCTAATTGCCAAATAGAGCAAATTTCGAGATTTGTTTTTTTTTTTATACATCTGTAAACCTTAAGTAGATAAAGCCACCGTGTAGCGTATGCCGAATGAAATCTTTAGACAACTAAAAAAGAAATTGCGCTCTTCTTTTAAAATAGACAGACGTATGCTCATCTATACAACACATTAAAATAAAACATAAAACATCATTATTAAAATACATTATAAAACGCGCAGACCAATTGAAAGCAGTTCAATTTGATCCAGCACCGCTTCGGTTTGCAGATTGATATTAAATAGTGGAATAACGGAAATTGAATAAGCATCGTATGGTGAAAATACTGGGGAATTATTGTTCATTCTGACCGGTTCACATATCGGGTGGTATGTTTAAGTTCAGTATCTTTAGACGAGTCCCAGCGGTTAAACAGCATCGTGGTGATAAATGTACTTCTCGGTGCAATGACGAAGAAAAGAAAATCGAGTAATCTGTTGTAAACACTCAAACATGTTTAGGTATAAAGCAGGTGTCCCAAATCTGTAATGTTTATTCGCATTACAGAATCGATGGCCTCACAGTGATTTGTGGTTCTCGGGGATTAAGCAGCATTGCAGCGTCATCCTACCTGCTGCGGGACTGAAGCGCGATAATTACTGTTTTTAACCCGCCGAACAACAAATGTTTTACTCTGTATCCCCAGGTGAAATAAAAAATGGTGAATCTCACATCCTGGCCTAGATCAGATCTAACTCCATGTCCCATTTCTTTTCGTTTTCGATTCCTCCCTGTGTCTTGCTGGACAAGTTGTGTCACGTTAAGACGTTATCCTGTTGTCACATCTCCTTTTCCTCTGTGAGGATGACGGGAAACTGCCCAAAATAAAACAACAATGGTTGTTTTAGCTGTATTAGCTGGAATGTGTCCGTTTCTATGTCGTTTAGTCGTGTAATGTCGCATTTCCTTTATCAGCAATGAGTGAATTACATTCTCGTTTGACCCTGTGCCGACTGATGCGTGTTGTGTGTTTTTGGACGGTATCCTTTTTAGACTTATTCATCATCCTAAGCTGGTATTGCTGACTCATTGTGCGCGCGTGTGTGTGTGTGTGTGTCCGCGCGCGCGTGCCTGCGCATGTACCATTGCATCACTTTGGTAACGTCTCCGTGAATTTGTTCTCTCCTGCCAGCAGATCTGAATATAGGGAATGGAAGACGTGTCTTACAGCCCGAGACAGGTAAGATGTGCTTGTGGAAAGAAATTAAATCAGAATTGTAAAGTTTAGCAAGATGAACAGAATCTGGTGTATGTTATGTGATTACTCAAAGATATAATGTGTGTGTGTGTGTGTATCCACACATACATACACACACTATGAATGTACAGCATGAATTACAATATATACAATGAAGTGCATCCTTAGGAATAGCATGTGCGGTAATAATTGTCAACAATACTAAACATGTAAAGATATTGTACAGTGCAGCCATTCCTAGGCCTGGAATCTACACGTGGTGGACAGTCATCGTACCAACAAGACTTGAGTCTTAATTCAAGAAACTTTAGTTTTTCAAACAGATCCTCAGTCAAACAGAAGTTAGCGTCATTAGCCTTGATGTTCTCCTTCTTGCATTACATCAGTATATGTGTCAAAGAAGAACCTAGAACAAGGTATCAAAGCTGTTTTTTTATCATAGGAGTCTGATCTGTCCCAGAGAAAAAGAGAAGCTTATAACTGGCGACTGGAGTTTCGGTAGCTAAGGGTCCCTCTCATTTGAGAGCCAATAAGTGCACGGACACAACTAAACTGGTCTTGTGATTTTGCAGGAGATTATTAGTGTATGGGTTCGAGATCCACACATACGAGGAAAAGACTTCTGGCATGCCCACATAGATTATGAGATTTGTATGCATGTAAGTATTTCAAGAGCTGTGTTTTCGCATATATTTTTTTAGAAAAGAAATTTGATATGCAGAATTATAAGCCCGGAATTTTCCTTTCCTCATCGTCTCATACTTCCTCATTCCAGTGTTTGTACAGTGAATAGTAAAATGGCCATACATAAGGTGTTCACAGCCCTCTCTTACTGTCCAACCTCTTCCAGACCAACAGCATGTGCTTCACCAAGAAGACCTCCTGCGTGCGAAGACGGTACAGCGAGTTTGTGTGGCTAAGGCAGAAATTGCAGGAAAACACTCACCTCATGTAACTACATTGTTTATTTCACTGCTACCTGTAAATGTCTTTCAGTTTATTTCATGCATCCAAAACGCATCTGTAGAGCAGAAGTCATTTGCAGTTTCAGTTCCACAAAGATCCACATGCATAAGCACATTCATAGCTTCTTACTTTTTGTCATTGATACAGTTCCACTTCAGATAGAATAAGTGACCGCACCCAATACTGAACATGCAGCGTTTTTTGTCGTGTTTCAGGGAGCTGCCTGCGCTACCCCCAAAGAACCCTTTCTTCAGCCTTAATAACTCCCACCAAGTCAACAAAAGAATGAAGGGACTGCAGCACTTCCTGGATGCGTGAGTGTCAGTCTGAGTCGTTAAAATGAAACGCATCACTCTCTGCGTGTTTTCTGTGATCAGTACGAAAGATTACCCAAAGTACTAAAGAGAAATTATTTCCTGGAATATGGCTATTTAACAGTTTTTGCCTAGAATTGGTGTATTATAATGAATCACAAGGAAATAGGAAAAAAACCTTACTTCTGCAATGTACGTGAAACCAGTTTTAATCAAATGGCATTGCTGACCAGTGACTTTTTTCGCAGGCAGAGATTTTTGGCTGATGCTCACGTCGAAATATAAGCCCTCGTAATCTTTGCTGTGGTTTTGGTTTCGTACTTCCTACCAGCCGCAAAGGGTTTTTGTTCTGGATTTACTTTGAAGTGTAGCAGGTGGCTACAGGCTAGAAAGAAATTCTTTGTGTGATTTGTTGGCCCAGAAGCACAGCACTATATTTGGTACAACGATTTTGCCATTTTCAAATTTTCGTTATTAGCTGAGTGATGAGTTTACGCGCCCTGGCTGGAAAATGTGGATGATGATGTAACGATGCTATTTGGGGTCTTAAAATTCAGACCTTGAGAAAAGCCAAAGGTAGATATTTACTGCTTTCATACTTCCTGTCCCCTTCTAATGAAATCCCATTTATGCAAGAAACTGGTCCCCAATGAACTAGACCAGTGGTTCACATCCATTGCGGCAAGAACGCCCCCCCCCCACCTCCCCCAGCCACATTATTTTCCTGTCGTCAATATGTCTGATTGGGTGGATAATCACCATAATTAGGTCATGGTTACATTGCAACTTGTGGATATATTTTTGGAGCCTTTTCTGAGTTTGGCGCTTCTCCTGATTGTCTCCCATCAGAATCGTCCAGAAACCACTGGTGCTGTCGGACAGCTGCCTGCACCTTTTTCTGCAGTCGCAGCTCAGTATTGCAAAAATGGAGGCTTGTGCCACAGGGAGGACCAGCTATTCTGTTGCCCAAGCTATTCAGAGCTGTGGGAGTGGCATCCAGCGTTTCCGCTCTGATGAAGATCTGTCTGACCTGGGGAAAGACTGCGGTGACTCAGACTGTGAGAGGTATGACGCCTAATCTGCTGAGAGCTGCACTGTGTTATCAGTCATCTGCCAAACTGAAAAATGAACGCGATGCAGGTTAAACATCCACTTTTATAGGGAAATGTTCGCCTTATTCAGCAAGCAATATCACTCCGGTCAGTCTACAGATGCATGAATCAAAACCCTTGTCAAGTTTTCCTTTGCCCTGAACCGTCAAGCCAGCCTTTAGTATAACCCTGTTGAGGGTGGATAAAAATAATTTAACATTTCCTAAATTTATTTATAGTCTATAGTATAATAGAAGACTTTCAAATAAAATGCACAGCTTCTGCCAAGACATGAGTGGTGCCCAGCAGGTTAAGATGCTGTCTCTATGACTAGTAGGTCGCTGGTTCTTATCCCGGGATAATTTCACTGTTGGGCCTGTCAGCGTGGTTCGTAACCCCCAGCTGCTTCACGGACTCTGACCATCTTCTCAAAAGATGCACGTTGCTTTGGATTAAATCGCTAAAAACGATCGTTTGGATTAAATTAATAAATTAGATGTTATATTCCACTTATCGAATTATGAAGCGTCCAGGTGTCTCCAGGGAAGTCCAGCCTCTCCAAATTGTGCACTATATTCGACCGTTTTCTGGGTGCTCAGTTTAGGGCCTTATGACTTAGCAGTTATCATTAGTGATGGACTCATATCTTCAGAATCAGAAGACTTTATTAATCCCGGAGGAAATTCCTACTCTGATATCAAAGGGGCCAGTTGTATTAGGAACACTCATAAGAGAAATTAATTTATGGCACCTAAACCTTTGTGTGCTGATGACCCCTAGCTTTCTGGCAGAGGTAATGCACTTTGTGTTTTCCATAATACTTGGGCTTGTGCTGTCCCGGTTAGTACCCTGTGTGAAGCCGCAGCCTTTGTGTTCTCTCTCCATCTATCTGCAGCACTGCTTCCTCAGGCCTGGGGCTTAGCTGTGACACCGATTTACCCCGGGAGGAGCAAACCTCCCAAGCTAGTGGTACAACTGAAGACGAACCCAGATAGTGAGCATGTTTGAGGGGAGACCAGCTGACCCTTAGTCCTCCTCAGGCGACACCACTTTCATGTTAAGCTGCTATGATGTTGTTATTCCCTGGAATGCTGTTCATTTCTCCTAAGATCCACTACTTTTATGCAATCTTGATGCCTTTACTTCTATAGTGTTAAAGGCTTTCGACTTTAACTTATTTAAAAAAAAAAGTGGAAGTTTTTTGCTGACTGCTAGAGTAGATTTTTCTTTTTTTTGATAATCTACTTTTATCTCGAGTACATCAAGAATCAAAGTTTTATTTTCTTGTATTGCAAAAAACATTATTATGGAGTAAGTGTCTTTGTCACGTCAGCTTAAGATAACAGCAACTCTCTGAATGAACGGCCTTCAAATGTGTAAAATACTAATGGGATCAAATTGTAAACTAATAACTCTCTCAAATGGAGGTATAGTCTTAATGTGTGTATATTTTAGTGTTTTAATTTATTGTGAATGCTTTGTGCTGTGGTCTTCCAACCTGTACTAGCATATTAGGTTGGTAAAAGATTAAGTAAACAATGTTTTTTCTGTGTACAAACTACTTGGATTCTGCAAATACAAGCTGCCAAGTTCAACGCAAGGTTCTTCTTGATTGAATCATACCTGCTTAGCACTGTAACTGGAAGAAAAGCTTCTCTTTTCGCCTTTAGAACGTATGCAGAACCACAGCACAGATTCCAAAGATGTTCCTGCATTCAGGACGATGATCTTCAAGCAAGATGTGATTTCTATGAATGGAACGCAAGCTGGGGGAAAAATGCTTTGGAATATTTGTGTAGCACAAATGTTTTGGTGCACTTAAATACCTGTACCGTCATTTTTATTCAGTCAAACAGTCACGCTTATAATATTCATGTTACTACTCTAACCGCAGAGCAAAGCATAGGTGAATGTATGCTGTTCTAACAGGAACTGTAAGGTGAGAAACCAACCAGTCATTCATCCAGACAAATAAATTTGTAAAAAAAAAAGAAATGTATATGTGCAATAAATTATGTAAATAAAATATGACAAACAACAAACACATTTTCAAATAAACAGGGGTTGTAAAATGAAACTGAAATACTGGCAAATATAGTGTGTGAGGTTGCACGCCTATATTTGCATGGCCAGTCTTCACTGATAGCACATTCCATCAGTATGAGCAGAGTGTGTAGGTTGAAATAGCGGAATTACGCAGCTATTCATAAAATATTGCAACCAGACAACAATAGGGGACACAGTTGCAAAGAAGACAAATCTCACTAGCACATCTGTGAACAGTACAGCAAGTCTTGGTGGCGTATCGAGAGCCACAGTATCCAGGGTAAAGTCGGCATATCACCACTATGGACGGACCACGTCCAACAGGAGTAACTCTGGACGCTAGAGGAATGATAATGCACTAATACACTACAAGAGTGGTGACAAAGTGGTTTGATGAACATGATAGTGAAGCTGAACATCTTCCATCGCCTTCACAGACACCAGATCTGAATATTGAGGCACTTTGGAGCATTTTGGAGGAGCGAGTCAGGAAACGTATTGACCTGCCCACTGTTCTGCCATAAGAACAGCTCACAATCCCCCTGGCCGCTGTGCAGGACGTGTATCTATCATTCCCAAGACAAACTGATACTGTATTGGCTGCAAAAGGAGGCCCTACATCATACTAATAAATTATTGTGGTCTAAAACCAGGTATTTCAGTTTCATTGTCCAGCCCTTGTAACTTTACATTAGTTTTAGTGAGCTTAATATGTTCAAATAGTATTTTATCTGATTAATAGGGGGTGCAGTTGCACCCCCTTTAAAATCACCTATAGAACGAAGCTAGCTTTGGAAATATTTGCATGTTTTTGCAGAAAAAACTAAATAGACACAAAACGTCTCATATTCTGGGGTCCAGGTTAGGTGTTTGGGCAATTTGCGCTTATACCGTTCTGCAGTGACACCTACTGTGCATTGGGTGAACAGCAAGAGGCTGGTTTCTGACAATACGTGCACTGCTTGATGGACTAATTTTACCCGGTCTTAGGAAACTAAGGTGTTGGTTGTTAAGGGATTGACCTGAACAGGCTTTCCGTACAGGAAAAAAAACCTTCTTACGACTGACGAATGTAAAGGTGGAACATAGTTGGAATCAAGAAATGGTAATCATTGTGCCCGGTACTCCATGGTCATTGTAATGAAGGTGCAACCATAATGGAGAATAATATCACTCTACAGTGTGACCTTTCTGGACTTCCTGGCGGCACAGTCACGATAGCCTGAAAAATATCCATCGAAAACGGGCGTGGTATTCGCGTTATTCCCATTCAGTCAATGAATAGCGCTGCTACTGAAAAAAATGTATGGCAAGATATGAGGAAACATGACAGCTAGCGGTATGTTGTAAACATAACTGCATAACTGCAGGTAGGCATAAGGGTTTCAGGGTTAAATTGGAGGCGCCTTTCTCCCAGTTTTTTAAATAAAAAAAAATACTTTTTGTCAAAACAGTACAACTGCGCAAAAAATAAGTATCATCCTCCCCCGATATACCAGATTGGTTTAGTAACGCGCAATTCGTGGGTATTTAAATGAACTCGGAGCAAAATTAACTGTCCTGTAAGTCATCAAAATCAATGAAAAAAGTGTAATAACAGCATTATCTAGGCAGGTTAGCGGCCCCCGTAGAGGCATTGCAAGGTGGATCAGAGGAACCAGGTACAGCAGTAGCGGCATTAGCCAGCCGTCGCTGCTGTAAGGTGGTAAGGAGGAAAATATGCCGAATTTGGTAAAGGACATAAAACCAAGATTTGTAACGGGTCTTATTTCCTAATGCTTTAGCTTCCTTGGACGCATAATGCAGGTTGAAGATGTTGCGGCTGTCTTCACCTTTCTGAACAGTAGGGGGCAGTTATGCTATTTTGTTCAGACATTTTCGGGCTATTATGCTAACCGCAGACACGTGACCCTGCAGTTCGGGGACCTCGTCAATTTTAGCCCAACAAACAAAAAACGCTACACATAAAAAGTTTATTGTCACCATTATAATCATTATTGTTATTATTTGTTGTTATTAGTATTGTTATATTATTAATATATATCGTCATTTCCCCATCCATATTTAATAAACATATTTAACGAGCTGGCACAGACGTTAACTATCTGCTATAAATGTTTTATAAGAGCTATGAGAATTAACTTATAGCTTATGCTACAGAACACAAGGTCATCTGCTGAGTAGTATTTCTGTGCTTTGCTCCTTGAAAACGTTTAATATGCAGTAAACCCCAACGTTAGCTAAACTGCTAAGCCACGGTTAGGGGACATAAAGAACATTAATATCTGTGCACCAAAGTGTTACGTTACAAGAAAAACAAGACATTTACATCCGTTTAACAGCATTGTGGCTGTCGTTACTGGTAAACTGTGTCTGGGTTCTGGCATTTTAATGTAGCCCTGGCCTAGAAGCCATCTCCAGTCTGTCCAACTCAGCAGAGTGCTAGTTAACTATCTGCCAGACGAGGGTCTATAACATGTACAAGATAGCCTTCCCTCCGCACCGCAGCATGACCTACATGGGCACACGGTGGGTGACAGCGGCCTCCATTCCGGCACTAGATCACCTCACAGTTCCATCTTGAGCTCCCCCAGTTTTCTCCTACAGGCCACACCAGAACTCTGTCATCCGCCTGACGCTGTGATTTTTTCTGCTGATGGGTGGAATTTTTAATAAGATCTCAAAGGAGCCTGCCAGCTTGGTCCCGAAGTACTATTTCTGGCAGATATTGCGATTGCGGTCGGGGGGGCTGTTCCCAAAGTGATCCCCCTGGGAACCCCCCCACCAAGACGTGTCGGTGTCAGCCTGACGACAATGATGAGGCAGCTCTCGCCACATGCCGGGTGCTCGTTCCAGAGCGTGCTGGCCTCTCACGTCACCGCACCTCTTCAGCTCTCTGTCAAGCGCACGGTGCACGATTGCAGCATGAGCTCCTCATGCACAGCAAATGAAATGTTACATCTCTAAGAAGATTTCCTTGCTGAAGACCCTGCAGAAATCTCTCCTCATAGTATTTCAAAAAGATTCTCTGCTAGGACAAAACCTATTTTCTCTATAGAACCAAAGGAAAATGTTAGATAATAGGTGAAAGGATGACAGTGGCTTTCGAATGTGACAGAGCTTTTGCTGCAAAGGGGAGTTGGGGACAAAATGTGAGCATGCAGCTCCGTACTCTGTACATCTGTATATGGCCGTCTGTGGTTTACCTTTGTGTACATTAAAGTTCATGTGCCTGAAGATGGATGGATATGGGATGACCTTTGTGTAATGTTAATTGGATTACTTTGTCATGTGGAAGAGTCCTATAACATCCTTTATGAATTCATAATTACATATGGACAAAAAAGGCTGACGCAACCAAGATCGATGGGGGCAGGGCAGCAGATATTACGGTAAATTGGGGAAGGGAGCTGGGATGGCTTATTAAAGGATACAAAGGCTGTCAGGCTGGGTGGGGCTGCCCCATTCACGCAGACCTACATGTGGTACCACTGGTGTTTCTGCGCTTGGAGGTAATTACGCTGTCAGAGGAGGGATGTGTGCCACAGCATAATATTTGGATGGTCTTAACCCCAAACAATCATACTGCACCAT
>JAODJX010000136.1:17939581-17951891 GCA_026776945.1 Isichthys henryi
TATTAGTTTAGTTCTCCCCAAGCGAGCTTGATGGGCTGAATGGCCTCCTCTCGTTTGTATAGTTCTTATGTTCTTATAACAACTGCCACTCTTCTGGGAAGGTTTTCCACAAGATTTTGGAGTGTGTTTGTAGGAATTTTGCCCATTCATCCAGAAGAGCATTTGTGAGGTCAGGCAGTGATGTTGGATGTGAAGGCCTGGCTCACAATCTCCATTCTAGTTCATCCAAAAGGTGTTTGATGGAGTTGAGGTCAGGGTTCTGTGTGGGCCAGTCAAGTTCTTCCACAGCCAACTCACCCAACCATGTCTTTATGGACCTTGCATTGTACATTGGGGTACAGTCTCACTGGAACAGAAAAGGGCCTTCCTTCCCCAAACTGTTACCACAAAGTTGTAATCATAGAATTGTCCAAAATGTCTTGGCATGCTGAAGCATTAAGTGTTTCCTTCACTGGAACTAGGAGGCCAAGCCCAACCGCTGAAAAACAACCCCATACCATTATCCCTCCTCCACCAAACTTTATAGTTGGCACAATGCAGTCAGGCAGGTAACATTTTTCAAACCCAGACTCATCTATCAGACTGTCAGACAGGGAAGCATGATTTGTCACTCTACAGAACATGTTTCTGCTGCTCCAGAGTTCAGTGGTGACATGCTTTACCCTACTCCATCAAACGCTTGGCATTGTGCTTGGTGATGTGAGGCTTGCATGCAGCTGCGCAGCCATGGAAGCCCATTCCATGAAGCTCCCAGTGTTTGTGCTGGGGTTAATGCCAGAGGAAGATTGGAACTGTGCAGTCATTGAGTCCACAGAGGACTGCTGACTATTATACGCTATGCACCTCAACACTTACCAACCTCTGCTACTTTACGTGTTCTGTCTCTGTTGTTCCTAAATGCTTCCACTCTACAATACCACCAGTAGTTGACCATGGAATATCTAACAGGGAACACATTTCACAAACTGATTTATTGCAAAGGTGGTATCCTATGACAGAGCTACGCAGAATCGCCCAAACTTTTACAACTGTTCGTAAACCTGACTGCATAGCTAGCTGCTCGATTTTATTCACCTGAATTCAGTGATTAAGAGGCATGTCCCAATACTTTCATCCATATACGTTATCTACATCAGTAAGACCACTGCAGGAAGCATCATATCCACTTTCTCCTAGAAGGCTGGGAACTCTGAACTGCAGTTCCATACAGGCACACAAACAACAGTCACACTTTTCCTGTATTGGAAACCCGCTTATCAAATGGGAAAAACTCCAGTTGCATAGACCTTAGTCTGGGGTTAACAAATATCCCCACACCCCCCGAAGCCTTTCATCATGGGGAACTCCAAAACAGGAGACCCACAGCCCCCAATCAAGAGTTTGGTGCCAGGATCCACACTATGCATGGTGGTGCATATCTTTCCATCTCCCGCCCGAGCTCAGGTTCCTTCTCTACCAGACGGGTAAGATGCCGTATTTCCAAAGTCGGTGTCTACTGTCAAGGTCTGGTTCATCTGCATCATTCACAGTCATGCCTGCTGTACAAACGGCACTGCAGCAGACCGCCATCTTTCTCCTGCTTGTTCTGTTTCATTTGAAAGTTCTGCCGCCATATTTTACATATCCTGTGAAAGACAGTGCCAGAATCGCCTACAATGATCATATAAATCCTAGTGAAGATTGATACAATAATCAATAAGGGAACAGAGATTATTTTAGGCTACTCTTTCATTCATTTGTTTGACAATAATGGCTCCTCAGCACTCTGTCATCCAGCCGAATGTGTGCTGGAGCCGATCACTCTGCTCTCAGAAGCAAACAGCAGGCTGAGATGTCCTACGCTTTGGGACTGTTTGGGCTGTTTTATTATCACAGTGTTCTGGAACCGTCCCAGAATCGCTCCATTGTAACACCGTTGAGCTCCCAGAATGGAGGCAAACATCGTTGATGGCCCGCACTGGAATAAAGCCTCTCATCCGCTGACAAGGTGCATAAATTGTCCCAAAGGCCTGAGTATCAATCAGGACATGCCACACATGTGATGACAACGGTGTGATTTGGGAAGAATCCTGATTGATGTGGACAGGGTGTAATGATTTTCACTGAAAGCTTATTTACAGTAAAACAATGGTTATTGCCCTGCATACTGCCTTGACAGAACTGTGCTAAAAAGTGTTAACCCTTAGCTGGGGTGAGAGTTTTGACGTGTACAGGAGCCCCTGTCACCACCAGTTAAAGGGTGAGCTAATAAAGAGTTTAAGCTCATTTCCGCATTTTCTTTGGCCAATGGCTGATCAGACATGTGATGTAACGCAGTAGATGAGGAAGCCAGCCTGTTTGCGTCCACTATATACCCAGCACCAAGAGATAAGCCAGCACAGTTACAGTCACGTGGTATACGTTGCCCACTAAGTGAAGACACGTGGGTGAATTCTCATTCCCTGGCGACGAAACATTGTTTGGTCCTAGGAATTTAAATTTGCTCATTTTATTAGAACACTGCTAGAAAAGAATAGTAAAAAAAAAAACATACCAACGCAGTCAATGTTCAATACCATTGAATATTCTCCTGGCGGATACTAATTTAATGCAAATTCCACTCGATCATTCTTATCCATCAATCCATGCAACACGCGGTATAAATCTCACCTTAAACATAATACAGTCGCATAAGCATTTCTTTCAAGCCAATGCCAACGTAAGTCTGGCTGCTTTGGATATTTCGAAAAAAACACCGATCAAATTTTTATTTGAGCCCTTCTGTTCCCCTATTGGGCAATAGACTGAACGATCGTGTGACGAATATGGCAAATATAACTTCAAAATGACACCGTCTGCGCACTTTCATTCATACCGAACCAGCGAAGGTTTAGATAACTTATAGTACTTCTAAAAAGTGTTTTATATTTAACGAACGTGATTTTAATAAAGAAGTTAAATTTTATTTATTCTGGGAAGAATGCGTTGCAACCCCAAGACCGCCATTGTCAGAATCAGCTCACGCTTCCAGCAAAATAATACATAGCGTCTCTGATCTTTATATTGTACATGATGCAGACGTTCTGTAAAAATCATTTCTCATTGAGAGATCATATACTGTACGTATTGCTGTTGGTTTAGATAGCTTCTTTTTATGCTTTAATTAAATTTGGAACAGTAATTATAGTTGCAACTGGCTTATTTAGGCTTAACTGCATGCATAGTTCTAAATAAATTGATTGTCTATAATAATACAAGTATGGGAAGCACTACTTGGATATAACGGGTGCAGAAAATTAGTCATGGATTGATTCATAAATGTACTTTTTAAAATATGTGCATATCAAGCTTTTGAAGGAAATTCAATAACGTACATTACAGTAAGAAAGGTCTATGTGCTACAGGCTGTTTGCAGATACAGCAGATTTTAAACTAGACTTTGCGGTCCATTTAACGCGCCATCAAAATTAACTGCCAAACTCCTAAGACTTAACCGTCAGCATAGTAAGTAACGTGTCTTTTTGTGTGTGTATTTAATGTAAACGTGTGATTTACGCATTATGGAAAATAAAACTTTTTCTCAGCTTCGGTGCACGCAATCGCAATAATGCGTCCAATGTTATAGTTTCTTTAGATTTACTGTGATACTATGTTAAACAGATTGATGTAACGCTGACACGTCATACCATCGTAAATTCCCATAACAACCCTGGGTATTTGAGGTTTGCTGCTGTAAAAATTTTACAACTAGTCAAAGTATTTTTCTAGTGCAAATTGGTAGAACTGAAACGTAATGTTTCTTAACGGAATGTTTGGTCGCCCATAATAGAGAACAGTATTAATAAATTTTAGAAGTCATAAAAAATTCTTTAGTGCATTTTTACAGCACACTTTTAAATTCTGCAAATAAGCTGATACTTTAACATACTGTTGTGTTTGGCGTGTGTTTTTTAACTAAGTGGGTCTATTTCGTCAACAATAGGCCAACTACTACTTGAAATTACATTCTTAAACAATTTGCACAGTCAATCCTCCTGCACCCGATAGAAATGAAAATATCGGGTCAGGGCATTAACTAAAACTTTAAATGCAGAGTAATAAAACAAGATGATCGCGACAAATATTACTGCGTATGCATGTAGTTTTAAATAGGACTGATGAGTCTACTGTTTCAAAGTTTTGAAAGTGTGAAATTTTATTGTAAAATATTAATGGTCTTTGTAATATACAAAATTATACGCTCGTGGTTTTGTATCTCTGCCCTTTCCAGGTGTAACGATCTTAATTCAAACTTACCTCATATCGTTTTCATTAATAAACAATAATAAATAAAATTACAAGGGAATTTTTCTAGCCAACAAGTTAATTTGTACTTTCGAATTGACAGGAATGATTCTACGTGATTTAATAATCCATTTGTTGCATATTGATAGCTGTAAGTGTGTCCGAGAAAAAATCTAAGGTGTCTTTGGATATGTCCACAGAGCCATCCAGAGATTTTGACAAACTGGGGGACATGGAATTTGAAAGATGTAGGCATGAATCTGGCGAGAAAATGTGCAAGTCCTGAAAAGGAGAGACATCCAGGGCCGGGGAGCTGCAGTTGTCCATGTCGGATGAGCTCCTCGATCCCACGGTCGAGATACAGACTTGGCCGGAAGGTGACTGGTTCGAGAAATGTTTCAGATTTTTGTCACTGCTGTTTAAAGGCGAGTGGATAAAATTCTGGTAATCTCCACCGTGCATATCTTGGGGAACATCGGGAGAGTCCTTGTTTTCATCAAACAAGCAGTCCTCACATTCCAAATGACCCCCGGACACATTGTTTATGGTCTGTTCCAGTACTGACTTCCCAGTGTTTCCTGCCTCTTCTGCCCGAATGAGTCTCCCATCCAGATTATGGTTCTCCTTGCATTGCGTCTGTCGCTTGTGTTTCATCCTCCTATTCTGAAACCAGACTTTAACCTGCCTTTCAGTTAAATCCAAAGAAACTGCGATCTCTACCCTCCTGGGTCTGCATAAATACTTGTTGAAATGAAATTCTTTCTCCAGCTCCAGGAGTTGCGTGTTGGTGTATGCGGTCCTCAATCTGCGAGATCCCGCGCTGCTATTCTCGGCAACGTCGTTTGCATCTAAAAACAAACAAACAAATATTTCCGTGACACACTACTATTGATAGAAAAATTTATCACGCTAGGTCAAGATACAATGTACGCTACAATGTACTGCCATGGGAAAATGGAATCGATTGCAATTGTAGAGTAAATTGCAGCACAGGATTAAAACAGTATTGTTTAGCTAGATTCTGAACCCGATACAGACGTTGAACAGCCTGGACACAGCCGTAATGAATGAGCCAGCGGCAGCTGCACTAATACAAATTTATGACTGTACACATGCCAAACCTCTGGAACTATACTACCGGGAAATACTGTACAAAAAATAACATGATTTTATTTTTATGTTCTTATTATTTGTCATAAAATGGTGAACAGTCATTTAATTGTAACAGTTGTACGAGCATCATAAACATATAGCGTCAGTCATAGAATTCACTGTATACAACGTTCTCCTACCTTTTAGAGAAAAGCAAACCGGTCCGGACTCGACGGCCGCTGCACCAGACGAGGAAATTGGATTCTTCTTGGTGTTTTTTTTCTCTTTCATCCATGGATACTCCGGGGGAAGGGATGCGGCCGGCAAGGGGCTGCAGCCATGGAGGCTCTGTTTGGGCCGGTCGTGGCGGGGATGACTGCCGGCGTTTAAGCTGGGAATGGTCTGCTCAAAAGGAGGAGGAATGAGTGTGGAGAGTGAAAGCGTCGAGCTCTTGATTGATGAACTCTGAAATGAATCACTGACAGGGGGGAGAGACGTCAGGCACTCAGCAAGCGACGGTTGACTGTTGATAAAACCGCTCTCCTGCTCAAATTCGTAATTCATCTCCTCACCGTTACAAATTTGTAAAGTCCACAATTACCTTAAATGTATTGCATTTAAAATATTTAAAACGTCATTTATCCAATTCGATGTTTACAGCTGAATTGAGATGGTGCCGCTGTTAAACTATTGCATTGATGGAGACAAGGTTGAAATTAGACCGAAATGCTCGTCACATGATTACCTCTGTCCAATGGCAATTTGGGCTTTAATCAAAAGAGGCCACCGTGTGCTTGATCGATCCAAAAAGTCCGTATGAAACGCCTAATTCCGACGGGAGACTTTTATTTACACTCTCAATTGGTTTGTTTCAGCATTCTGCATAATATTTTAATATCACTCTGTGCGCAGCAACTCCGCGTTTCTTGCATTGTCCGTGAACATCAGAATGCTCTCCGCACCTCACAAATCATGGCGGCACCTACCTTTTACGCCGGCAGTCATTAACAGAGTAAGCCATTAATCTTAAATGTTCTGACAGAAAATCCGAACAATCCAAGCCTGCTGGGAAGGGAAGGAATCCACCCTGCCTCCCCCATCCCCACCCCCCACTGAGACATAAAAAGCCACATACACATGAACATGTATACACAAGAGCAATGTTTTAGTCGGTTTAATATTTCCAGTAATGCTAAAATAGACACATAGAATTTCTAGTTCTATCTATTTCTAGTTCTATATATCTATATATATTTGTTTTTGCGTCGTGCAATATTTTATAGGCTTCCATATTAATAACGGAAAACAATGCATATAATTACGCTCAGATATAGGCCTAAATATTTGCTTATTTAATAGTAACACCGAGGACTGAAGCTTGACTGATCTTTGGATCCGGGCATCACTCCTGATCATATGGGGAATTACAGATGATTGGTAAACATATAACCTATGTTATATTAATATGATTTAATATAAAAATATATTGAATGATTGAATTATTTCCTCATAAGATTTTCACTTTTTAAAACTACGACAATTCTACGACAATTAGAAAATTCTTAACATAATTGTTGTATAGGGCTTACGCTATATCTGCATATATATATATATATTTTTAAAACTAAGAAAGTTTAGTAGGCCGTTCTTCTTTTACTGCTTGTCTTGCAAACAAAGAGGACTGGAAGGGTAGCTATCAATCTTGCCAGCCAAAAGGTCTGACAGCTTAGTGCCCCGAGACCGCATTTAAACATTCGCCGTCTTAAATGTGAAGCAGCCGGCCAAAGCTGAGGAGGGCTACATTTAACTGAATGCAGGCTTCATACCTAAAATATAAATGTTTTAATGCTTTAATGTGTATGTTGTTCTGGCTATGTGCGCTCGGTGAGTTACAGAAGTGTATTTAAAACTGATTAACGTTTCCTACTTAGTATAGCGCCTACTGTGCCTTTAGCACTGATTCAATTGTTTTTAAAAATAGCAATGGTTTTGCAATTAGATACTACCTCTGTGAGCGGGAAACGAGTGGGTGTCAGCATTATGCAAAAATTCAGCTCATTCCAAAGCGTTTTCTATCTTAGAACAAAACTGTGTCTTTCCCCCCAAGTGTTGGAACATAACGACAGGAAATCAATTTATTCCGTAGAATGGGTTCGTTTATTTTAGTGTGTCACATAACATCAACATATTTCAATAGCAGACAAAAGCAACGTGTATCAGATTGACTTTCGTGTTCCAGCTAAAATTGTATCAGAGAAGAAATGCTTTCTCGAAAAAGCTCTCAGAAAATCAGACAGAAAACGTAAGTATATTTAAACTAAATACAAAATTGTTTATTTCTCAAAATTATACACCTGGGCAACATAAAATATAAACAAGAGATATTTTAGTAGCTGACGAACTCCGTTTGTAAAACAATCGCTGTAGATCTGGACAAGAACCTTACATCAACTAATCAACTTTAATTTAAACTAATATTAGCCTACTTCACTGCACTAATTTTCCGAATAAAATAAGTAATTTGGGGCTATTTATTACCTATAAATATATTTGGACACTAAAGTATAAATAATCCATATTTTCCCAGAAACGTCTGAAGGGCCAGGTCGTTTAGTTTAATGTTGGAATGGATGTTTTCACAAGTCTATGGAGCGTAACTGGACTGTGCAAACATACGCAAGAGTCCAAGAAAACCAATGATAAAATGTTATATATTGGTACTGAAATCCCTTTTAAGTCGGTTGATGGAAGAGAACGAACCTCTCATGAAATCCAATTATTCGAATGTGATGCTGCTTCTACACGGTTTTAAAACACTATAATATATATACTTTGATCAAAGGTGGTCACGTGTTTTTGTAATAACACGTTGTCATCTGAGTCGTATTACTGTGTGTTTTTCAATTGGAATTTTGATTAACACTATGTTAGTATTAGACCTAATATAATAACTTAATGTATTTGCATACAAACATACGCGAGCTGTTAAACGTTGCAAAACAATTTTGCATTATTTTCTGCTCAACATCAAAAGACACAGGAAAGAATGGTTTGACTTGGTTTGAAATCCTGCGTTGAATGTATCACGATCACGCTTGTCCCGCTGTTAAGAGAAGCGATGTACATATAATGCCGTATCATAGGATATATATATATTAGAACATCTGTTTGTAAACCAAGTTCAGAATGCGTTTAATTCAAGTTCATGTGACATTTTCAAGTATGCAAACTAATGACATGCACAAAAATCAGCTGTACAGATGTACCGTTTGCATACTTTAAAATGTGTATATGAACTTCAATTAATGTGTAATGTATATATTGAATTAATGTATAAATGACGTATTTTTGAAGTTATATAACTTCACGTGTTTACAGGTCCTCTAAGCAATGTTTAAATTAATGTAAAAAAAATACATTTTCGGCGATACTTTTTTTGTTTGTTTGACGGGTTTCTCCGCAGCAGCCTACAACTGTGAGCGCACAACAAGTTCGGCCGAAGTTTAATATAAGGCATTTCGTTTTCAAGCATTTCAAGCATATACTTTGAAACGCAGGGTACTTCAAATAAAGGTATGTCGTTTTGAAGAAGATCACCGAAACTCCGAGCCCTGATTTTGTTCAAAAGACCTAGACTGCGTTAAATATGGTTTAAAACAATTAATGAAGTCTTTTTGTGTGGCGCCTTCCTCATAGTCCCAGGTTGCTACCCACTGATACATTGCAATGTCTATCCAGCCATCCATCTAACAACTGTTTATAATGGCTATGGTCGTAGAGGGACACCCTAGACGGGATGAAACTAAAAGGTTTAAATGAAGTACATGTTTTTGGAATGGGAGGAAATTGACATCAGCCTACAGTGGAAACCTGTACCACACGGGGACAACATGCCAAACTACAAAGACAAATTCCAGGATTCGGACAAGCCAGGATTCGGACCCTTAACCTTTGGGGGTGGGAGAAAAGAGCCCTACCCCAAAAAATAACGTATCAAGAAAGCATGCTACCCCAATATCATGTCAATGTCTTCAAAAAGAAAAATGTCGGTGATGCTTGTTTTATGGACGTAATACAATCTACAATATATTGGACTGCATGAAGATTTTGCTCTTTGTTTTACGGACAATACGCGCCATTCTCTACACTGCACATGCCTTTGAGAAAGAAAGGAAGTTTGCTAATATGCCTCTTGGGGGTGCCGGACATGACGTAGTCGCATTGAGGTCTTGCTCTGATAGTTGGATAAATAGATGAATTCAGTCCATTTTTAAATTCTTCCAACCAGGTAACCTATAGTTAAGAACCTGCCTGACTATGTACTGCTGAACTTCAAGGAAATCCCGGAGATGCCGTCCTGTACTTTGCGATGTTTCCTTTCTTCATCATGCTTGTCTGGAAGGAGCATATTTGGCATTTTTTTTATTTTTATCTGCATGCAGGATGCCGTGTCGGAACTTTGCATATTTTTTCCGTTAAGCCGAAGATGTTTTATCATAAATCATGTAGTTTTCGGTTCTGTTTAATATGTAAAACCATGCCGCATTCTAGGATTGTTTAATGATAGTGTAGAGATTCTTTATATTGGGTTACCTAAGCATATACATTTCTGTCATCGGGAGATGTAAAATAGCTAAGTTTATAAAGTGTCGAGTACATGTATCTAAGTATTTATTTAATGTTATTTGGCCATAGGTGTGTTATATGTTTGCAGTATGCTGTCTCTAATTTTACACGGATCTGTAGAGGTATAACTCTTAATTTATAGGTCCATGCTTTTTGTCAGAGGCAGCTTAAGCAAATAAATAAATAAATAAATAAATAAGCAGCGCCCTTTTAAATCAGCTAATACTCTATCCCACGTGGCATCTTCTTCAACATCGTGTCGTATGTTTGTTTTTATAACTGTTTTAAGATTTATCACATCCATTACAATGCTTATGCAGCTCTAGTGATATGACTAGCGTTCTGTGTAGGCTATAGCTAACTAAATGTACTGATGAGTTGTCTATACCAGACCTTTGCCCAGCAGTTATATGTTTACGTGGGCGTTAGTGTAAGGAATATCGGGAGAATTTAAGTAAATCCCATTCGGGGTATTTTGTTTTATTTATGTAGGCCTATTTTGTGCTTATGTTTTATACCCTTGGTCTACTAAATGGGTGCACATTAAAGTTAGAGCGGGTGTACTGCTATTAAACTGCTGCACACATTTTCTGTTGGGACGTTATTTCTACCTCCCGTGTAATCGATGCAGACAAGTTGCGTAAAATACACCTTGGGAGACGATGCAGGGCGGCTCTCGGGAATATCCAGATGAGCCCTTATCCCGAGGAACAATTTGTGTTTAAATCTTCTTAGCTTCGCGGCACAGTTGATGCGACCTCATTTGCTAGGGAAACTTCACGGAGTCTGGACCTGAGAGGGAAGTATATTGTTGTTGATTTGTGATTAAAACGGTGTGCTTCGCTTAACGAGGACAGAGAAATGCAACAATTTACTTGTCAGGATTCTAATAAAATTATATTCTTGTCATGATAAAAGTGCTTGATCGATACTCGTAACTGTAGTCAGAATAGTGATGGAGTATTTTAGTAGTAGGCCTATATATATACACACACACACACACTCACATGCTGTTTTCCCTGAAGACCCCCGCCCCCCTGTGTTTCACATTTTAACCAAACCGGTCTCAGTCGTTCGTGCCGGTTTCTGCCGTAGACATTTTCATTTGTGCTGCTTTAGTGTCTGATGGAAATGCTGTTTGTGAAAGAACCGTAAAAACTTTGAAGTCAACTAGAGGTCAAAAGCATGATAGTATTGAGACCTCGGCTGGCAAAATAATAAATGTTTGTTTACGTGGTGACGTCACAACTGTGGAGTTGCCCCCCCTCTTTTGCGTGTGATTTGAACCAAAACTGGCCTGTCATTTGTGCTGCTTTTGTTTTTGAGGTATAAAAGTTTGTTTACATGGTCACATGACACCACCGTGAAGTTCTATTAATTACTATTTCAAAACGTTTACATTTAGATCGATAGTATAACAGACATGTTTCCTTAGATTAATAAAGTATATATTCAGCTTAACAGCGCTACGTTTTATCGATTATAACCGTATATTAAGTGCAATAAGAATTGTTTCAGTTATTTTATTTGTCATTATGGTATATAACATCCGCAGGGCAGTGGATCGCAGTGTTGGCTTTAACTACTGGACGCGGGTTCGAGTCTCCGCTCTGGCTCCGTGTATAGAATTCGTGTGCCCTCCTCGTCTCCTGGAGTTTTTTCTCTGTATTTCGGTAAACCCCGCAGTCCAAAAACATGCTGAGGTTAATTAGAATTATCAAATTGTGTGCGTGAACGCGCGGGCACTGTGATGGCTTGGCGCCCCATCCTGGGCTGTTCTCTGCCTTGTGCCCATAGGCTCCGGACCCTGAAAATTACAGGAAAGAGATGGCTGGAATCCATTTGCGAATATCTTTTATAGGATTGTTTTTATTAATTCACTAATTAACTTAAGGCAGGTGCTCTGGAGGGCTGTGTCAAGTCACGCGCCTCTACATGGCCAAACGAATATTGCATTGTTCAGAAAGCCGAACATGTAAGAAAACGAAACGTTCTACATTTATCACACATTTAGAAGTAAATATTACAACCCAAACGCATGTCATAATTCAATAACTGTTTAAGAGTTGTAAAACATAATAGGCCTAGTATATAGAAATATATAAGTACAGACATGCATATTACCATTAGGTATAGTGTCATCTGCTTGTCAACACGCCTGGCACGCGAATCAATTAGGCTAAACGACTAGTCGATTAAAAAGTAATTGTTGCACTTAAAACGAGTTTTAAAAATAAGTTCAAAGGAAGTAGTTGTCACGATCACGGGTAGAGCGAGCGGCGATCGTGCGGGTTGGAGGGTAAGGAACAGGCAGCAGGCAGGAATACGG
>JAODJX010000136.1:17957089-18002705 GCA_026776945.1 Isichthys henryi
TATCTGTTAACCAGTTATCAATCCAGGTCGCTACGGTACCTAAAATACCAGTCGCTTTGAGTTTGAGTAGGAGCCTCCTGTGGGGGACAACATCAAAAGCCTTTTGAAAATATATATATATAGAAATGACGTCTACGTGGCTCTTTACTTAACGTACTGCAGTGCAATCAGTGTGTTAGACAAATGCTGTAAATTTATCGGTATCGAAATTATGACTTATATCCATTAGGGTTTATGATCCTCACTTTCGCTTCGCTCAATGACAAAAACCACCCACGCAAGAACTAACACCATAATGTCTATAGTAATAACGTTCTGTCAGCCAGGCTGCCTTCAAGCTATAACAATGAACCTACCTGAAATTCGCATGCACGGCTACATCCGGAAATTGTGATCCACCTGCGAGATGTACTTTCTGAGCTCGTAACAGCTGCCTCTAGTTAGGTAACTGCAGAAACTATTTTATTCAGTACATTAGAAATGCAATTACTGGCTCCCAAGTATCTATAGTAGCCAGAGGTGAACAGAGAGAACACTAGCTATAATATCCTGGGCTGCTGACACTAAAAAGACGGGGAGGAGGGGGCCGCACGCTGTACGTGCGTATAATGCTCTCTCTGTGCCCTGTATGGTTGAGTGCGAAGGAGCGCTTGATCAACACTTTTAAAAAGCAATTTCCCCACTATATATATAAAACAGTCTATTCACACAGCAAGCAAAACTAGCAGTTTGGCTCAATAATTTCTTCGCAAAACTATTAAACTTTGTTTTTACGAGTTAACGTGATAAACGACAGAACTGCGCACGATAAACGGTAGGCTATACGGGGAGTTTTTTTTTTTTTTTTTAAAAGCGAGGAGTTCGGTCACATGACTATTAAGAACCAATCGTTTTGTGGTTTGAAGAACTGAAAGGGCAGGTTGCAAAATGTAGGAGAAACGGCACACGACGTCCACATTTTTGGAAAATAAAGAAACGAATGGATCAGAAAATCATGTTCATCAGATATTTTATTTTTAATGCACATTTTGTCAGTATGGTGATAGAGCATTTTGAAATTACGTATTTAAAAATAATTCCCAAACAAAAAACGACATCAGATTTAACAGAAATAAATATTGTTTCTCTACCTTGAGTTCCATCTTACAACCGTATAAGTACTCTAAATTGTGCATTTTCTAGACCTGCGCTTTTTCAGCTCGAATACTACATTCACCAATATGATGTACGCCTACTTATCTATTTTTGATTAGCCTATCCAGTAGCGGTGAACTAAAAATATATTTTCTTTTTATAATTGGCAACATTTATGTTTAGAAATAAGTGATATTTTAAAATGGCCAATGAACGTGTTAACTGGCATATCTAATTGTAGAAAAATTAAAAGACACTGGCAATTTCCACGTAACTGTTTTCGTTCAGATTTTACAGCACACCTGTTTAAGAAAAGGTTTTGCTTTTTTTTCTTTAAATACGGTTTATTTAACGGTTTATTCTAAATGTTTTGGCTATACTTTGGTACGCTTTGTATTACATATTCCTGTATTTAAAATTTGTATTTGCCTCACGAATATAATGTAAGTCTGCCGTATGCTGTTTGTGGCCTAGAGAAGACGCATGTGCGCCTTTTACCGTCTGCATCAATGTTGCTTTAACTAAAGAGAATGAATGATGGGTGATGAGTCTATAATTAAAAGTAGTACTAATAATAATAACAGGATCTAAACGTTGGTGTCACTGCTACGCAGTTTTGTAGGCCACCTTGTAAAGAAGCTATATCCTACAGTCTTAAAATGACGCTACAGTTAGACTATTTGACTGTTCGGCAGAATAAAGCAGCGCGCAGTCAGTATCTATCATCCTTTGTCGAATTACGTTGGGTGTAGTAAAAAAAAATCTGAAATTGCGGTATAATTCGTTAACCTATATAATTTTGTTTCTCCAAAAACCTATTCGCCGTAAAATACCTACAAAATATTCACAATTTTTTACGAATCGTTGCTGCCATCTCTCGGTTATCTCTTGAAATACCAGAATGAAACGATTTTGGTCATTGTTATAGTCGATTTTAACGAATGTGCCTTTTTTTGTATATGACTGTTAGTGTTAACGGATGCCGAGTAGCACAATACCGAGCTAGAATGCATGATATCGCTGGGTACTTATTTACGCACTGAGTGACGCACACACGGACACGGAGAGCTCTTACAGAAGCAAGTAACGAGAAGGTTCGAAAAAGGAGTGACTCGATCTATTCTAAAATGTCCAAAGAATCGCCCTTATTTAAAACTTTCCCAGAGCAGGTACAACAAAGAAGGAAAGGGGCCATGTACAGAGACTCTAATAAAATGGGGGTATTTCCGCTTGCCTTTTGTGTAAAGAGGTAGAACAACAAATGGATGCGCGTTTTGAAAGTAACCTATTCGAGGCTGAACAGTCATAAACCAATAAAAAGCGAAATTCCAGACAGAATGGCAGACCGCACAATTTATTGCGCTATCGCAGGACATGCATTCCTTTGAAGTTTGGTTCATCCGCAGAGGAGCGCTGGATTTAGAAAAATAAGTCCGAAAGGTGGTGAATTATTACTCAGCTTAATATAGACGTTTGTGTACAGTGAAGATTTCCTGCACAAAGTAATGCCAAAGTCGATTTTTAACTTCTTACTTTAAATACGTCTCGCTAAATAACCTTATTATTTCCCGATCTGATTAACCTGTTATGAAACGTATTACTCAAACTGTAAATTAAATGTTTATATAATCGATATAAGTGAAATAATAAGATAAAATTGTGATAAAATTTTGCGTTTTTTTCCGGAACCTTTGAATCAACTGCCATGCATTCAGCGTCTTTCTTCTGTTTTATTCTCTCACCCTCGAGCTTGTTGCACCTCATAAACAGTTACAGCCGTGATTGTCTTTTATTGCTGCAGATACAACTATAGCAACGTCCTTTGCCAAAATGAACGAGGAGCAACACAGACCCGTTCACGCTCGCGCAGGATGGAAAAATTCGCCAACTAATTGGCAGTTGCTTTTATTTTATTAATTTGTTACTACTTTGTTTATTAGTTCCATTAGTTTTCCATAAGTATCCCCTGATCCTTGAAATATCTCTGAAAAGCGCAGCGATGAATGTGCGTCCTTTCGCTTTAACTCACATGCGGAATAGCAAATAAAGCACTTATTCCAGTAGAATAATATATTACTACATTAATATAATTACTGTCGTATACGTTTTGATTATTATGTTGGAAGCCACTTTTCATTTTGTGCATATTAGGCTGAAAAAAGGGGACTATTTGAATAATATTTTGTATAATTGCAGGATAATCTGGCATTGCATTTGAAGGACACAGTTGCATTTTGGTTCATTATTTAATAATTATTCTTAAAATAAATAAACATTTCAGTTTCACAGGTTTCACAATAATAAATAACTACCTTCAGGTATTCAGATATAACAATAACAATAATAAAATGCATACTACAGTCGCTACTGTTACTGACAATGCTATCGTTAGGCATACTATTACTTAAGTATATATTACCAGTATTACTAATACTGAATAATAATAATAATAATAATAATAATAATAATAATAATGACCGTGGCAATTCCACGTTGAAAAAAAACTATACATACCAAATACCCTATCACAAATCAC
Source organism: Isichthys henryi (assembly GCA_026776945.1). NCBI lineage: Eukaryota > Metazoa > Chordata > Actinopteri > Osteoglossiformes > Mormyridae > Isichthys > Isichthys henryi. Next base: position 17,960,760 of record JAODJX010000136.1, read on the forward strand.
AAAAATATATTTGTAAGACATATACGCCCTACTTTCAAATTTTACATAGTCTAAGCCTAAAAATAATATGCGCAACGGATTATATTGCTGATATATATCGTTTTCAGTTTTTAGCCCGCAGAACGACATATAAGAGGGTATATAACCGCTGTATCCAGTTCGGAAGGGTCTCCGTTTAATACGCAAGCATTCGTATCGACGCAAGTGAAGCACGTGCACCCGTTTCATTTGCAAATGGAAATTTAAAAAATATATATATATATAGTAAATACACAAATAATGCATTCGTCACACGAAACAACTTATCACTAACAGAATAAAAATTAGTATCAGACTTTTTCAGAATTCCTGAAAACGAAGCTTACGGTTTACAGCCAAACACAAAGGTACGGTCAATATCAAACGACGTAATACAAACAGACACGACAAATCAAATACAGAAGAATTTGACGAGTTCAATAATTTACCGCATGAGACCTATAAGCTGGGAAAGAGATCTGTAAATTTTGCTTATGAAGCAAATACCATATAACAGCCAGCTCTTCCTTTTCCATTGTTGCTCTTCACCGTTTTCTAGCATCAATCGTCTTTTGTCTGGCATTTATTCATTTTCTTCATCTTCATCCTACGGTTTTGAAACCAGATCTTAACTTGTCTTTCGGTGAGATTTAAGCATCTCGCAACTTCGTATCTGCGATCTCGAGTAAGATACATGTTAAACAAAAACTCCTTCTCCAGCTCCAAAGTCTGGTGTTTCGAGTACGGACAGCGCTTTTTTCTTGTGGACCGTGCGTGAAGCCAGTTGGACGCAGGATTATCTGAAAAAGGGGGATCGATAAATGAAACAACAAATTCAGTGCATTCAAATGAATAAAATACCGTACATTTTTATTTCTAGCCAAACGACGGCCTATATGACGCAATGGAACCTTTCATAATGTTGACTGCTCATAACCTAAAATGCCGTTATTGGTAACCAGTGTCACAAAGTCTGGTATGTCAGTGAAGGTTTGCATATCGCGGTCGGCTAAAGTAAATATTTCTTCGACCGAATAAATATATTTTTTACGTATTCTAGTTACGATATAAACATAAAACGCTACGATTCCTTTGGTTTAAGTTTACAAAGACTTCATTAAAATGATCGTTTAGGCTACATTTCTGGTAACGCGCTAGACGGAAATATTTCAGATATATATAGTAAAGTGTTTTAAAAACCAATGCACTTGCACGGTGAACTCACTGGAGTCGATGTCTACCTTCTCCTCGGTGGAACCGCTTTCTTCAGTTGGCTCGGAGGAATTGCTGTCGCTGGGGATTTTTTCTGTCACGACTCGGGAAAATCCCGTTGAAAAATCAGACAGTACCAGCGTATTCGATTCAAACGTAGTGCAGTCTCTTCCTTCGGGCAAAGGCTCAGCTTTGACGTGATAATGCCCGTTCGTCTGTAGTCCAGTAAAAGGCAGCGATCCAGTAGACGGTTCCAACAACCATGATCTCATGTATATTCCTTCAGAGCCGACTGTCTGGCCCTGTGGAACGGCGTACGGCTGGTATATAGAGGAGACGCTGCTTGGATGCTGGTCAGGCACTGGGGCCCAGGATGCACCGAATGAAGATGTTTTCGCTGGGTACTGGCACGGATCGAGGTCGCTGTGGTCATTCAGGACGGGCTGCCTCGCATGCTGGAGCCCTGAACTCGAATGGTATCTGGGCACCAAAAGGTCCTCTGACTCTGGAACCGTGTGATTGTCTCCAAAGTAACCTAATGCCCCTGACGCTGACATAGCAGAAACATGGACATGCACAAAAACACTGAAAAATGCACTGTACTATCAACACAAAATAATCAGGATCTACTTGGCCTCAGTGGGACTTGCGGTTAGCCAGGAGTTGAACGTTATCTGCTTTGTGATTGGGCGGAGGCAGCACGTGACCCCAAGGCACAACAATAAGAATAAATCTGTTCCTTCATTTCGAGATGTTCTTTGTTTTGCTGTCATTTTTGCGAAATCGTATAATTTTATGGAAACAAAGCATCTGAGAAAATAAATGTGTGTTGTTAATGCCGAATCAGATGCACCTTTGCTGGATGGATTGATAAGTGCGTTGGAAATAGTCGGCAGAAACCTGCGTACAAGGATTGCCATCTTTCTCATACAAAAAAATGGCATCCACCCGATACTTAGGCTACTTAATCAAAACGCCTCTTTTAAGCCTGGTATGTTAAATTTACTCAAACAAAAAGTGATTCATTACTGTAGTTCTGTAAAAATAAACTAGGCCTATTCACATTTTCCTATAAAAACATCACTTGCTTTACCAAATCCAAAATTACAATTATTATTACTATTAATAATAGGCCTAGATGCGCTGCTGGGTCTGTGGACAAGGTCCTAATAAATATTTATTAATATAAGGAATATTTTATGCGTGTATGCCTCTGTAAATTGTATAATAAATGCTTTATGGACGTAGGAATGAACAGTATTTATCTTGCCCTGTATTGTTTTAAAAATACTGTAACATGCAATAATTTTTGCGATTTCCTTCACTTTCGTCACTACGTGTAGTTTAATGAAGTTATAATTCGTAGTTTAAAAAACCACATAGGCCTTTTTATATAATTATTCTGCAAATGGCTATGCGCACGTACAGACAAAAGTACGGTTGCATATAAATTTATACTGAATACCGAATGCCATTTTAAATTCAATTTTTTAAAAAATGTGATACATTTAAGAATTCGGTTTTAGCCATTAGTAACCAAACCCACTTTGAAAAAGTACGATCCGCCTAAGCATCTTTTATCGTCCATTCCATCAGTTTATTAGAACCGAGCAGCAAGTCTGCACATTTTAAAAGACCACGATTATTTCCTGTTTACTGCTACGGAGGTGGGGGGGGTATCTTCCAGAAGGACAATCTAAAAAGCAGGAGAGCGCGCGCACACATGGGCAAGTGGAGCAAAATTTCGTTAAAACTGTGGCATATATATAGCGCGTATACATACCACGTAACGTTGTCTATCACAAAATAAAAGCGGCGGCTACAGCCCCAATGCTGGTGGTGTTTCATTATCCTCCGGCAGACAACAGACTGATCTAAATATCGCCAGGCAAAGCATTCTTTTATGTTAACCTTAGTGGCCAGCAAATGCATCCGGATCTCTAAGCGGGAGCCACTGAGGTCGCTGTTACGCTCACGGCTTCGTCGAGACTGCAATGATCGTAACCTAGGCCTTGCAAACCTCTTCTTTAAATCACGCAACAACCAAAGCAAGCTAATTCCAAGCCCACCCCCCTCGTTCCTTTTTAAGGACCATCCTCGGCTTATTCACAAATGTGGTGCGACTGCGTGAGGGCAGAATTAAAGTCTATTTTGTAAATCTGCGTCGGAATCAGCTGCAAATATCCACAGAATATTTAAAAATAATGGTATGGATCTATGCTATTAAAAGCAAATGGGATGAGGTGGAATCACACCAACTTTTAAATTGTAGATAAGAAATAAATACCACGGTATACAGTCGATCATTCGTTTTTTAGGCGATTGTGACCCAAGGTATCCAATAATAACTTCTATAGGCGTGGCGTTGAACTGGGAGTAATTCAGACAGTTTCGTGTTGTGGCGGTAAGAACTGGAGCCAAACAACATGAAACTACCTAAATCACTCGACAGTACCCTTGATTCCAAAAGAAAAGAAATACGTCTCGTGGCAATAAAAAAGAATGTTCATTGGTGAAAATGAAAATACATGGATATCTTAAGAGTTTTAAAATCGAATGTAAAGAAAACGAGCCATAATCGACATTCACATTACAGTTATTTGGCATAACACGAAACACTTTCCGTATTACACGAACGAGACATTGGCATATTTAAAATGAAATCTAAGAATCTCCGAGCTGAGTACGACTCAGCCAGGTATTCATCTGCTTTGCTGCATAAATGAAAATCCTTGTTAGAGCTGATTGAAATCCAACGCTCTTTGTAACACTGAAGTATTCCCGCTTATTTAAAAAATCAGTGTTTAACAGACCAAACGAAAAAAACTACTCGTTTAAACAGAATCGAAGCTACATAACACTGGGCCTACATGAAAATACATAATGAACAGTGATGAAAAAGAAACATTAAATGTAAGATCATCATTAAACTGAATTTTCTTTATTAAAGCAACATAAATTCATTAACGTTTCTAGAGAAACATCTGGATTTTATTTATTGTCACCACACCACAATAAAACATTTTCACAGTACATACTGGATATATATTCCGCCCTTTATATGCCACTTACAATGAAAATGGCTGGAAAGCAAACAACTTGCTTTGATGTCGAAAATATTTTTTATCGCTTAGTAGCAATAGCGTATGTAAAATATCTATCAGTCTCAGAAAATGGGATGATCGGGAATCTGCACTATTTCTCGCAAAGAGGTGTGTGTGATAAAACTTGTCCACGACAATGCCATTTCTCCGCAAATGTGCAGGTATATATATATATATATTATATTCAATGTTTTTAAATGCTTTACAAACAAATTTAATAATGTTTGGGTGACTCATGCACGGTTAACATTGAAGGGATCTTTGTGGTCAAGTCCGCCCGAAATCCTAGACACACAAGTAATTTTTGACGACGGAATTAATTCCGTTTTTCTAATAACTGAACGGGTCTACATTTTCACAGAATTTTGACATATTTTTTCATCTATATATTCCAACTTAAAATAAAAATTGTTTTTTTTTTGTAAATCACCAACATGCAGGCACTCAGAAAAGTCATTAATCAAATACTTCCTGCACAATCATTGTGCAACCGAAGACAGTTGTAAAACCGGGATTTAATACTTCGCACTGACGACGAAGTGTCGTAGGTTCCTCACGGAAAATTAAAGTTGGTTGTAAGATCCCGAATCCTATTTTCCCGGCTCATTTTCTTCAGTTTCATTCTGCGGTTCTGGAACCAGATTTTAACTTGTCTGTCGGTCAAGTGGACGCTACGGCTGATCTCTAGGCGCCGCTCACGAGTCAGGTACATGTTGAACAGGAACTCTTTCTCGAGCTCCAGAGTCTGGTGTTTAGTGTAAGGACACCGTTTCTTCCGTCCACTCTTCGCTGTTAGCCAGTTAGCTGCATTTTCATCTTTCGTGTGTCCTAAAGAAATTTAAAACAATACATCAGATGCAGGAACTGTAATTTTGCGGGTCCCGCAGAATCAACCGCGGGCCTGTACTCAGCTTGAACTTGATATCGGTTAGATGGTTATCAAGTTTTATTTTTCTGACGATGAGCAAAACAGTTACAATATGAAATCGGTCTCTTTCTCATTTTCACGTCTATATAGTTTTCATTATACGTCAGTAGGCTTTTGGTTGTATTTAAACGCCAGGTAATTAGAAATGTTAATCCGGCTGCCTCATTCTCCCTAGAAACAATGTTGCCAAAACAAAATCGCATGATTAAATTTATAGTAGCGTAGTTGAAAACTGCTTTTAACCTTCATAATATTTTAAGTCGACTGTTACGAAACTATGACAGTCCACATAATAATGAATAAATTATCGTGATGTTTTTTTTCCTCGGACCCTACAAGTAACATGATTTAGAAACAGTCAATTGCGAAAACAATTCATTTTTATAAAATTATTAGTTTGTGCCTTTTACGTCTATAATTAGGCCTGTAATTTTAAGGATAGCAAAATAATGATAAATAATACATTTTTCTTGTTTACCAAATATAAGATTTAGGCCTATCTAAACTCTGCAATTATAAGACAAATAAACGTACCACATAACGCTTCAGGTGCAGCACGTTTAAGGATATTTAATTCAGATATTTTTAGAGGCATGTGTAATTTAAAACATCTAATAATCCTATAGTTTTGGAATAATGTTAGTCAGGTGGAATAAAGTGTTAGTCCCGAGTGACTTTGTGGTTTAACAAATGCCGTAGGAACAACATAGTTTCGCAATATGCAGATACTTATATACCGAGCATAGTTTATCGTTTCCTAATTTAAACTATAATATAAGCATTTTAAGTCCGACGATTCAACTTCCAAAATAAAGTGAAGATACAACTGCCCATCGAGACGCAAATAATTGTATGTTAGAGATTTTAAAATAGAGTTAAAGCAAACTAAAACTAAAATGGCAAGAGCTAAAGTGTTTTTCTTGCAGCAATGAAAAACTCACCGGGGTCACATATATTGCCTGTAACCATACCTGCTAAAACATGCAGTGACGAAGACGGATATGGGCACACCTTTATGGCCGTGTGCTACTTACCATTTGTGATCGCCTTTGGACTTTCTTTGCAATTTTCTCTGGGTTTTGGAGAAGGTGACTCCTCAGTGGAGGAGGATACGCCCGTTTCCTCGTCTTTTTGACTGCCTGGCACACAGTTGGAGGAGCCATCCTTGTTATCCCTCCTGGCTGGCTCTACCGATGTGGAGGAGGAAGGCGGTGTGTCGAAGTGAACGGGAGGTTGTAGTGTAAAGTGTGACGAATTTGACTGAACATCGTGATAAACCTTAGAAGTTGCGTAAGTCTGAGATAGGCGGAAGTAACCAGGTACCGGGACCGTGCCACTTTCGCCTCCCGGACACGAACCCGATGATACACCGGAGTAGCAGAGGTCTTCTGTATGTGAAGGTGTTGCAGTCTTACCCGATTCATAGATGGAGTACGTGTTCTCTTCTTTAATGTTAGGCGAGAATGAACATGAGGTAACCTGCTGAACGGACGGATCCATTCGGCACGACCGCGCCGTGTCCAGCCATACTTGCATTCCCGGCATGTATGGGTTAGAAGTGGGAACCATGTTTTGACAAGCTGCTTCGTTTCGTTTGCTCAGTCCTGGGAAAAATCCACAGTTTGGTAGTCCATAAGGCAAATCCGAACCAGGGGGAAAGTACACGCCGCCGCCTTGGTAGTAGTCTCCACCACTTTCAGTTCGGGCGCTAATTAAGGAATCTACCAAAAATGAGTTCCCAGCTGGGCTGTCTGAGCATGACATTGTTGTGGTAAAATTTCACTAGGAGCAGATAACAGTTTGTGGCTGACATTTCTTGAGCAAAACATGCTGAATAAGATTACAGATAGCGCCCCTTCACTGTGCTCATTGACAGCCAATTGAAAGACGAGAATGCTGGAGACCCCGCCCTTGAAAAAGCACGCAATGACGTGGACACATCAATCAGAGCTTTCAGTAAAAATGAAACAAAATCTTAAGTTTTATTTCCCATTGTTAGCGTTTGAAATAAAAGATATGGCAAAAGACACGTGGGTGTACATTTCACTTTACTGAAAACGGTGTCAAAACGGCTTGAATCATTACTGATTTTAATTAGCACAATACAGTGTCCAAACGCTTCATACATATCATCAGTCTATATCAAAGTCCATATATTGTTAAACCTAAATGATCATGCAAGAATATTTAAAATAACTGCATATAGTGCGGTAGATTTTGAAACCACAAATCGTCAAACCGAATACCGACAGACTAAAAATCATCCCAGAACGCTACAAAGCGAGAATCTCTTATATAAATGTAATAATAGTAATTTTAGTCTTAGTATTATGCACTGATATCCAGCTTCCATTTTGCCATAATAAATCAGTGATTTCCTGATAAGTTAGCTAAAAAATTAAAGCTGTTTTACTTAGTGTGTTCTTCAATATCTCGAATCGTTCTGCGGCACGCATATTTAAGTTTAACTTCCCCCGAGAGCAGACGTGCGCTTGTCTCTTGGCCAAATCCGCCACTTGCAGGTAGCCTTTCTCCATAGAACGTTCTATAATCTGAACTTTTCTTTCTTGTTTTTTTCTATGCAGCCCTTCAGGAATTTAGGAAAATGTACTACATGGCTTTAATTATGAAAGAAAAATAGCATGTACTTTTCCTCTAATACGACTTTAAAGTTAAAGAATCGTTGTTTTTATTACAGAGACAGCATAAGTACCTATGGGTGCTTTGAAAGTACATAGTAGCAGTAATTTTACTTACCGCTTTACTAAACTGGCTACCTTCTTGGCAATTTTTAACTCTCCTTTGACCTGTTATGCAACACAAACGGGTGACACCCTACAGAGGACAGTTTTCCGTTTGAAATAAGAGCTATATAATGATACGAACGGATCAGAATATATAAAAATACATTTACATTTGTGGTTGCTAAATTTATATTTACGAGCATGAATTAATTACCTTCAACAGGCCCACGGTTCATGTTACTCACTGGCTATATAATATATCCACAATATTATTTTAACAGCGTTTTTATTGTCGCGTGTATGGCTATTGGCCTGTATCCTGTTGTAGCAAAGCTTCCGTCATTTACCCAGTATTTTTTTGCGGTAGCAATCGTAGGCCTAGTATTTTGATGCCCTTACGTACAATAATGTGCCGTTTTATTACATCCAGCGGAAGCTTTTATTTTTCACTGGAGACAAAGCCTGTGGATATGGCTATTTAATCGTTTGTTCGTTTTTATTTCCTCAATACTATCTTTTCATGCTTCTATAAAACGTATGATGTAAAACTGTTCTTTCATGAAACATGCCGGTTGTGACCGCTTGTAGGAAACAGAGGACTATTATAATTTTATACCAAAAGCAGGAAAGAACTGATTCACGGCCCAATACCTAAGTGTCAGGAAACTAATTATTAGGTTATTTTTACGTTAAAATAATGTCACAGTTTAGTTATAACGTGTTTACATTTACACACGCATACAATTACAAATTGCTGAATTTCTGCCACGACTGGCCTGTGACTTCTGTATTTATTACACTTCATATACGTGAAAATAATTTAAAAAATCAGCGCTATGATTTAAACTCGGCCAAACAACCTATATAATATGTAGCGCGCTTTATCTGATCGTTATCTAAAAAAAAAGCACGTATCCTGCGCAATATATGATTTATAAACAATGTTTTATATTTGTAAAATACATATATAATTATACGTCATAAAACCGAAAGCATCAATTTGATTAACTTATCCAAATTCGTATTTATATGCAGTTAAACGCCTGGCAGATGTTTACCTGTCTTGCAATAGAGAGGTTGCAGAGTTTTTTTGATAGACTGAATTTAAAAAATCTTCCCGTCATCTTGACATCGTCGGCAATGACATTGATCTGAAGTGCGCCGCCCAGTGGAAAAACATCTGTAAACCAAGCCTGAATATTGCCACCAATGCGGGACTCCGAAAGAGCATTCGCAAATGAGAATGGAAAGACAGTGGACAACGACTTTCAATGGTTCCCGTCGTTCTTCTCAAGCTCTTAGTAACAGCTAATAACCTTGGTCTCAGACAGTTTATTGCCGCACTCCAGTTGTGCAAATGCTCCAGACTCAGACAACTTTTATGGTAGAGTTGTTACAGCAACAGAGAGGATGTGCAGTAATTAGGTCGGAATTCCAGAGACCCTCAAAGGATGCGCTCGGTAGGACCATCGCGTACAGCGGCGACCATAAACTTCTGGTCTTCTTTGTTTACTGGTCTTTTTACTGTGATACATGTCACTCGTTAAGTGTTGGTGGAACAACTAGGATTCTTGGTTGAAAATGCTTCAAATAGAAGAATAATGTGGAAACGTAAAGCCAAAAAAAAAAATCTCACAAAAATAAAACCGAGTTACAATTTTAAATTTCTACAAGATAAACACGAAAGAAAGGTCTTGGGTGGAAAAAGTAACCTGAAATTTGCCGCATACTTTCGAAGGCCTTTCTTTCGCGTTTTCCAAACCTAAGGAACGATAAAGTTGCTTTTTATTCCCTGACCAAATGGTGACCTAAAACTAAACGAAAATAAACGCTATACTTACATAACGACAATTTAATTTTAGCTCCCATGGTTAAAAGAAAAAAAAAACATTGTGATGTTTTGTAATGATCCTGTTTTGTCTGTGGTTGGTAAGTCCCCGCGTGAGCGTATACCAAGCGTATCTTACACCAAGTAAATATATTACAGCACGACAAGCCAATGCCTTTCCTATATTTTTATGCTTAAAAATCTAATTTGACCTAATCTCATTAACGAAACTTCAACCATCAAAGCCATTCAGCGCAGAATTTGAACGAGAAGATCACAACGAAAATACTGTACGAAAAGGTTTGCTTGAGGTAGCTATATACAATGTAGCCTATTGATGGCAATGCGGAAATGTCATAAATGAATGTAATTATACACACTAGCACGAGTACATAGACAATTACGCGGTAGTTTTACCAAGATACATCTGAGCCTTTTTGACGTTTTTCTCCAAACAAAATTATGTTTAATGCTATAAAATCGCTTTATTTTAGTTTGAACATCGTATGACATTTTTTATGTTTAGGCTAGCGAAATATTTTTTTTTTTGCTCTTGTTTACTGTTTTATATAAAAAAGAACATCGAAGATGTGAAAAAGCTACTTTACATTTAAATTTGAATTCTACTGACAAAAAATACTATTTTAACAGGACTATCATATAGCATTACCACCTGCCTTTTAGGCGTTACAAATCATGTATTTTTGTCGCACCAAACTGTATACCCACAATGAATAAAACATACAAAACAGTCGTACACATGTCATATTTGGCTAAATGCGAAAATAAATAGATATGATAAGGTCAGTGTTCAGTGATTACAATAATAGGGGTTGGGCGACAATACTTAAACAGGTTTTAACTTGTGATTTAGACCCCACTACATGTTTGGAATATACTATATACATTTGGATAAAAAAAAAAAACAAAAAAAAAAACAGTTATTTTCATCCAGGAAAATGTATAAAGTTCTTTTGGAAACATCCGGTTCATTGTGTGCGGGGAATGACTCTACATCCTAGAACTTGAAATTAACCGTCGTGCCTCTGTTTCAACACAGAGGGAAAAGCCGGGTCCGCGTGCACGCTGCTAAAGCAAAGGATTGACGGTGTAATATTGTAAACGATCCCGGTTCAGTTTCTTTTCTTTCATTCTCCTATTTTGGAACCAAATTTTCACTTGGCGATCGGTGAGATTTAGCATTCTGGAGAGCTGCAGGCGTTTTTCTTTGTTGATGTACACACTGAAGAAGAACTCTCTTTCCAGTTCTCGGATCTGGTATTTTGTGTAGGGACACCTCTTCTTACGTGTCTTCTGACCACCTAAAAGAAAGGAGCGATAATTAAAAAAAAAGAACAAAAAAAAAAAACAAAAACATCAGAAATCGGGCTTTAACATAACTTTACGCAAAATCTTTATTAGATTGTTTCTCTATTCAAAAATTATTACTCTATTTAAACTTATTACTCGACAGTATGTTTTTTTTTATTCTAAAATAAGCCCACGTTATGCCTATAATGATGTGAACTGCGTGATAATCATTTTGTAGATAATGAATATGAAATATGTATTTCGCTGCCTTACCTTCATCATCCATGAATATAGTAGTGACGCAAAGTGAGCAGTTAGCGGTACAAGATATAATATGATAAATGAAACGATGTGAAATACATATAGAGCATATTCTCATATTTTATTATTTGTTACATTTGTATGTTTTCTGTAAAGTCTAAATTAATGAGCCCGGTGACATTATACTGGATATCAACACTATAAAATCACCTCTCAGTAAATGTATTACGTATTAAAATACAATTACAAGTTGCCATCCAGGAATTCTAAATATTTTATAAATGATTGATGAAACAGATAGAAACAGAAATTGGAAAAAGGCCTGAGATTTCCATTGGTCAAATTCAATCGTAAGCACGTGATCGATGTAGTTTATAACAAAGTTTTGTTGAGCAAATCTAAAGGACCCCCATAAACCTTATGCGCTTATAAAACAGCATATAAACTGTTTAACAGCAGCGCGCTAGATTGCGATCTTTCATAACTGGGGCGCGTCTTAGTACGTACTGCTGTTAGATTTCTCTTCATTGTTGCCGGAAGAAGACTCTGGACTGCTGCTGTCTTCTCGCCGCTCTCTTCCCCTTGTTTCCCGGCACGTGTCGGAGCCGGACCCTGGGTTAGTCAGTTTCGTGGTATTTTTGTCCAACTGGTTGCCGGCCGTTCGGTTTTCTGCATTCCCATACGCCGTCTCGAAAAACTGATCAAAAGCCTGAGGCAGCACACCGTTCCTGCCCACGCTGCTATAGAAATTGGACGTAGAGCTAGAGTTCGAATGGTAGACAACAGAATTGTTTTTCGCGATCATTTCCCCTAGAGGTGTTGGACCAGACAGACAGTCTCTGTGAACCATCTCCTCTGTCGTATAGCAGTGCGACAAATTTCCTCGGTGGTGCCATTTACTGGATGTATCAATAGCATAGTCCCGAAAGGTAACCTCTCTCACGGACTGGACCTGCGGCAGGTTAGAAGGGTACGAGTACGTCATTGGTCGAGAAGACGGGGTCTGAGATAAAAACGATGGGAGACTCGAAAAGTCTGTTCCCGGGACGTAGTACGTGCAACTGGGCAAATACATATTCGGCCCAAGCGGTACACACTCGTCAAAATCCATTATAGCTCTGTCGCTGGTTTTCCTTCATTAAGTCCTCGTGGCATGGCTCTCGTGCGCTGTTGCTACAGTCTCTTTGAAGCAGATCACTGGAGCAGAAATTTTGAGACGTAGGCTGACGTGGAGATCCATCTCCATCCTAGAGGGGCGCCAGTCATGTGACCGAGAGCAGAAAATGACATATTTTGCGCGGGTTGTCTCTAGGTTCATGTGGATGCACTGATGCCCTAGACTGTATATTTGTGCTTAAAACCTGCGTTGAAACGCGGTTTTGCTGTTTTGTCAATTCCTATTACTTCTCGGGAAAGCTCAGTGAAGCTGATATTTGAGAAGCGTATGAAATAATCTATCGACTTTCAGTCTAAACCTGCTAACATTTGTGGATATGATAGAATTCACTTGATACAGCAGCCAGATTGAATAGCGGCTAATTAGCGTGTGCGTGTGGTGCGCACGCCCACCAGTGCATATGGCGGCTCATGTTTTAATACACGTATTATAAGTTTTTTTTTTTTTTTTGCTTGTTTATGTGACAATTAATGAATCTGTTTAGCCCAATAAATAGCACAATTAAAAGCGATGGTCGCAAATTAGCACACTTTGAGGCTTAATCCATCTGTCAATCTGTCTCACTAAGGGATAACTGTACCCACTAATCTACGGCACGCAGGAAAAAGAACACAATTCGACACGCGAAACAGAGGTTTCGCCAATGTCTTTGTGTTATATTTGACGCGTGCATGATATATAATTAGTATTAACTCCTTAGTCTGTATCCAAAAGTAAGAAAATGACGTATTGGTGTCCTGCCAATCATTTAACATAAGTTTTTATTCTTACAATACGAAAACACACAAAAGCGGAATGGACAAGTAGCCGTTACACACATTTTGTCTTTATCTACACCCACCTGCATTGAATACATATTCATGCATTTTTGCTGCTCATGTGAAATGCTAAACTTAGTATTTTATATTCCGTAACATCATGGAAGTATTTTAAATCAGTAATTCAGTACGCATATATACTGCATTCTCCAATAATAATGATTTTCCATGTGTAATTATACATAATCATGTTATCGTCTTAAAATTTAGGTTCATTAATGCCTGGGGAGGCAAATGTAAATATATAGTTTATATAATATAGATGTTTTTAAGTTAAAATTAAAGTGTCTTGGTAGAAATAACGCCCTTTCGTATTTCCTAACTTTAGGGATAAGCCGCTCTAATTTTGTAGATGTCTTGGCCGTAAAAGAGAGCAATCCTCGTCAAATGGATTTGTGAAGGTTAAACTGAACAGTTTCCTGTAATAGAAAAGGGTAATATAAAAATGAGAATTAAAAAACCGCGTGAAGACAATGCAAAATACCAAAATCACGCGCTTCATGAATGAACCAAAATTACTTGGCCTTTTTAAAACAATCCCGCTTAAAATTACATGCATACGTGATTTAGTAAAAATTTTTCAGTAGTTTTTTTTTTTACGAATATCATCAGAAATTCGCAGGCAGAACACGAATTTGACATATTATCTTCTCTCACACGCGTGCATATTTTGTCCTTCATTTTACAAGCTAAAAAAATAAACTGCATTTCATATCGCCATGATGAATATAGGCCTACATTTTTTTAACAAACTACAATAAAGATAATCCACTCTGACTTTACAATTAACATAATTTTTGGTCCTCTTATGAAAACCAAGAATTGCCACAAAATGTGGTCTGACGAATATTCTAGATCTGTTTTCGATGTCTCGACAGGGTTCTATTTTCCTTATTGTAAAAGAGAAATAATACTTCGTTGTGTATGATATAGTATTATACATAATATAATAAAATACAGTACTATAGTCGTTCCGTAAGAATTAAAACCACGTGATCGTAAACGATTACAGATTATTTGAAATGTACTGTTGTGTTCGAATACGTGCGCTAAGAACACCGGGGTGGTAAAAGCAATAGGTGGAGGCTAATTATAACATGTATGCAGACCGTTATTTTATTTGTTATTTTCCCGAATATAATTGTAACATAATTTTAAATAGCTAGAACGAATTATATATAGCTGTTATATAATGACGGGCAGATATTGTATTTTTACGTATTTTTCAAATAAATATGAGAGTTCGGACTATATTTATTAAATTCTGTCCACTGTTTGGTTCCCATCCTGGTTGTATTTATTTTGAAATGCCTAAATATTATGGCATCTGTACATAAACAAGCATCCGGTGGCCATATCAGTGTGTTAGACATCAAGGTCGCGCGAGGAGGAGGGTCATCTGGGGGGAAATTGACTACGGATAGCATCTGGTGCATCACATGTCCCGGATGAAGTTACCCAGTAATTTATTAAAATTGAATAATATTCGGACAGAAATAATGCAGAGAAAATAGTGAGCAATAATACATGACAATATTATAATACTAAAATATTAAGTGTCTGAGTGTTTAATGTTAACCGACTAGCTTTCAAACCCTGCCACCCCAAAGCATTGGAACAATCGCGGGAATTGGACGTCATTCCTGGTTACAGTTGCGATGCAGAATAATTATATTTTGCAATAGATTCTAATTTAGCCGGACAGTTTCATAGGCTAAATGGTGGACGGTGATATCAGGTATTATAATCATCTAACCAAAACGGGCTGTTACGGAAAACCTCGAATGTTTTTTTAATAAGCAGTGTACAGGCAGTCAATTAATAGAATACCATTCTCTATCTAAAAAAATACAGAATGTCCTTGTTAAGTTTAATGTCAAGATTTTCTGTCATTTTGCGATATGTTCTTGTGAATAAGCGGTAACAGTTCAAACATACATACTCAGATGTGGTTCCATTGATACCTTGCAATTTTTGTTTTATTAGGATACATCTTTCTGAAAGGTGAAAACGAGGGACGCTGAAATGGCGGTTGAGATCTAGAAAATCGGTTTCAAAGTCAGATTTGAAGGATGTACAAACACCGCAATCGCACGGACTTGGAAGAGAAATGTTAACTTTGAAGGGTCGGCTTTGATCGATCACCTTACTAAGTGCGACGGTAGGCGCGAACTGGAGGTCAATATTACAGTTAGACATATAAAACCTGAAGGCCACGTTCTAATGTTGGTAGCAGCTGAAATTTTCTTTCCTACAGTTATTTATGCAAATCTATGTGAGACGGGTCACCAAATAAAAATTAGCTGGATTCGAATATTGAAAGGGTGTTTTCCGTTAGGTGAGCAAGCTTAAAGCAAAGGATTTAACGCCGAAGTTTAACCTTGTTAACTGGAATCAAACATGGAATGTTTTGTAAAGGCTTCAAAGAAATGTTTTCATAAACAAGTGAAGCTTTGTTACATTTTTTATAGTATGTTGGTACTACTACTGCTGTTACTACTACCAATAACAATAATTGCAATGAAATTAATTCTACTACATGCTTGACTCAAAATGGAACCTATAGGAAGCTACATTTTTAATTTTCAAATATCGCTCTTGACATTCATCTAGTATTTAGTAAATTTCAAAGATCGCCAGAAAGCATAATTCAAATAAATTCTCAATATTACTACTGCAGTGATATACTATTGCTGTGTAAAGGATGTAGTCCGTCCGTCTGTCTGTCTGTCTGTCTGTCTGTCCGTCTGTTTCTGTCTGTCTGTATGCATAGTGTGCTTGGTGTGAGTAACATTTTAATTATTCCTCATAGTAGTAGACTTGAAAGAAAGCGCGGGGAAATGTGGTTCTGATGTAAGACCGGTATGTTATCGTTTTCTTTTTAAGAATTAATTATAATTTGTCTCACAATTTCCTGAGTCACTTAAGTTTAAGACTCCAGCCAAGTACAAGCGCTCAGAAATCAGTGTAACTTTGAACTTTAAATCAAATTGAACTTCACGTACCAAATGTTGAAATTGTCTAATTCAAAACACATTTTCCAACTTGTTTCGGCCATTCGTCACATTGCCTGTACATTGACGAAAAAACAGTGATACATTTAGATTGAAATGCGGTACGCATAAGAATACGTTTGTAATCAATTGATTAATGAATACCTAAATAAGATAAGAATTATTTATCCCATTTCAATTATTTCAGAAAACAAATCAGCCAGTAATGTATATTTAAAATTCATATAAATCAGGCTAAATATGTAAATAACTACGTGCATTACCAATCTGGAAAGATTGTTCATATTTTACATGATACATGCTATATCATTAATATTAAAATGCTACTTCTTGCGTATATTTCCCATTCTGTAATACTGAAAATGCACTGTATACGTTATTCCAAACTACAACAAGCTTGAATATGCACGAATATATACTTAATTATACAGTACTAGCATGTACCTGTATATACAACAAGCCATATCGCGCAAGTCACAGACAAGACATTTTTCCAATTTTGAGTAACTAAGGCTGTTACAGCAACATATTAATTAATTGGACTTTTAGTGAATACAACCCGTTTTACCTACCTTGGGTGACGTTAAGGATTTGTTAATTTGTTATTGATGACTTAATTACTGAGTTTACAGGAGCTTATCTAAAAGATGAATTGGCGTATGTAATTCTATATGTCTGTCTCAGGATCAAGGTAAGGTATGTTAAAAATCCGTCAGGACCATTGTAGTCTAAGCGATTTGAGAAGGTCAACAGTAATTAGCAGTGCCCAGAGACCCTGTGTGGCAGGGTTTCCTTTATCCACCAAAAGATTGGAGCAAAGAATGCTGCGACATAGTTTTATTACCTCTGTCCGACGACAACTTAAAAGCTTTTAGCACTACACAACAATGAGCCGATAAAGATATACTGCAACCTCCAGGTTCGCGAAAGTAAAACAATGCCCGACCGCACACACAACGATATGAAAACTCCGTACAGGCCATCTTCTTTCAACTCGTCTACTGCTACGCCATGTATTTTGAAAGTGCACGTGTAGCGTCAGCTAAATGTTAGTAAAACTGCTATTACATGTTTTGCCTTTGGATGGCAGCAAATTCCAGCGCATCGTTCCAAAACGTTCAAACCTTTCCGCCCAGTACCTCCGCCTCCAAACAGACCCCGCACGCGAGCCCTTGGTGATACTTAAACGCAACATTTCTGTCACTGCAGTGTTAAATCTATAAATTTATTAGCCGGACGTGCTATATTTTAAAATTATACAGTGTCCAGACTGCGCTGTAAAATTTTAAATGCGGAAGGCAAATCGGTTCTTAAAATCTTGCAAAATGGTTGTAGTTGACGTGTAATTTCTATCAACACTTACAAAAATCAGACTTTTGCCGTGTTAAATTTTAAAATATTTCAGCTGTGGTTCTCAACAATTAGAATATGTAATGTACGGCGAACTTCATTCCACTGTATTCATGTACGTATTAGTATCCAGTTCAGTTAATGCATTCAAAAGAATAATAATAATCAACGTATGTCTGAATTCTCAGGTACAGAGTCAAACCCGACAAAGTGAGACACACACATTGTTTGGTTTTTACCATCTTCATAACTAATGTATTTTTGCGGAAAAAATAACTAATTGTTGTGTATCGTGCGGATTATAACCATAAAATCTGAAATGCTGTATTCAGTACTTGTATTCTTGCCTTTCAAAAGAAGCACGACATACTTTTTTTAACATTTACTTTAAGTAGTTGCAGATGGAAATGTATACAAATAAAGGATGAATGTATACACTAATAAATAATAACGATAGAAGAATGTTTCTGGTTTTTGAAGGATTTATAAAACAGAATAAATAAAATATAATTGCACAAACGAACCACCATTTTTGTATATATTACTATCACACATAATTCGCCATACATGAAATTTCATTTAAGCTTCATGTATAATGTAAGCCTAAAGTAATAAATTTTCTAAGAAAAATATGCAAATCTTCTTGATCTTGCATTAATATTTTTTTTCCAAATGTGTACTTAAATATTCAGATTCAGACAACATAAAATCACATCGATTAAATAGAACTCAACAATACCTAACGTCATATTACACAACCCAAAATATTTTATTTACATTTTACATATGTACTCCGATATTATAGATTTATATCTTTCTGTCTCATGCAACAAGGCTGCACAAGACGTACTGGGGATCTTCTTCTGTTGAAGCTCTTTGCGTACAACTTTAATTATTTGCATTGTCCTGCAAGTCACTTTAAAGCAAATGTCTCCCGAACGCTTGTAGGTAAACGTATATAACAAAAAACATGAAGAGTTTCGAAAGTTCAGTCCGAGGTACTTGAAATGTGAAATCTATATCTGCCACGTTTGAAATTTTCATAAAAAAAAATATGTATAGAGTTTGGGCTTGTCGTTATATTTTTTATTTACAAACGAATGCCACTCAGTTTTGTGTAGTTTTGTTTTTTAACGTGCGTTTTCTTAATGAATTATTTTATCAGTTTAATTTGGCGTAAAACTAAATAGAAAGATCGGGATGAGCAGAGGGTATATCAACATAACTGCGATGTAACATTTAAGCTAGACAAGTAAAAAGAAAAACCTCGTTAATAGGCATGCGGAAAGGGGATAAATTGAAACAAAACATTATAATGTATGCCCACACATAGTGATTGAAGCCGAACAATTTAAATAAACTTTTCTGAATTACGCAGTTAATCAAATTATATAAATAATAAATTTGATTAATCAAATTTAGCTGGACATTCCTTTCCTGTTATGCTTGTATATCGTAGGATAATCCTCAAATTGAGAGAGTGTCTAATAGTCAGATTTAACGCATCTTAAAATAATAGCAAACTACGTTTAATTCAGCGGTGTAAATTACTCTTTGGTTAAAAAAAAAATGATGGCATTTTCTTTGTATTTTCCGAGATTTTCAGTCCACCTGTAACTGATGTTTGGTCATAGTGTGACATGGCCGTTTGAGTTTACAATATAGGCTACCAAGAATTCATAAATAATAATAGAAAAAAAAATCAATAATTCTTCAAAGAACACATTATTGCGTGTATATTATTATTAACGTCCTTGCTATATATAAAATCGATTTTTTAAATAGATAAATTCGAATTTTAAAGAAGATCTGCACGCTTGCCGGTTTTTAAAAATTGTTAATTACATTTTTAAAACAGCAGATGGCAATGTTGTTCTACTTTATACTGAAACTTCTCAACTTCAATCTTCCTCAAGGTCAAGGTTTAGTCTCCATCCCGTTTATTCCTTAAAGCGATCCTGTAATTTACCGGCAATGCGTCGAAAAGTTCCACAACGAAAAAAAAAACATATCTTCTCTGCACAATATTTATAAGAATGGCGATGTTCATTTCTACACCTACAGGCCTATATGCGTCTCAAAAAGTAAGGAATAAAACAAGTATATTTTGCTTTTACATTAAAAAAACAACGTTTGAGCGACAGCTCGCTGTACAAATAAATATATGAGTACAGTTTAAAGTCCATGTCCAGTTTTATTTGGACATAGTTAACCACTTTGGCAGACACAGATAACCGAGCAATTCAGACATTCAGTGATTTGCGCTCAACGGTTCAGCGTTAACATACAGTCAGGCTACACAAATACGACAGAGCAGTTATTTGAAATGGATAATCTGAAAACCTTGTTTTCAGAAGAAGTTTAAAATACTAGCGTGATTACATCAGCATTATTAACGCAAGGATTTCTAAATCTTGGAAATTAAAAGACACGTTTTTGAACATCGTCTCAAATTACTGAAGTGCGAATTGTTTATTAAAAAGGAGATTACACAGAATATATTTTCTAATTTATTCTACGTTTTGATTGTTTTAATCTTGCTGTGTCCTTTTCACGAATCCCCAAAATTTGGCGTGATATCCTTTTAATAATTACAATGGCAAATGACTTAAATATACATTTGGCAAACGTCTTCTTTTCCTGAGAAGAAACTGGACAGTCGTATAGATGCAATTTCACCGAACAATAACCTCTTTCCTTCGAATTGGTCTTGTGAACAGCAATCTGCTCCCTGGTCCATGCTTGTCTTCAAAAATATCGTACAACACGGTCATCTATATAGCCTTTTCCAGTTTTCGTTTCCGACCAGGAGGCCCGGATCGAAGGCCTACTGATTTTGCGACTTTGGCCACGTCTCCCATCCACTCACGTTGAGTGGCAAATTCTTTAAAGTTAACAAGTCACAATAAAATACCTTTCTTAAGAGCTTCCCAGTTAGTTTATTATATCCAGGCTAACTGGGGTTCTTAAATTTGTTGATGACTTTCTTTTCTTTTACTCGTCTGTTCTGAAACCAAATAGTAACTTGACGCTCGGTCAGGTTTGTCTGGGCGGAAATCCTTCTCCGCTTGTCCTTTGTAATGAATTTATTAGTGGTATACTCCCGTTCCAGTTCCTTCAGCTGTATCTTGGTGTACGGCACACGCTTCTTTCTTCCTCGTCTAGCAGAACCGCCCTCTCCGGCTTGCGACACTGAGTCTGAACGTAGAAAGGAAAAACATTTCATTCCTAAATGGACAAACAAACTTATACACTCGACATATACACATTCTACACAATTAGTGCGATTCATCACGCTGTATTTTTTTAATAAAGCGCACCAGACGGCTATCTCATATTTTCATATTTTGTTTCACACCCCAAGAATCTATGTAATACTGAGACTTTCGCCAAATGCGCCCCTCCTTCACTAACATCAAGAGGTAATTATAGATTTAAAAAAAAAATCGCAATAAAAGATATTTTGTAATCGAATAAATCGAAATCAAGAGGTACGAGGGGAAATAAAGTGCAACACTACAAAAAGTAACTGCGTTTTTAAAATTACTCACAGGGTTGCTTTCTATATCTGTTGACAAATATTAAGCACGAACTGGGCGTACCTTGAATTGACGATTTCCACAGATGGTTCGCCTGAGTCTGGTCCTTCGCGCAGTAAACCTGACCGCTCCACCCGTTAGTGATACCCCACGGCTGGTAACTTTCCATGGGCAAGAGTGGGTCGTGTCTGGGTTCCGCGGGGCCACTTATGGTCGGCACGACGGGCACGTCCAAGTAGCCTGGCACCGACTGGTAGGGACCAGCGGTGTAACCTTGATAGAAAGCGAACTCCTTTGCTCTGGACGTGAACTCCTCTCCCGCAACGGATGTGTCCATATACTTCTCTCCATATGTGGAAGGTTGCGCGCAGGACTTAATGCTGCCGTGATGTGTCATTCTACACGGGTAGTAGCCGCTGCCGAAATAGCCATAGGGTAAGGAAGCGCTGGAGGAGCTCTGCGCCGCGGAGCACGGACTGCACTGTTTGACAGGTTCGCCCATGCCAGACACTGGAACCTCACTCGACGTGTAGGCTGAGCTCGGAGCCAGGGATGCCGGATGAGCCATTAAATTCCTGCACTGATTTGCAGCAAAATTACCTCCAGGATATCCTTCCATATTCTTGTTCACTTCCTCTAAAGCGTTGTCGTAGAGGAACATCACCGGGTCAATCCAGCGGGAGTGAAGAAGTAATGACGCTGTCATAGCACGTCCAACATTGAGACGACCAGCTCTTTTTAAAATCCCCAACACTTAAAAAAGAGGCACTAACTCTGGGAGAGAAGCGGACAGCGACGCGCCTGTGTATAGCGCTGCTCCGCGGCTATTGGCCGGATTGAGGCACGTGATATGTAAAGAAGATATAAACATCTCAATTGCAGATAATCAGGGGTTGGTCCCCCTGCAAAAATTGAACTTGAGATTTCATCTTGTTTCTTGCTTACGATCGCAGCTAAATTCAAGTGAAATTAGCATAAGTTTAGAAAACCACAAGTGGCCACGTCAAGAGTAATTGTAATTGTGTCGTTTTAGGGGATGTTGGATTCTCAGCGACGAAAGAAGTGGCGAGTAGATTGCAAACCAGATTAACATATTCACTCTGATTATTGCCATAAACTATAAGTTATATCTCAGTTGAAAAACTGTTTTTAGCGCAATCTCGATGAAATGATTGGCTCGTTTTAAATGTTTTACATTTACTTATTTTCACGTGCATAAACATCATATATAATGCAGCTACTAAATTAGTACGGTCATTTCTTGATGCGCGGCGTATCACCATATTTACCTGACTCACCATATTGCAATTCAGTATTTTACTGCAGATTTTTTCTTAGCGAAGTGACGAGGTGTATATGTGCTTGAATGCCATTTGCCTAATCTATAGGTGGTAAAGAGGGTCAGACCGACCTCAGCATTATGCTGATAATCCAGGACCTTCCCGCTCTAAAATATCTGTATAGCTAATACGAATATTCCGTTTATCGCAATGCAATTAAGTAATATGTATTTGGCCACATAGTTTCATTTGCAAATTACTGTATTTAGTTATAGTGTTAAAAATCATATAGAAAAATGCGTATTAGGTATTTCTTGTGGAAAAATGGTGTATAATTCGATTCTTTGTGTGTGTTTGTGTGTGTGTGTGTGTGTGTGTGTGTGCTTTAATTATTTATTATATCTATTAACTATTACTTAAGTCGTACTTTATCGATAATGTGAAAAATTGTGTACGATAAAAGACTATCTTATTTTTAATTGTATAATTCAGAGTTACTCTGTCGGCACTAAGAAAGCAACTAAATGGTGCATCTTTTGTATTACGATTAAACATGGCCGTTTGTAGATATATTTCCCGTAACGCCAGCTTAGGAACTCCACAATTGCTACGACGTTTCTAAAAAAATCTTTAGCTGCAGTTTCTGTCGGCTTCAGTGAACTGTGGACATGTGATTTGACAAATATCTTCCATTATGGTTCAACGTTCTTTCTTAATCTAAACAAATGATCACATTATAATGCAGACGCGTGTCAGTCAACATCATAACACTGAAACACTTATTTTTATTTAACGGGTGTCGGATGCTTGTTTATACGGAATTATTGTTGAACGCCCGTTCTGACGTGTCGTCACCCTCGTGGGCACCGCTTCAGTGCGCATTTGTTGGTTTGTCATTATCACACAATACCGTCTGTTACTGAAATAATAAAGTTACTGTTAATTATAAGCAGACTACATTTAGGCTTAATTAAAGAACGGAAGTTCGTTGTTGGAAATGGTTCAAGCATGAAATATTGGTAGTGTTTGCATGAATCGAACAAAGGGAGTAACCCACCAACTTAGCTCTGTTTTATAAACGGTCAAGACGGGGCTTCAGGCCAAGGTCAAGTTGAAAGTTGAAGTCCAGCCACAAAGTTTGATGTCATTTACGGTTTGACGGTCTCTTGAATTCCTCTACGGACCGGTAAGGAACTATTTCTCGGCGGCATTATAGAAATAAGTGACGCGCTTATTCTTTGATTCATCGCTTTTATATAGGTGATTCAGTATTTTTCCCTCCATGCGGGATAATTAACTTTGCATAATGGGTGACAGATATATCGATGTGATTAGACCAAGTCTATGGGCATCCGGTCTGTTTACGTTTGGCTCTTATCCAGGAAATTTAAGAGATAAACAGGATGCTGGCTAGCACTCAGACAAAATTTAGTATGTAGTGAAATTGGATAAAATAAATAAAATAAATATGCAGCAACGGACGAGAGTTCCAAACGTTAACGTTTCTGAGTTGACGAAGGCGCAAAAGCTGGCAACTATTAGATTTCAAAATTGGACTTTCCTGTTGCCAGTCTTACCACTAACTTCTTTGTACACGTTTATAGTGTAGAAATAGGCCACGCATATGTATTGTGGTTTGGTTTGGTCGTTTTAAGTACTGAGGCGAATATTGGGCAGTAAGGCGAAGCACCATTTTCACATTTTATGTTTTAACGTAATTAGGCCTTTATATTTTCATTTTATAATCACCAGTTTGAAAGAGTGTGTTTTTAATTGTAGACCTATGACGTAATCAATGGTAAAAAAGAAAATATGCCTAAGTAAAAAAATTGTGCAATTCATAGAAGTTAATATTAAATAATAAAGATTTAGTCGACATTATTATAGTACTGAGGAACTTGTCGCATATTATTAATCCATCCATCCGACTATCAAACCGCGTCTTTTGATTAATTGCGGTTTAATCGTCCAGGCAAAAATCCCTTATACCATGGAATAAATGTGTACAATATTGAATGTTTAATTTGGTTTGTGTTTGTTGGTGTACAATTCACATAATTTGTGAGTTGTTAAATCAAAGTCATCGAGGAGTTTTTCTTATTTAAATTAGGGAATATAATTTTGTAAACAACTGTGGTTTCATAGAGCAAGATATGAAAGTCTGCAAATAATCATGGATTGTTCTACTTAAACAACAAAGGAGCGTGTGCAGTTTGACACAAGCACGTGCATTAGGCGGAGCGTTATACTTCAGAAGGCATGTCCGTCAATTTCCATATGCTTGAGGAAGGTAGAATACAATATCGGACACTAACACCCCTCCCCCTTCATCGGCTGATCAAAAATAACGACATTTGAAGCTACGAGTTACGCCATGAATGTAAACAATATACTGAAAAATCGGTTTCCATTTACAATTATTGTTACGTTAAATATGTTTGTTTATTGCAAAAAAGCAGAATGACCACATTAAACAACTACTACAAATACTGCCGGCAGTTAGCATGAATTCTGATTTTCCTGGATAAAAGCTACAAGGAGTTCCAGTAACTCGGTATACTGATCAGAATACATGAATGCTCCGTACTTTCGGTAACCTGGAGTAGGCCTAATGTGGAAAGTTTAATTAGATTGTAATTATTAAGAAAGTCGGAGATAGGCCTAAAATGTAGAAAACGTTTACTCAAAAACAATCAGCAAAAATGATTATTATAACGTAACCTCTGATAGCATATAGATTGCAATTGAAATGATATCAGTGATGGATTCATTTCTGTAATTGCGAAGCGTAGTGTCGTTTCGAAAAAGGTTTACCTGGAAATGCCTGAAGTACTTTTGTCGTTAACTTATTAACGTTGGTTAATTTCAATATGAAATATAAATTACAATATAACCAATATAAACACATTGTGTTTGTAGAGACAAAATTAGAAAATTAGACATTTTTGCTTAGAGAACAATACCACCTGAACTGTATATTTAACCATTGACTAAATCTAGGCTTTAATGACAGAAAGAGTTATATTCGTTGTTTTAAAATCATTGTTTTAAAATCTTTCTGTTAAAAAAAAATATTTTTCTGTATTCATGAAGTTCAATCTGTGCACAGCGTTAAAATCTGAACAATCTCAGTCGTTTCAAATCTCGATCGTTTCTAATTTATGCTGTTTCAGTGTCAACTTGAACTTCACAGAAATGTCATTTTTTCTGTTATAACTGTATACTTTTCTATTTAATATCGCTGTGTGAAAATCATTCAGTCTCAAACTTATGCGATTGAATCTCTGGGCTTAAAACAAAAAGTCTGAATGGATGGAAATTGTGTTTTCACCTAAGTACGACACAGAAACATCGAACTTGTCTTCTGCAGTGAGAAAATTAAGATTCACTTACCAAACTAAAAATATGATTTCAGATTCTTGCTTCATACCAAAGCCACTGTATTTGTCATATATTTATTTGTAGGGCAGTTTATTTATTTTCCATTGAAATAAAATGGGATATACGTACATTGCACTCTACCGTGCATTTGTAATTCATAACCTTATGTGATTAACATTTAACTTGCTGAGGGTTTCAAGCTAAATATATGCCTTTTGCATCATTGACGAGGTGCTATGTACATTTTTTAAAAAGGAATCGTTTATACGCTGTTGCGGCGCAACGTTGTAGTGGTGTGGTAAGCAGCGGTAGCCTGGGGGCTGTGACGTCAAATGAGCGCTCTTTTGAGTTTAGGTAATGGGTTTCCCTTTCTGAGATTCTAGCCGTGAAAACAATGCTGAGGCCTTTACTATGTTATTCCGAAAACTACTTTGCTACTTATAAATTAATAAACTAACTGTGACGGGGTTCCGGTCACTTGTTATTGAAAGTTTCTCCTGCCGCTGTGATTCATTCATTAGTCTGTATGGCTATCACAACAGACTAATTACTAAACTAAAGAAGCGTATTTATTGTCACGGCATAATTCCAGCCTAGTGTAGTTATACAGACTACTTTTGCGCCGGTGTCTGGCGTCTTTTGCGTTACTCAATTTGAGAATTTAAGTAGGTGAAACCGTTTTCGCGTATGAAGTAACACCATGAAGAAATGTGATTTTAAACATGATCATGTCGCAGGGACATGCTTCTACCACCTGCTTCCTTGCGGTTTGAGGCTTATCTAGAATTGTAAACGTCGAACACTTGTTAAAATAGTGTGAAGTAACAGTTGCACTACTATGGACGAAGTCGAATGCTATATATAAGACACAAGCACATTAACTACAATCGGTGCAGACGCTCAAGTAAGAAGAGCTACTGGAAAAATATGTCCTAACACTTAAATTAAACTACTAACGGTTTTATCTGTGATGAAACAGCTTACAGAACAAACATTCCTCTGCTATTTTCATTTGCGTTTTATTATGTAATGCTAATCGTCGACAGACGGACGTATTTGGTTGTACTAGCCAGACCATGCAGAGCTAAGTGATATCAATTAGTCGCGAATATCCATCTCTATTCCTTATAACGCATCTGTTGTAAACTGGTATATAGGCATATATCGCTCTTTCAAAAACAACAAATATGAAATCGCAAACAAAAAGGTCAAGTTTGAATTCGTTCTCCCAAATGACCGTCTATTGTGAATATGGAATTTGATTTATTTTAGATACGTCAATACGTCATTTCTACATGTTAGAAAACAGCAGCTCCAGTTCTTTCAGACAGTCAATTTCCCTCTTTTTTTAAAAATATTCCTGAAATTTAACTTCTGCATTTATATAATGGGCCTACTTTTTAAGTTAAGGTGCCGAGTCGAGTCTGTTTTCTAATGTATGATACCGATTATAGGTGTAGGGAATAATATTAAACCGAATTTTCCGTTTTAAATATAGTATACTGAAAAAAAAATCGTTAAGCAAAGTCATCTGGTCAGCTTTCCTTCACTGAAGTTATTGTATTCAGTTTAATTCCTGCATTCACATGATCTCTGCATATTTAAGTATATGTATGTATATATATATGTATGTGCAAGTGCTTAGTGCTGGTATATATGGACGTGCAAGTGAATCATTCAATTTTCCCTTAAACGGCATCTCATACAAACTCGGCGATGCACGCCGCTTAAATTGTATATTTTAAACAGGGTTGTAACTGATTCCGATTTTGAGGTGCAACCAAATAATAAATTTAATGATTTTTTAATGCCAATAAATAAAGAATATAATTTCAAAGACTAATTCTTAAAAATTAATCTCAAAATCCCTGTTTTGAATAATTGTAAGGATTGCGCTAAACTGAATTATATAGACCTATACTACTGAATGTGTGAAAGGAATCATACCGTAAATATACATTTTTTTCATGCAATACTGTGTCCTAATTTATATATATCACCACAGGTATATTAGTTTACTTCATGGACAGAATATCGTACAAATCAAAGTCCATTCACACACCTTCCTTTTACTGAAATAGTTTCTGTTGTTCTCTATATAACAATGACGTTAAATAAATACCAGAAATATTTTATTGCTCAATATAGTAACATTTGCCATTAATTGAAGCTCAGAGCCAAAACTGTATACTAATGGTTAATTAAATACAATTCTGAGACTGATTAAGCTTGTTGTATGGCAAAGATGTACTACCATTGAATTTTCTGTGCTTAAAAATGGTCGCCGTTGATTGCAATGCGCTTATATTTCCGCTAGGTGTCTACTGTGTTACCCTGGCTCAAGAACAATATGAGATTTCACCACTCGAGTGTCTGCTGACGCTCATGTAAACTTCCCCTGATGGGGTAATCAAAAGTGATCCTCAGGCAGTACACTAGAGGAGTAAAAGGAACGCTGGGCTTGGCTTGTATGAAAAGATCACAAACCAACTCCACCCAGAGAAAATGTCTGTAATAGTACAACAGCTTCACTGGCTCAAGGTCAAGGACACGGCAAGATAACTTTGTATTCCTGCGTTTGAGACGCACGTCAGACGTCAGGTTTTCTTCTCAAGGTCATCCATCTATCCATCCATCTATCCATCTATCTATCATCTATCTATCCATCCATCCATCATCCATCCATCCATCCATCAACCATCCATCCATCTATCCATCTATCTATCATCCATCCATCCATCCATAAACATCCATCTATCCATCTATCCATCCATCTATCCATCTCATATACATATATTCTCATATAAGGGAGAAAATTATATAGATTATATAGAATTGATTATATAGAAGTTTTCTTCTAATATTATTGATTTTCAGAGCACTTTATTTGTCTCAGTTTTCTTGTTTCTTTATTTTAGTTGTATATTTTGGTCAGTTATCACACACTTTCCATTTTCTTTCCAGCTTTAAAAAAACATTTAGGGTAAATTATATGCATGACTAAACTTTTTCTTTAGTTTTCAGAATGAATATATATTGTTTAATGGATATATAAGTCTCAGTCTGCTATGGAACGCCAGTGTGATGCATCTACACAAGTGACTCATAAACACAAACACTTTTAAGCTCAGTGTGGCTGTACTGCAGATGTACTGACCAGGCAACCTGCCACCCCGATTGTATTATTGTCCGGTGAAAAAAATCCCCCGTGCTGATCCAACCTGCCAGCAGAGAGAATGACTAGTTTGTCATGATTTTTCCTTTCTATGAATGAAATTACTCATCATACAATATGGCTACTAGGCCTGAGCAAAGCCGTCATTCCAGTGCAGCTGCTGTTGCACTGCACTTTACAGCTGACATGAAGGATCACTTTGTTGCATTAGGCCACTGGGCTGCTGCTTCGTATAACCCACTAAATTAAATACATCTCTGTCCGTTAGGCCACAAATCCCCCCAAATCACTAATGAGTATTTGAACAGGCCATTCATGTCTGTCGAAAACTAGTGGGACACTGGACATGATTTAAAATGTCATCGCCCTGCTTAGACAATCGGTCTTCGGTGCTGCCAAGCAAAACTCTGAAATATCTGTAATGCAGAGTATAAATCTTTGTATTTATTTCATGCACATGAAGAATTATGCTATGAAATAGGCGAAGGAGAGAAGTGTACTATGAAATGCAGCCACCTTATTTAAGCAGGATGTTGATGCAGGATTAGGTACAATTCAATGGTGTCCAAAATGGTAAAAAAAACTGTTGCCTAAGGAACAAAATGTCGTTCATAAAATAATACTAACAAGGTCCCTTTAATTACTGTCACTAACAGTGTTTTCTATCCAAAAATGATTCATCATTACTTTCTTGCCCTCATCTCCCAAACTTTGGTATTACTTAGAAGCTCAAACAGCTGTTTAATCTTCATTCCTGCAGCCAGTGGGATGCAGCGGGGAAGCTGTGATCTTCTCCTCTCGCACTGTGAAGTTCTACTGGCTTGTTTTCAGATTCGGGAAATGCTAACTCACAAAGAAAAAATTAAAATGAAACAAACTAGCAACCCCTGATATTCAGCATGTGGAGTCACACTTCTTTCAGCTGATGTTAAGCGGTTCCACCAGTATGTTTAGAAAATGTTAGAAAATATTAGTCATTTTAAAATAAATGTGGTCTCCTTTGGTAAAACAAACGAACTGGAAGTACCAGATCCAGTGCTGGAATGAAAAACCAGTAACTGTTTTAAAGTTAAAGTTGACTAGCACAGAAGTTCAAAGCTACTGCAGTGAATCATTTGCCTCCACTTCAGCTTCTTATTGAATTCTATTTACTGGTTTATTTTCCTATTGAATATGTACAGTTTGATGTTATTTTTATGTGAGCTGCTGTGGTTCCTTTGCAATTTCATTTGGGATCAATAGAACTACCGATAATAATAATATTAATAAATATGTAACAGCAAAATGAATAACTATGGCAAAGTAGAGCTATATTCTAAACGAAAATATATTTTCGCTATTTGTTATATATATATATATATATATATATATATATATATTTGCATACAGTATATAAAAGCAGTAATATATTCATTCAAGAGATTTAAAAATATATATTAATCTTAATATGAATAAAACGATTATGTTGTTCTAAGTCATAACAAGCAATTATTTTGCTTGAAATTTTTAAGGAATTAAGGGATATTTGTAAAAACGCCAGTGTTAGTCATAAGCATTTTTAAATTGCCTGGGTTCTCACCAGTAAAATGTGAAAAAGTGTTTCTCCTGAATTGCATTACACATCTTCGTTTATTTTTCTCATTTTTCCCAACTTTGTGACATACATTCAAGTGAACCTCTGCAGATCTAATTCTCAGCTGTAATCCTTCAACCATAGAGTCACTGGCTACCAGAAAATTCCGACATTTTTGATGTGTGTGAACGCAAAGCGCACACGAGCGTGCACCGACACGTATTCACGCAGCCTTGGTCGTGACGGAAAGGCTCCTCGTCTTTGTTCAGACTTTGTAGTCCCATAACCGGAAGGGCCAGTAGAATGTATTCTTCCGTTGACACCATATTTTTGTAGGGAATCTGACTCCTTGTCTTGGTAGTTTGATTTTTTTTCTTTCTGGATCATTGTTTTTCAGTCAGATCTGTTTTAAGTTAAACCTTTACCTTTGGCCAAATGACACTTTGCTGCGGGGTCTTCAGCGCCGCTGAAAAGGTTTTTTTTTTTTTTTTTTTTTTTTAACAGTTTTTAACAAACCATATTTACATCACATCTACATGCATTCCTTTGCTAGATGTTTTTGTCCAAAGCAACGTACAAGTGAGTCATACATTATCACAGAAGAAGCTTACATCTGTCACAGAGCTAATTTACAAGCGCAAGACGGTTGTCGGGATGTAGAGCGAACATATATTGCTTAAAACCTTGCATCAAAAAAGCTGCACATACAAAAATCACCCAGGAGAAAATCTAAGTGCAATATACAAAAACGGAGTGCCAAAGAAACCACTTCACAAAGTAACAAGCCACCAGTTAATAGGCAGTGTGTGAAAGGGATGACGCCGTAATTTTGTCTCCGGTTTTAATCCCCAGGAAAGGTAGCTGGTTGGCCCTGTTTAATACAAACCTTTAATTAGCTTATGTATGCCTAGCATCGCACCATGTTATGCATATTTACTGTCGATTGACTTCCTCTGTTGTGACACTTCATTCAGTGCTGTTTCCAAAAGACAGGAGGAGTTAATGGAAGAAAAGTTTTTTGTTTTTTTTTCCCAGGCACGGAACGTGCACGCGCTCGCAGGTTTGCAGAGGCCGCCGCGCGACGGCCTGATTCCCGCTGCCTCAATCCAGCCGCCGCGCCCCCACTGAATGTGCAAACGCATGTAAAGGACGGCGAAGCACCACCGGTAGAGAAACACCTTGAAGTTATTACACGGACGGTGTTGCAACTTGCATCGGCAAACACAACTGCAAAGGAGTCAATTATTATTTCACAGGCGCCAGTTGTGCGCCTTCAGCGGCCTGGTCACGCCTATCCTACTCGCGAAGCTTTTTACAGATTTATTAACAAATTATATAGCAGTGGTTTCACTGTTAAAATGATTACAATATTTGGCATGGTGAGAATTCAGATACCGTTATTTTACGTAATTTGCACGTTAGATATAGGCCTACACTTAAAAAAAAATACTGAAAATATCAACTTGCTCTGAATAGTTGAGCTATTCATTAATTATATTATTATTATTATTATATTTAATGAAAATGCACAGTAGGTGTCTCGGTTGCGAAGGGATTGCATGCTTAATAGACTCATTCATTAAACGAAATTAAATGATCAGTGCAGTGACTCAAATCATTTCGTTCATTTACAAGAGCATTAAAAAAAACCGAATCATTCAACAACGAGAGGTCTAGTTGCCAGCAGGCTGATCGCTGGAAAAAAATGAAGGAACATTAAAGCGTTAGGTACAATCAACCAGAATGTAGCACATTTGCACAATTTAAATACCTTAAATTATAATTACAAATAAGAAAACATTTTAAAAATATGTATATTGAAAAAATATTTTTTTTCCATGTACAAGACAGGAAGCAAACCCAGAACCATAAGCTCACTTTGTTCATGCCGAAGACACGTTTTAAGGAAACATTTTTGCACGAGTTGAAATGTTTGGGACAGAAGTAGAAAAGGAATATCTTCACGGTCCAGCCGTTATGTATGAAAGTGCACCGCTGAGACTGCAACTGTCAAATTTTACCCTACAAGATCTTTAGATGATCCTTAATGTAGATTGTTTTTTTTGCTCAATGCAAACATTGAGCAGGGTTGTGTTCTTGCTTGTTAAAGCCAATCTATCAGGAGAACAATGTGGGAACGTTCGAATGAATTAATTTAAAAAATGAGGATGGATAGATACTGTAGATAGGTCATACTTAGTAGAAAGCAATATGTATTACATGTTTGGGATTCAGATTGTAATCATTAAAACATACATGCGGTTGTGTTCGTCGCACTATGTTTAAATAAAGGACAAACGCAGCGATCAACTTTCGATTATTTGAGGAACTCGATGGATCGGGCAGTCTAACAGAACGATGTCCGCGCACCTCCGCTAACTCGCGAATGACACACAACCCGTTATGTTTTCGTGTGAGGCATCAGAGAGTAGGGTGCAGCACGTGATTGGCTTCCATTGTCCAGCCTGCTGGGGGAGGGTACATGGCCTGACTAAATAGATTTTTGGCAGATCTCCAACTTCAGCCCAGCCAGCAACAGTGTAGCATGTAGGTCTACAAAGGCCAATGGAAATCTTACAGGTGTGCCTCATGATCATTCGCCACCTCCATTCCCTCTGCTTGACTCATTACAGACCGAATCAGTCTTGCACCGCCATTACAGACTCGAGTCTAACTCTGGAAAAAGAGAATGAAACTTGGTAAATTCTGTTCTGTTCATAATTAACCATTTCAGAGCCGTACATCAGGGTGTTCCCTGAAGCCTATGTCGCTCATAAATTCTATCTTAACATAGAAGTTACGAATGACGTAGCGTTAAGAAAGCTTCAGGAAAGCCGTTCCAATGCATTTAGAAAGTTTATATATGTGGAGAAAGAGACTGGTGTAAAGCGGCTGGATGTCCGGAAATTTAGGTAACCTAAAGACAGCATGTTCCCATTTTATCTGGGCTCCTGTCCATTACACAGAGACACAACACAAGTCTCCCATTTCAGAAATGCTCTAGTTGCCTCTGAAGCCGGTGAATAAGGCGACAGTGGACATGGTCATGGTTACAGAAACGCTCATCTTTAATTTAAAAACAGAAATTGCACATTAGTAATTGGGGATAACATCCTACATTATTTACACTCATAAATCCCATCACTACCTACCTCTGGACCTAACAAAAGGGGAAAGGAGTGCTTAAGCAATCAGTAACTGGAAGAATAAAGTATCGCACAGCTTCGAGATTGAGTTTGGTCATGGAGTCTAAACTTGATGGTATCTCCCCTTTAAAACCATAGCAAGTTTCTTTGCAGATCTTCCCTCTCATGCAGTTTTGTCCGCATGATAAATCGACTGTGCCTGAAATAAGCACGATTCAACATTCAAACTCACCAAATCGAGAGTGAGAACAGCTGCATTGCACGGGTAACAGATTTGTCCAGAAAGGAGAAACAGGAGTTCACATTATCTACCGATCACCTAACCTGCCTACACTTCAAATGACAGGCATGACAGATGCGCCCCAACCCACCAACGCTTTCTTGTGCTTGGAGTCTAGGCAGGCGAGGTCCTGGATGAGGGTGGGCTGTGGGGCCCCGCCTTCCCTTTCCTTATTCCTCCTCCTCACGGAGGAACTGGAAAACCGAGGAGAAATCCTTGCCAGCATATCCGCGGGCACACATCATGCGGTAGATCTGGTGTGCCAGGGAGCCAAGGGGGACGGGGGTCTTCGTGTCTGTCGCAGTGTCCTGGGCTAGTCCCAGGTCCTGAGGGGAGATGCAGGTTATTCGGGGAACATCTGCAGCAACATCTGCGTCGGTCTCGGGGGGCTGGCCATAAGTGCTGCCATCATGGTCCTCAACAGGCCAATGACAAGCTCGGTAGAGTGCCATGTAGGACACGGGCAATGAAACATAATAGACGCAAGGATTGGGTGCTCTAATAAGCATGATCGGTCTCTTGGTTTTATTACTCTCTAGCCAAAGTTATTCCCTACCAGCCCATTCAGATAGGTTGTACCCACCTTGGCCATCAGAGTTGTGGCAAAACCACCTTGGTAGTTGTTCCCAGATGGCACCCCCTCCATCACGCCAGGGACGGGGTTGTAAGTATCACTGGACCAGCAGCGGCCAGAGCTCATGTTCAGGATCTTAGCCAAGAGCCTGGGATCAAGGCCTAACCTGCGAAGGTAAAGCGGGAAAAAAAAAAAAAAAAAAAACTGGTGACCTGCGTTGCCAACTTACTCATCATCTCAAGATCCTGCCCAGATTGATTCCAAACTCACCTAATAATTCTCCCGTATACATTGCAAAGCATTAGGCATCTCTGCTGGTTAATTACATGGCCATCAGTCATTACTGTTCATCAAGTGTAAGAAAGCACCAGTAAAGCACACAGATGCAGCATTCGCTGCACTGAATGTCTGCTCATAAGGGGCGACTCAGCCTCTTTAATGTCACGCTCTGCCAAAGATTGATGTCCCCGAGGAAATCCCGCGGGACCAGGAGACAGCCGCCTGAAAAGGCAGGTTTAATGGGGAAGCTGCTTCGAGGCTCCTGACCGTGATAAAAAGCTTATTGCCGTTTCCCTGTAATTTGGCGGCGAGCATGCAATCCCTTTGGTCCGAGAGCCGAGCTGCAACTTGACAGATATACAGCACGACACTCGCCGTCAAGGTCCCAGACCGACGAAGCAGCAAAGCGACTACAAGCGCGAGAGGCTCGGACGTCAGTCACCTCGCCGCTCTTCAGGTACACTAAGGACAGCGGGTTTGCTGGAAGATCTTACGCATCTCCTGCTCCAACTTGTAACTGGACATTCAAGGGAAGCTCAGCCTAGCTGCCTACTCACCTCCTAGACAGTATGTATGTTTGTAAGGTGCTACTTGGCTCGGCGGCATGTTACTCTGGACAAAAACACCTGCTAAATAACAAATGTAAACGACATGCATTGTGAGACTGGCATCCTGTCCGCCGGGGTTGTACCCCAGAAGGGTAAGCAGCAGGCAACCCCAACTAGTATAAAGTGGCTAATAGGTGGATGTCAACAAAAATAATCATATTATCAAGAATTTCATATCGGAATCATTTATTCTTATGAATTAAGGCCATACTGTTGTAAAAGCTACATTTTGTCAAATGTGGTTAGCTGCAAACTGAATCCGTAACGACACAAATTCTCAAATGAAATAAGAGCACCGACAAAGTACGTTCTGCACTGTCATCACTCTTCTGGCCGACTACCTTTCGCGTGGGCTGAGCAAAGGTCATCCAGGGTCACGTGGCTGCATACGAGCCCCTCGGAAGCGCACTGGGGACCCTGTGAGCTGCCACGCGACGGGACAGAACAGCCAAACCCCAAACAATCCTCAGGACATCCACATACGTAGGCGAAGTGTGGAACAGCAGACAGCATGTTAAATATGGGCTCGGTTTTTATAACTCTGTGCGGGTGGGTGGATGGGTGTGTTTCACAAAATGAAAAATTCCAGCTTCCTCACACAGTCCCAAGCCTGCATCCGTGTTTAAATTGCCCCCATTGTGTGTGTAAGGCCCCCTGTGATGGAACAGCAAGCTTTCCAGGATAGCAGGGCCTCATTTAAAGAGCCTACTGGCATATTCCTCCTGCACTGCTTGCATCCATAACAGGTTCTCTCTGAAATGAGATTTTGAGTACAGCTTTATCCATCCATTCTGCCCAACTGAAACCTAATTTACTGGCAATCCTGGAAGCCATCGATACTGCGCTTTTACAGAACCCCCACCTTCAGAAATGACTATAAACCAAAAGCAAAATTTAGATTGTTGTCCCTTAACACTTAAAATGTCAGAATCACTGTTGCAGTTTAGTACCAATTTTTTATTTATTATTATTATTTTGCACATTTCACATTTTTTCAGCACTGTTACCACAGGGTTGGATCCTCACGCACGTACCGCCAGCTAAGACCTCTCACACAAAGCCGAAAGGCGCCCAAAAGGCGCACGTCAGGCTGCGACGAACAGGGCAGCTCTCGAGAAACTGCTCATTACAGACCTGCCAGCGCTGCCAACGCAACAGTTCAGCAAGATTTACAGCATAGAATTTCTGTTAGCAGATGCCAGTTCCCCACCCCACCCCACCCCACCCTCATCTTTGAAAATAAATCAGGGAACCCCCACCCCTCCCGCTCCTCCCATGCTCTGACGCGTCCGCCCAGCAGGCCCAGGGAAAGAGGAACTGGTTCGGCTGCACCCCTGTGACGCCAACAGGGACGTGCATGAAAGAATGTGAACCTGACGCTGGCGAAGACCGTACCCAAACCTCGATTGTGTGCGAGTGTGTGTGCATGTATGTACGGACACACCACAGGAACAGACAAAGATGAGATGAAGGGATTACTGTGAGCGCAACACGACCATTTGCTGTCCCTGGTGACCTCTCGTGCAGTAATTAAGATGACGGAGCTAAAGAATGATGATTCAATAATTATGACAATTATAACAATAATGTATTATGTATTATAACAATATAGGTTCTCTTATTCTACTATACCTACTATACTTTTATACTCTGCCTTCCTGGTCGATTGATCTTTTTTTGAGAGAAAGGCAAAGTTCTACAAGGACTTCCTAGATTCATGTTGGTGAAACTCTTGACAGACGAGTTTAAAGGTTTGACAAGACATTGAAGGAAATGGACACCATGGGTTTGATCACTTAGACAATACAGCATGGTCAGTAGTGTCCTTCTGCATGCCTTACCTGTCCCAAGTGGGCATCATTCCCTACTCCCAGCTTCCTCTTTTGCCCCATTTCCACCAACGCGTACGCAGCTGGTGCCAGTAACGGACTGGTTCTCGCTTGGTGCCGTTTCAGATCCTGCCCATGTTTCCACCGGACTGTACGTTTTTATAAGCTGTCAAACTGAAAATGTTTTCAGAGTATGACTCTTCGTGCCCCGTCTCTATTGCCTTTTGTCTCCTTAAAGGCTTCCCCATGTGTGACTGAGTTTATTCTCCCTCACTGTTTTACTCCTGTCCATTTAAGGATCGCACACCAGAAAGCAAAACAAGACTCTGCTAAAATTTTTTTACCTTTGCTGTCTGTCTCATGATCTCTTCACTTCTCGGGCATTACGATGTTTAATTTATCTGCCCCGTTTTCACTGACATTACGTCGCCAAATTCTGAGTCTAGCTTTTCTGTGGTCCTGTGCTGGAGCCGTTTTTTTCATGGCCTAACACCAGTTTTCTGTTGCGGAAATGAGTGGAACTAGTTCTGGATTGGGAAAAAGTCCGGCACCAGCACCGCGTTGGTGGAAATGAGACATATAGGAGCTCTATCCGAGTCTCACCTCATTCACCACCCTGGTAAACTTTACCTGATCCCAAGATTCATGGTCTCAGCCGTCCCAATCATCCCAATTGCCAGCAGCATGTTATTGCAGATCTTCGCTGCCTAGAGAGAATGAGCAGATGCATGGCTGGGGGACGAGCACATCGATAACACACCGATAATGCATGAGGAGACGTGCCCACTACACAGCACATTTACCCATCACCAGGTACTGGCAACAGCACAGAAGGATGGGGGTCCTTACCTGTCCTGTGCCAACCTGGCCACAGTAGACTACGTTGGTCCCCATGCAGCTCAGCAGCTCTTTGGCGGCGGTGAACTCCTCCTCTGCCCCACCCACCATGAACGTCAGCTTCGCCGTGTTCGCTGCTCCCACACCTGCCGGAAAGGGAGCACGGACGCGGTTTCCACATTAAGACGAGGAACCTCACAAAGGTACCCTGATGTTGTTCCTCAAAAACGAAAGCTGAATTTCAACTCTCTCCTTTGTCGGGATTAAACCGTCCATGGAACAGGGTTCCGTACACGGTCTTATACATTAATAAATCACTGCGGACTGGACCAGAGCAGAAACAAAGGCACCCCGTAGACAGCTAATTAGCCCGGCAAGAGAGAAGTCTAGCCGTGAGGCTAAAACACACACATGCTGCGCTAGAGAAAACTGACTGACGTACTCAATAAGTGTAGCGCTAAGGGGCAAGTAAGAATAACAGGCCCCCGAGACGTTTGTGTTCCTAAGCTGTGCTCATTTGGAAGAAAAGCTGCTGCCCAAGTTGCCTTTTGTCAACAGCCGTGACGGAGACTTCAGGCTCATTTACAGTCACTTCTGGCAGAATCTGGTGGAAACATAAAACGGTGCAACTTCTGAGCAAATTCTGAGCAATAAGAAACCTGGCGTTTTCTGCCCTTGGTTCTTCGTTGCTGGTACACAGCAGTATTTACATGCATCTGTTTTGCCTTCCATACTGCTTATCCTGGTTTGGGACACTGGGGCTTTTCCCAGGCACCACACAGCAGGGGAAACATCCTGGGTTAGGGTTAGGATTAGGATGCCAGTCCATTGCAGAACTCATACATGTGCATTTCCACATTCGCACACTATGGGCATTTCGCCTAACTGCATGTGCGTGGTCTGTAGGAGGACATCCATGCGAGTGTACAAACTGCAAACTCACGCACACGCATACACAGCGGAGGCAGGACTGAAACCCAGTGCTACATACTGAGCCACAGTTCTATCCCCAGTATTTACGGAATATGCCATGTGCAATAAAGTAGGAGGTAGCGTGACCTGAATCTTTAAGGTTATCGTGTGACAAGCCACAAAAGCCGGTGGCAATCCCTGAACTGGTCCCTCCCGGTTAATTCAGCCGTCGTACAGTAAGCTCAGTACGCAGAGTGAGCTGGTTTCATTTTATGACTTAATACATGACAGTAATGAGTTACTGTGTACAGAACTGAGAGATAAGGGAGGACACAGTTTCGGGAGATGGGCCAAGACGTCTGTCTGCAAACAGGCAGCGTTACCGTGTCAACATCCTGCCAAACACACGGAGTGAAACGCGACACACGCCCACATAAAAACAACACGCCTAAATAACAAAGTCCGATTCGGCGGAGTGCACGCAGAGGCCCGGCCCGGCGATGACGCAGGCGGGAGATGTCAGAAACAAGAAAAAAAAAAGCCTTAAATTAATCTGCCTTAATCTGCGCATCAATAGCGAAAAGTGACCAGGAGCTCTGGAGAGAGAAGGGAGTTACATAACATCAAAAAAGTCTAAAAACAAGACACACACACAAGCACAAACACACACACACACACACACACACACACAAGCACAAGCGTGCACACACACACACACACACACACACACACACCAGTGACGACAATGGGATTCAGGTTCAAGTTAAGCATATAAAATTACATGTAGCCCAAGAACATTGGGATTTAATCTCAAATTAGGCACCTAAAGTGAAGCCCTACAAGCAACTTCAACTCCCATGACAGTATTTGCATACATTTATCCCAGTATGCATAAGCTCTGCCAATAATTGTCCTGCAGGCCACTAAAAAGGAAAGAATGTGGTTCTGTAGCCAAAGAGGGGAGTGTCGAGTGCTTTGCCCCCCCCAGTATTTCTCCAAGCCCTCCTGAATAGACCAACCCCACATGGTGCCACCATTACAAATAGTTACCCTATGACAACCAATCTTTAGGCTGCTCTGCAGAAGACGTAAAATTACCTCTGCCCCATTAAACGAGGTTTGCTTATAGATTTAAAACGCCAATATTGTCTGCTGCCACCATCTGTTCATGGCAAAAACCTGCTTCAAAAAAAAAAAAATCACATTCATTTAACCCCGATGCATTAAATTCAGTCTATGTCCTACATGCCAATATGTGTATTTCTCTTCCTGCTTATGGTGCCATTGGCCATTATAGAATTTATACAATTTCCACAAAATACATAAATAATTACATCTTTAAAACATCGACACCATTGTCTCTTGAGAATATAAATTTCTTTAAGAACAAAACTGACACTTTTCTAGATTTCTCCAATTAACAGCTTCGCATACAGACAACTTGCCATCACAACTCTTCCATGGGGGGGGCGGTGGGGAAGAAAAAAAAACAAACAAATTTACTTATTTCTTCTACCAAGACTAGGGATGCATGATTCTGAAAGAAAAAAAAAAAGTGATTTTTTCTTTGATCTTTGAATTGAAATCACGATTCTCTAATGATTTTTTCCTCAATTTTAAATGTTTATTAGACTCCTTAAAACTGCAAAAGGAAACCAAGCAAAACATGATTGTGCCAAACATACGATTAATCCAGGACCGGCATATCAACTTCTGACAGAAAGAAAGTGCTCAATTGGGCGGTTAGCGAAACCAAGACCGCCATAACAAATGCGCCAGTGGGGTACACTGTTTGGTACTGTGGTTCAAATTTAGGTTGAACTATTTTTTTGTTTCGGTACTAATAAAAAAAAAAAAGGAGTTCAGCATAAAATTTCTCACCAACCCTCCTAGGAGGGATTTTAACAGTAAAAAAATGATTATGATCGTCTGAGAACGCATGCATTTTTAAATATCTACTACATACTCTTGAAAAAGGAATAATACATAAAAATCGCACAACTTAATATGTTCTTTTCCTATGACAGTGTAAAAATGTTTCAGCAAAACCTAAACTCCCTGTGCTGTAATGTCTGTACCGCACTGAAGGTAAGAAAGAAACAACATAACATGCGACGTTGGTATTAATATCGCACCTCACCCAGCCTCATAATATACTGCAGCCATTTTTCAAATTCAGTAGAAAATACACCCCCTTGCACTGTGATGTCATTCAGTGCCAGTACCAGTTTTAATGCCAGTGGAAAACCACCACCTTGAAGTACCATATTTTTGGTACTTTCTTGAAGTTCAGAAATAAGGCACCTGGTACACTGGAAAAACACCCTGCAAAGACAATTCAGAATTATGGGACGCTTGAGGCTCTCTGGGGAAAGTATGGGCAACTTGTTTTTATCTAGCTGATGTAACACAATGCAGAGGAACCATTGTAGATTAGAAATGAGATCACATAGTGGTCTGAATACAGATTGCAGATTTTTTTTCTACAATTAATTGTGCAGCCCTAATCAAGAGTACTGCATAATTCACAAGTCAACCCTTTCAAGGGTAACATCACCTCAAAACAAGTCTTTGTTACCAACACCTCAACTCCCAAAAATTACTGCCTATAAATCTGGATTATTTAGAATTAAACTTATGAAGTTAACATAAAGATCAGTGAGAGCAGAGAAAAAAGGAAAATCCACTTAGATGCTAATCGGGTTAGCAGCTACCTTTATGATTTAGGTACAGCGGGGGCATGGAAACCCTGGCAGATTCGGGGGGGA
>JAODJX010000136.1:18002734-18015212 GCA_026776945.1 Isichthys henryi
GAATTAGGAAAAAAATTTTAAATTATATAATGTAAAAGGGGGGCAAGGTGATTTGTCAGGGGGGCTTGAGTTTTTAGCTGTGCCCCCACAAGTAATTCTGATGCTCCCTCAGCTCACCCAGAGGAGGACAGACGCCACTGCCAGTCCCAAGCACCATGGTCTTCTGTCCCTGATGCAACTTTAATTTTTGGTCGTTTTTCCCCCAAACAGATATCAAAACACTTTCATTCCTCCAACCCTTCCCATCAACCCTGAATCTAATCCCACCCCCAAATAAAGGGCCAACATAATCCTCATGTTCATCATCCTACCCAGAGCAAGTCTAAAAGCACTGTTTGCCAGC
Source organism: Isichthys henryi (assembly GCA_026776945.1). Classification (NCBI taxonomy): domain Eukaryota; kingdom Metazoa; phylum Chordata; class Actinopteri; order Osteoglossiformes; family Mormyridae; genus Isichthys; species Isichthys henryi. The sequence goes on from JAODJX010000136.1 coordinate 18,003,078, forward strand.
GCAGTCCTCGGAGACCCCCAGACAGTCCACATATGTGCTTCCGCCCAGCTCCCAGCCCTCCTGAATGAGACCATCCAGCAATCATGCCAGGTGCAGATGTGCTGAGAGCTGGGGAGAGCAAAACCGTGGACTGCTAGGGGTCCTCAAGAACTGGGTTGACAAACACTGTCTTGCAGCGTCACACTCAGAAAAACATGGTACCAACCATGTTGGATTTGAACCTGACGTCAGTGGGTGTCTAGAGGGGCTCACACTGCAAGGCAATAGTGCTGAGCAGATTTTACGCACATCTCAGCAGAGGAAGACCAGTCTGCACAGCCTGTCAGCCAGATAGAGTCCTTCCAGATTTATCACACCTGGTGGCGAAACAGTCGAAAATTTGCTCTGACAGCTTTCCTGCTAAACCTCACAGACACATCTGACGTATGATGAAACAGCAGAATTAGCTTCTGGGCTTTTATTTTAAATTTAATTCATACTTCACATAACTACAGAGAATACTCTAAAAGGTATTTATAAAAAAGGGAAGAAGAAAAAAAAAAAATCAACAACAAATATGGAAAAATTTAAGGATTTGTTTTAATGCAGCAGGATCTGTCCAGTGTGATTAAACAAAACTTGAATTCTGGGTCATTTCCAAAACTATCGTCTTACAAATCATTTTGGTGACACTGACAGAAGGAAAAGTCTATGAAATAATACTACATAATATCAAGTTTTCAATTCACACATTTTCTGTCAGAGAATTTCTTTACCTGCATATCAATGCTGAATGTCAACTAAATATGAAACCAGTTTCTGGTTCCTTCCGGAAAGCTCCAGAACATGGAGGCTCCAAACTCCCTGAGAAACACACCATTATAATAATAAAACGTGTCTAAAAAGAAACCTAACCCCAGTCTACGAGGAGAGGAGGGAGGGTTAAACTGATGACATTATCGTTCAGTTATTCTTATAATGGAGACATTTTGTAAAGGCATGTCTTAAAGTCAGAGATATTGATCCAAGCTATAAAATAAACACAAATATGTACATCGTAACATCTCTGGCACACTGCGCTGAACCACATGACTCTTGACAACTGGCGTAGACTAATGTTAACTACTTCTGCAGACTTTCTTCAGGTTACAGGGTACAACGTCACTACTTTTACTAACTGACAATGTGGGGGGTAGAAGTGAAAAATACATTGTGTCACTGCGAGTTAAAAAGTCTAACCACCTACCCCAACCCACGCTGAAGAAAAAAAGCGAACCTTTTAGGCAACTAGCCATGCATTATAAAACAATCAAGCTATCCCAAACATTTACCCGAAAATATTTCGGGTAACATTTGAGGCTTTTCCGCCAACCAGATAAAGTTTCATAGAGCTTAATATACACCCTTTCATTTATTTAACCCCATTTCGCCCTCTTGGAACAGGATGCAGAGACTTTGCATTTAAATCATCTATAGATGATAAATCACTACAATGAAGCACACTGCACCACAATCCCAAAATAACCCCCTGTTTTCGCTGCAGTTGCAGCTTAATTACATACGCAAACTGCCACCAGAATACGATAGTGTAATCTGCCCAAGCATGCTGAGAAAATCAATCCGCCGAGCATCCAAAAACAATATTTTTATTTATATAAACACATAACCTACGGGCGTTTTTGAATGAGTCAAATTATCGAGAAAAAACACAAAAACTGCACGGCGCTTATTTTTTGCACAGCGGTTAACCGAACTCGGCAGCCGCATAAAGGGCCGGACACTCCCTCGCGCGCTCCCCAAACCGCGGGTGCGTGCCTGTCGGCGATCTATGCCGCGAACGCGACAAGTGAAAGGCAAGCCTGACCTGGGCGGACAGGGACCAGGAAGAAATGACAGGCAAGGAGCGTTACTTAGGTGGCCCCCGCTCTTGGGCAGCTATATGATTTCACATCGCCACCTCCTGGTCAGAAAACAAGAGCGGTCGCTCTCACCTTTCGCTTTCCTCGCTTTTTTTTCCCGGAACAACATTTTGTAAACTATCTACTGCCATGTGCGAAAGAGCTCAACATGCTTTGCCTGAAGTGGATCACCTAGACGGGATATTATTTACAAACTACATCTTATTTGCTTGGTATGACAACGCCGTTTACCTCTTCGTATAATCAGATTTAAGTTCTAATTTTAACTAAGCATAATTATAGCTAAAAGGAAAAGCTGGTCATGTCATAAAATGCCACTTAAAATGCCATCCAAGAGGTTCTGCGTTAAAGGAATTAGTCTGGTAACTTTCTCACAGGCACAGACACCAAGAAAGCACTTGTGGGGGGTGGGAGGGGGGTTTATGGCTGCTGTGACCCACGACCTCCACCAAGCCAAGTTCAATGTGGACTTGGAGGGCGAGGCTTCAAACATACTTTGGGGGGGGGGGGGACGCCAGAAAGACAGAGGGAGAGAGATGAGTAAATCATTATCAATCTTTTTGACCGGGTTGTAAAACGGGTTTACTTTAGTTTGATGGATGTTGCTTCCTTAGCTTAAACCGCGGGTTCAGAGAGCCACCAGTCCACTTCGGACAGCAAACAGGATGACCGTTACCGGATTAACAGCTTGTGGGAGCGCGTGTTTCTGCGTTTTCGAGCACAGACCTACCCCCCCCACCACTGAGGTAGCAGTAATCGCCAGGGCAAGAGCACATGTGAGAGACTAGGTGTATGTACTTAGAGTTCCAGTCCTGCCTGTAATTGCCTGGGTGAAAGAGTGTTTTACTGCTCCGAGTCTGGATCTCAAGGCGAGAGCTGTTATCTGCCTTCTCCCCTACACTCAATGTCAGCCCCAGTGCAGTAAAGTCAGACGTATTCTCCCTTTATGACCCTTTATCTACATGAAAGGGAGGCAGGCAGGATATACCACTAAGTCACTTGATGCACATGAAAGGCAGATACGATACGTCATTCCGGGGCAGGCCGTTAAAAACGCTGGGGGCCGCACTCCTGTGCATTATCAGAGATGTCAGCGCAATCCTGTGACACACAAGCGGCCCCGCCCAGAATAAAGGAGCGACCCACCACAGCGGCTCTGGGGGGCAGGGGGAGTACCGTCTTTACTGTAGCTATACAATGAATTTTATCTGTAGGCAAAGAGTCATCATGCATGGCTTATGTGATGCTTATTATCGTTTCAACGTACCGCTTGGAAACTTTATGTTTTTATATTTATTTTCAAAGTTGGACTTATGCATTAGCCAACTTGAGCTGTAGTCCAGAGCCATAAGTACTATATACAGTTCTGGAGAAGAAAAATAAGGGGGGAGGCTGCTTCCAGGTTCAAAGTTTCTAAGACAGCAGTAAACAAGAACAAAGTGAAGCAGGAGACACTGGGAACGACCAGAAACCAGCCAGGTAAAAAACGGAAGCAACTTTCTAATAGAGTTGACCGTTAACTTATCCGACAGTTTCTCGGGAATCAGATGATAACATCATCAAGTAACCTTCAAAAGAAATGGGAAGCATTAAGGGCAGGTCGTATCAGGCTCCTAAACTAGATTAAAGTCCCATTAAGCAAGGAAGAAGCCCTTCATTAATGAGAACCAGGCAAAAGTTTGCAAAAAATATATACATTATTCACAGACGCACACCCATAAATTGAGAAATTAGTGAAACAGAAAAATTGTACTGTGATCAATTTTTTCCCCAGAGTTGTATAGTTAAAAATCCATACCTTGGCAAATACTTTATTTCAGTACCTTTACATATATGGATGCATTAAGTATCACAACATGTGATGTGAACTTTACCACAAGGTAGGTTGATACACAAGCACGTCACATTATACATTATGACAACTGTCTAGTGAATGAAAGGCGTGCAGTTAAGCAGGTAAAAGATAACTGAGATCGATCTTACCACCAGACACTGGAGCATCCATAAATACAGCTCCCATCTTCTCCGCGGCAGCTGCCATCTCCTTGGAAACGGTGGGGTCTATGGTGCTGGAGTCGATGAGGAGGGAGCCCTTCTTGACCTTCCTGTAGGGGGAGAGGAAAGGTGCTGGGAAACTCAGAGGGCGGCACGGCGAGGGAGATCACCGCGTCGAGCACGAGGGCACCAAAGAAAAGGGAACATCTGAGAAGACATCAGTGAATATCCCCGAGAGAGAGAGCGAGCTCACCAGCCTGGGTCTCACTGTCTGACTAACTGCGAACAGAAGAGAGCAAGTCTCCTTTAATGAATAAGTCAGTGCAGAATTATTCACCATCTCTTACACACGAAAAGACAAACATGTGGAGTACAAACACTAAAACTGAAAAACATTTTCTCTGTAACTGTCCAATGTAGAGAGAACATCCCAACCCTTCAGAATTATGACACAAACGACTCCTGGTGCATCCTGGGTAATTCCTGTAAAATTCCAATATCTGACGGGTATTTATAATAATGATAAAAAAGCCAAACAAAACAGTGGCTTGGCAGACAGCTATCAATCCTCTCTGAGTACAGCTGCACATGCCTATGGAAAGGCACAGCTTATCTTCGGCTAATCAGTCCCCGGGTGGGGGTGGGGGAACCCAGGTGAGAATGTTTCCAGGGGGTAGGTTGGCTCTCACCAATCTTATTATGCCGTTTTCATTATAAGCACGCTGGAGTTGTAACCCCCCCCCCCCCACCAAATAATCATAACCAGCCAATACAACCCCTTGGACCCCCTTAAGTGGATGGAGATCGCAACCCCACCCCCCTTCCCCACAATCCTCAACCCAAACTTATGTCCTGGCTCCCATCACATCCCCCCCATAGCACCCCAAGCCCCATCAGGTGGTTTTACCACACGCACTCAGATGCTCCTCCAGGCTAATCCAAAATGAAGTTCTCACGCCCATTTCCAACTTGGTCCAAAATAAATCACATGCTCTCATGTACTGTTAATGATTCACTCTATAATACCTCATTCCTTAAAATTCAACATATTGTATAAATAGGCCAGTAACAGCATGACTAGAGGGTTAGTAAATGCAATTCCTCATGAGTTGTTTTTTCCACAGGTGTTAAATAATTAAACCGATTATGATATGATATGTTACATGTGACATGGGGCCTTCACTTTGAACGATGGATGCATGATTGAAGGATTTTTTTCAGGATTGGGTGTAATTATTTCACGCAGTTATCAACTTTTGGCATACACAGTATTTCAGGTTGTTCAATTAAGGTGTGAACGGGATTAATGTTCCACAGATTCTGCAAAAGGAGCTGTACACCCAAGTGAGTGGGTTGGTTGGCTCACACCTCTGGGCTGAAATCCAGCCTCAGCTCTGTGTGTGGAGTCTGCAGGCTTGTTCTGCGTTTTTGTGGGTTTCCTCCAGGTACTCCAGCCTCCTTCCACAGCGGGTTCAGGCGAATGAGTAAAATCACAGGATCCTAATAGGATAAGCGGTGCTTAATGGACAAACGGCTTGACGTTACAATCAGAAAAATGCTGCTGAACAACCCAAATCATGCATACTTGACCCAGACCTGTCACGCTATAAAATGTGCATGTTTCCATGTTACAAACAATTCTGCTGTACGGGAACTTTAATGGAAGTAGCCCAATTAGGATGACAGAGAAAGGAAAAAAAAGTCACATCAGGGCAGATGATGATGTTCATATCAGTAAATAAGAAAAATAAGCACTGATGATTCGCAGAGATGAAGGTTTCTACTCCTGCCAATGGATGAAATGTTTAGTAGACAGAGACTTTCCTTGGAAACACCCTGGCAATAAGAAAATGGCCAATTACTTGACACGGATTCAGGTTTAACAGAAGATCCCCATAACTTGTTATACAAGTGGATCCCTGCAGTTTCAATTGCATTCCAAAGACCAAAATCTCGACATACCGCTTACTGTTGGCATCATTAAGAATTCAAAAAGAGGTAGCATAGTTGATGGCGTGAGGAGGGCAGAACTTACTTGAGGATGCCATTGGCTCCAGTGTAGACCTCGATCACATTGGGACTGGAGGGCAGCATGGTGATGATGCGGTCAGTCTTGTCAGCGATCTCAGCAGGGCAGTCCACAATCTGACCCCCAGAAACATCCGGGGTTAGGGAAACGAGTCTAACGACCCTCAGCCCATGCATCATGCCTCAAGCCCTGTGATTCTAGGGGGAGTTTTACCAAGAGCTATGGCCAGCTGGATAGATGGATGGATGAGTGGATATTGCAAATGAGACTGTCCACAGGATTGAATATATTTTAATATCAATGCCATTTTTACAAGTAAAATCACCCAACTTGCACAAAATTCAGGCAGGCTTTTGAGGGGGCAGATTTATAACCATGCACTTTATAGCTATTAACTACAATGTAATCGCACGTCATATTGCCTATTCATCAATTTGCGTGACGCATGAGAATATTTACATTGAAATATTTCCCAGTGCCTGTATTTACCTTGGCTTGCCTGGAGTAAGAACATAAAACATGAAGGCAAGATCATTTTGAATGTCAATCCAGAGCTGAGTGTAATAATTCCTTTCCTTTAATACGCCTTGGAAGGGTTCAGTAAGACTACATACTGTCTACTACCTGTCTTCATTCTTTCTATACACAATGAGAGCTACTTATGCAAAGAAAATAATCTACGGGACCAATAAAAGTTGTCACAGGGTCGGCGGAAGTTTTAAAACAGTTTCACCTCAGATTTATAGGTTTTTCATTTTAAAGACGACTTTGCTATGTAAAAATCAAACCCAAGTGCATTTTGGGGGTTTTTTGAAGCAGATTTTTTTTTTTTCCCCTCTCACTTGCCAGGAGAATCCATAAGGCATCTTCAGCATCCATCGGATTAAAGCAGGGGTCTCCAACTCCGGTCCAGGAGGGCTACTATCCAGTAGGTTTTCTATCCTACCTGGTTTCCGATGAGCCACACATGTTCCTGGTATTTACCTGAGAGCAGGTGTGATTCATCAGAAGCCGGGCAGGATTGAAAACCTACTGGACAGTAGCTCTCCAGGACCGGAGTTGGAGACCCCTGGATTAAATAACGTCTCTCCCTCTCCCATTAACGACCTTTATTATCTGAATCGTTCGATCACGAAATCTGCATGTTTCATTTGATGAAACAAACTATTCATTATGATCTGACTGTCACCAAAATCATTTTAGCGGCCATTTCTGCACAAATTCAGATAATTCCACAAACATTTCACACAGGTGTACACATCTCATTGTTTGGTCATATCACTCTTTGTAACCCTCAGCACAATAAATAGGCAGCAAAATTCCTTAATTACAATATGTGAAAATTTGTGTTCATGCACAAGAATGGCATTCATTGCTCACTAAAATAAAACCAAGTATTAAATGGTATGCATTTCTACTACATTACACATAAGATACGGTATTCTGAATTCCAGCAAACATCTCACGTCATATATAAGAAATTCCTTAAGTGTCTCTCCTCAAAATTTAGCAAAATAGGTTATTCTCATTTTGCTTTAAGCAAAGTTGTAAGATCTTCAAAAAGCCAGTTATGCCACCGGTAATATCATATTTATGATATTATCAAACAGATTAAACCTAGATTAGTCAATCATTTCAAACATTTATAATATTCTGTAACAGTCACATGGCCCCTTGAACTAACTACCTTCTGCTCATGTCCTTAAGCACTGCAGAATCCGACACGCCTGTTGATTTTGTAAGAGTAAAACGGATTGCCAAGTATATTGAGATTGCAGTGCTCTCACGTCCCAGCACGTAGCAGGCATGAACCTAGGGAACCCACCTGAGCGCCAAGGTCTTGAAGCTCCTTGCACGACTCGGGAAAAATGTCTGTGGCGATGATGGGATAGCCCTGCTTCAGCAGGTTCTTAGCCATGGGCCTTCCCATGTTCCCCAAGCCGACAAAGCCCACCTGCGTTTTGGAGGCCATACCTCGTGACAGGGCTGAACAGGAAGAAATGCGCATTAATACACACTAGACATGATGGGACAACATACACCGCATGTAGGGTTATTAAGCAAGTGTGTATTTTGCTTGTATCTTCTCTTCCAACCAATAGTTCCAGCCCAGATTATTCTCCAATTATTAATGGACTGTTTAAAAACTGAACATGCTCAGTATTCAGTCTACATACTTTCGGTTTGGGGTAAAACAGGAAACCATCGATACTTCCCTGTGCAAAATTATCGAAAGATTTTTATTTGGGGGGGGCGGGGGGATGCTATATGACATTGCTAGGGTCACAAAAACTGAAATATGACCTCAGCTCAATAAGGCACACAAGCTAAAACGTCAATAAAGGGGAGAGACACATCTCAAGATTTTCCTAAAGTTTTGTGGACAGATGAGGTGAGATTGACTCGATGGAGATGGATGGGTCAGGGGGAGTCACCTTTCTCGAGAGCCAACAAGGTGGTGGAGGAGAGATGATGCACGATTATTAGTGAGCAACTTGTTGGACTATTCAACGTGCAAATGGAAGAGTCCATTCCAGGAAGAACAAGAAGGTTATGATATTCATGTAGGACAATGTCCCTTCCCGTGCATCGAAGTATTCCATAGACTGGCCAATAAAAGGCTTGAAATGTGAGTGAATTATGACCTTCACTTACCTGACTTAACCCCGATTGAGAACTACTGGGCCTTACTAATGTGTGGGATGGACCAAGATAGCAAGCAGCGCACTTCTCAGAGCAGCAGCTGGGACATGGTCCTAGCGGCCTCAGCTAATGCGGAAGCTGGTCAAATCAAAAACCTGCCTGGTTCAATGGACAACAGGCTCATGATGGTCACTGAGAAGAAAGGTCACTAAACTTGGTTAAGTGGACCGTACAGAATGGGCAATAGTTTCTTATTCCTTATATTGACTCAATAACTATTAAACTATTAACTATAAAACTATTATTATATCTGTTGACGGTGGAGAGAAAAATTCCTGACTGCCTAATAGTTGTGCATGCTGATGTTTTCCATTAATGTTTTGTTTGTGACAGACTAGTTCTCAAAATAAATTTACTTGAAGCAAAGGAAATCTTCTGAATTCGCTGCTGCAAGTCTGCCCAACTTTTACAATAATTATCTCCAGCAGTAGTACTTGTCTAATAATTCTGCACAGAGTGTATATTTTTCATCCAGCAAATTAACATTACAGACATATCTAGGAGAAAACGGAAGTAATAAACTTCAAGCTACTTAAAAAAGAAACAATGGATCACTGTCACAAGATCTGTAAAAATTCCGAACAGAAACCAATGCTTCCATAGATCTATGGTCAGGTTAAATAATCCTTCAGGAGTTATATAAACTGGCATATTTTGTTCTGTTTTAACATACTGAGAAGGTCTTCCAGGAGGAAAAAGGCTTGACTTCATCTAAGGTGTCTGCCAAACATGACCTAGTGCATACCAGAAGCCTACAGGACTGACGGTGAAATGCTACACACATCCAAACATGCCACTGTCGAAATTTAAGGACATTTTGGTCCATTGAAGCTGAACACCACCTCAACACAGAAGCCCATCACAGGACAGCAAACATATGAATATTACTACAGCATACAAACTGCACACCCAAGAACATGGAAGCGTAATGGCTGTGTGACACTAATCATCACAGCAAAAAGGCTTTACATATAATCTGTACGTGTAGAAGGATATTTCCTGCTTGGCATGAGCTTGTTCGAATGGCAGCTAGTTACAGTCAAACAAAACCTTGATCAAAATGGATACGTATATATAATGTATATATGGTTTCTGGGACAATTTCAATAATTCCCATCTTAATGGAACTTACATGAGTAAACAAAAGTTAAAAAAGCAAAGCGTATTTCTTTAGGAACAACGCCCTTAGTTTAAATGATCTGCGCAAACCAGGCAATGCGCTATGCAGGACTTAAAAAAAAAAAATAAAAAAAATCGTTGCTTTCTTTCAGGTGCGCAAAACAAGCAATCTGACAGAGCTGATATCTCACACACTGCCAGATTTACCTCACCTCACCCTAGAGGTAAATTGAATCCTACTTCAAAAGTTACTTTTCATTTAAGTACTGCATAATAAAGTAACTCATCACATGCATTTTAATGTGGACGGTAAGAAAACTGTTGTAGATGATTCTCATATCTTTCCGTTTTACAGTAGATAATACATGCAATTCGTGTATGCAATTATCAGCCTCACTCAATTTTTTTATCAACTCATTGTTTAAGTATAGCTGCATTTTTTAAGGAAAAGGCATGTTTTTAGATGCACATCTGATCCATAAACACAACTGCAGAGCAAGCTTTAGTCGGCAAGAGAAGACTGCCTTTATTTTCATTATCATCATTTCATTTGATTACTTTTGTACCTGAAATGGCATAATACTGCCTAATTAATTCCGCGTACCGTTGCCTAATGAAATCCCCTTTCCGACCAAATAACTGGTTGTTGAGTTACATCTTGCGATGCAGCATGAAGCGTCTACGTGACATTGAGGTATATATATTTTGGCATTTAGCGAAGGGGCGATGCCTAGAGTGGTACCTGGCAAACGACTGGCATGATAGACAACTCTAAGACTGGACGGCTAGCCAAGGTTACAGCCAATAAACGACTATTCAGGCAATTTTACCGACCTTCGCCGGTCTCACATAACAAGAGTAAACGACGCACACAACAGATAAATGTGCACTCAGTTTGAAAATCTACGACAGTAAGAACATACGTTACCCAACGAAACGACGACATGTTTATTCCACTTTTTAAATAAATTCTGAGACCTTCTAACGAGGGCAGCCATGCTTTTTTCGATTTTACGTCGGCTGGAAAAGATTGATTGGAGATTATGTGTTTTTTATCCAATCACCGATTAATGCTCAATCCCGCATCCAATGAAAGGTAGAGGGGGGCGGGCGTGAAGATGTATTATTTCTGTTATTCTGTTCAAAGAAATGGACCAATGGGAGCTTCGCACTCATGTTATTCGTGACAGCGTGCAAGTCCATAATTGTATGCAACATTTCGGAAAGAAACAATTTGTCTGGACGATTGCTCTTGACCACTGGTTGGTTTCATTCTAAACGATTAAATACGCGCCTCGTTTGAAATACACCCATTGATGGTGTGTGACCCCCGTCCAAATTTACAGTACCCGAATCATCGTTTCCATTACAAGGCTGACGTTTGGAGAAAAGGGGAAATTAGTACCAGATGTGTAATTTGCTGCAGAACAAGTTTGTCATTAAAACACGTCCATTGTTCGTCATCTCTAGTTCATTTTATAATCGTACAGTTAAAACAAACTAATATAACAGTCTAAATGTTTTCTAAGTGCGAATATTGCCATTGATATGTCTGTAGCTATTGAATTTAGTGGCTACAGGTGTGAAAGCGAATATACTATGACTATATATTGATTAAATGAGAGGTCTTATATGCAAAATATTTGCTTCTAACATTAGATTATTAGCGGTGGCGTAGTTGTTCTAAGGGTATCACTTTTGCCTTATACACAGTATATGTAGGGTTGAGCATTTAAATCCTGCCTCCGCTTTGTGTTCGCGTTGTCTTCCCATGCAAGGCAGGTTTCCTCTGAGTACTCTGGATTCCGTCTTGTCCAAAAACAAGTAGTTAAAATAATTTCTAAATTCAGTGGACTGGCATCCTGTCCAGAGTAACGCCTTGTGCTACTTGGAATAGCCTCCAGCCAAACCTGTCCAGGATAAGCAGTTTAAAGTTGAGAAGACATATATTACCTAATAACAAAGGACAACTTTAACACGCATAACCAGTATTGAGGAGTAATTAGTTCCGTGTAAAGACGTTACATAATGAAATTACAAAATAATGTAATTGTAATCCGTCAGTTACTGAGAAAAATTTGTAATAACACTTTACTTGAGGGGCCAAAGTATAATGTAGTATTATGCTATTACTTATGTATCAATTAACCAAAAACTCTTAGTTACATACTGATCACATATTAATTCATTAATGAATCGTGACGCATGTTTATTTCAAGCAGCTACTATGTCTGTTAATTCTGTAAACCTTTGTGATCTACTTAAGAAACAAGTTATGAATAAAACAAGTGATATACTGATATCATATTTGCTCATGGAGTTTGCATGTTCTCCCCATGTCGTCGTGGGGTTTCCTCCGGGTACTCCGGTTTCCCCCCACAGTCCAAAAAC
>JAODJX010000136.1:18015312-18043781 GCA_026776945.1 Isichthys henryi
GTTTTTGAGTGAACCTAAGCGTGCCTGTTTGTTCCTTCGAGAGCCCTATATCCCTCTCTCATCCATTTTAAGACAGAGGGCTTTGGTTTTTTACATTGTACCCAGTACAATAACTAGTAAGGGGTATAAGTGTACGAGGCACAATTATAATACCAATTAAGCAAAATGACCACATACAAAGTAAAGAAAAAACACTATGTTTAAAGAAACACTTTCTTTTTCACTTAAGCAGATGTTGGCACCAATGCAGAAACTGCATCACTGAGTGGTTAACACCACCTTATGTACAGATAAAGCCCGTGTTTTGGTACCTTTCTTAGTTCTGCTTGTTCCCTGGGCTGCCCCATGGCTGAATGAGTTAAGTGGGTGGCTGATAACCAACAATCACCTACTGTTGTGGGTTTGTTGTTCAACATTTCGTGTTTTGTGAGCCTAGATTCTGTTTTGTATAACTTTGTTGTTTTCATAGCTTGTTTATGTGCCTTTGTTAGTTACCCCTGTTTGTACACAGCAAATGTGCCAGTGTTAAATTAACACAATATGGTGTATATATTAGTCAGCACTTGCTAGTCTTAAATTTAAAGCTTTACAGAATACAGTGAGTGTTGTCTTTACATTGTTAAACTCTATAAACTGTTTACTCTTGAATCATTATGCTTCCACCTCATCCCAGATTGCAAGCCCATATGGATACAAAATGGGTGGCCCATATCTACCACTTCTTAGTGTTCACCCAAGAACTCACATGAGGACCACAAGACCACCCGAGATTTACGCCATCAAAAGGAAGTACTTGGACCTTACAGCCTCTTCACTTTTTATAGTACAATTTGTCTCTGTAAGCTCTGTTCTGATTGTTCCTAACGATTAGGGAACTGTATTTCTGTGACTTCATATTTTGCTCTTGCTTTACTTAAGATTTTATTTTGGCTTCAGGTCAGAAAAAGATTCTTGGAGATTCATTAAATAAGTCATCAGAGTGGTATAAAGGGTATTTTAATAGGGAAAGGTGGGGGTGTATTTGTTGATGTGAATGAAATAATACAAAATAAAAAACCATTACTGCACTTCAAGTGCATACCTGTCTCCGTATGGAGTGTCGTGCACCTGCTTGTTTCTAATATGCGGCACTTAAACACCGTTTAACAATGCGCCACTGACTTTTATTGGTCAAAAGTGCAATGTCATTTTGCTGCCTTAAAATAGCAATGGGGCAACAATTCACATAGCCATGGCTCCATTAAAAAACACAGACTCCCACCTACTCAGCCAGCTACCGAGGAGCCAGGCCCAAGCACATGAGGGAGGAGCCAGCCTCCACACTCTGGCTGCCTTTCCTCTCATGACGCCTCACAACTCCTTTTTTGTGTCTTGGTCTTGTCTGGTAATCGACTATATTTTGACTCGGTCTTGTCTCAGTCTCGGACATAGAGGATTCAAGGTTTTATTTCAAGATCACTCATCAAGACCACACATCAAAGCACCTCAATATTTATCAGAATAGATTAGCGTTCATTGCAATGTGTGCTAAGATATTCCAGAATAATCCCATGCACGAGGCATATATTTGAACAATTTTCCATAAAAATCCACCCCTAATTGATATTATTAATTGATATATTGATATTATTCTCATTAGAAGGAAAACAAAGCGCATATTCACTTCTGCAATGGTCCATGCACTACCTTTCTGGGGAAATAAAAAAATCTATTTTATAATTTATGTATTAAAGTTTTAAATAAAGGGATAGAAAAACACTCAAAAATGGGCTGGAGTTCTACTAGAAGTAACAACAAAACACAACATTCCATTTATTAAGAAGACTAACTTGTTATTTTCCAAATATTTATTCAGAAAAGTTTGCATATGTTTTATGTCGATTTCCGTCAAACTGAAGTTGAAATAGAAAGTGTCCATCATGTAATTGGAACACCTCAGAGATATTACCTGGAACATTGGGAGGAGCTTAATTTTGTGGGCGGAGCTTAATTTGTTCCGCTTCTAAAGTCGTAAGAGGCGTATCCTTCATTATGTCGGGGTTTATGTCCATATATGGTGTCATACATGCTTATGCCACGTGTTGGCCGAAGGGCGTATCCTTTATTCTGATTGGTCGAGGGTTTACGTCCATATATGGTATCGTACATGCTTATGCCACGTGTTGTCCGATAGGGGGTTTGGGGGATAAGGATTGTCGTTAAACTTTAATAGAATAAAAATACATTACATGTATTTGTGCTTTTTTAATTACGTTTTTAAAGAATAATAAAACATATAGAAGGATGAATGCAAGCTAGCGCATACAAGTCCAGCGGTGGTCCGTCAGGCCGTCGCCGCGTGTTGTTAGTAAGTGCCACGGCGTATTTTAAAAGAAGAAAGCACCAAAATGTTTGAAAAGAACTTTTGAAACTAGGGTTAATTTAAAAGAAAGAAAGCAAGGTGAATTTAAACAAGTACAAACATTCCTGAAAGAAACAGAAGAGCAAATGCAGAGTTTAAACAAGCACAAGTGAGACCACTAAACATGCAGCACGTCGTTTTAAAAGAAGAGAACACATAAACTTACTACATTTAACCACCATGTTAAAAGAAAGACTTTAGCGATATTTACCCGTGTTAGGTTGGAGAAAGCATTTAAGCAGCAAACTTTTAGAAGAAGAAATAGCATGAAACGAGCAAGTCCCGGAACTCTGCCACATGCGACTGGTCTGTTTGAACAACACGGCTGAAAGAAAAGATCGTTGGTCTAGCGCTTGGCGCATGCGCACTCCCGCCGCCGCCGCTATTTCAAAATGGCAACACCAGCGGAGCGCCTGTTATTTCAAATAAACTCCTATAACCATGTCGTTTTTTAAGTAGTGAAGCACTTTTCTGCCAATGTGAATAATAAAGTAAAGCGCTCTGAACATTTTCGACAGCAATAATCAAGGAATAACACTGTTAATTCTTGTTTAAATGAGCGCATGCGCTCTCTCTGGCTCACGCTCATGTAGCGCATGCGTGTAGATCCACACAGCATTTCCTTTATTGAGACATCGGGGCAAGCAGCTGTCAAATTGGAAGCAAAATGGCTACCAGCGGAAAATTTTGTAATGCTAACCGTTGGCCCTGGATTGTGTGAAGCATGCAGACAGCCTGGCAGAATGCACATTAACTCTATATGTTAATCTTGTTTATTTGTAAATAGTATAAAATAATATATTTCTAATTTAAAGTCGAGCTCTAACACAACAACCCCGGATTGTTTAGCTACATTTAGGTAAATTTATCTACAGCTGATTAATCAAAAGGAATAAAGCGCTATAACTTGAAAAGATGTATGGCACATTAGTATACATTTTTTAAAAATAACATTTAAGGAATAAAAACAATTTAGTTGTATTTTGTTAGTTTATTATTAATTTACTAGTGTGGAGAGCGATATCTGCAGAGGACCAAGGACATATAGGGAGGCTCTGTGCGTACCAAAGTTAATCTATTGACGCAGGCTGCGGTGACAGTCGCTAGGCCAAGGATATAGAGTTGACACAATAACTAGGAATAGACAGAACAACATGTTGCACCAGATAAGCCGAAATTGCCAGAAAGTGGAAAAGTACGGACAGGGGCGGGGGCTGCTTGTGGAAAGGGTATAAGACAGACATGAACAACAAGGAAGTCGAACTCTGTTGGGATACGATGTGTCACAGGGTTCCCAGATCGATCTGTTGGAATAAAAGGAATAAAAAGGATAATGGACAACTCCTCCACGCCTCCGAGTGATCTCTTCTCATCTACGGACCCGGTGGAGTCGGCGTACTCCAACAATTACTAAAAAAAGGTTTATAGTGAATATAATTTTAATTTTGTTGCTTTGCATCTTTTCGCCGTCCAAAGGTGCCTTCTTTTGGCATATTTCCAGCCAACGCGGGTCGGCAAAACCGTTGAGAGTTTTCAGTATCCGGGCCCTACTGTCCTCTTTTTTGCTAAGGTAACCCTAGGTAACCTACTACATTTCAAAAGTACCCTTCCAAATACTGTGTATAACCACGCGATGTTAAATGGACAAATGGTAAATGTAACTTCATTGTCGATATTTCGGAAAAATCCCTGTTATTTTGGGAAGATGCACGTGAGGTTGCTATAAAACGTAATATCACGCGAAGTAGCTCGCGGCGCTGGCCACAACGGAAGTGATGTCATCGTGTTTTGAGATTTCAGGAAGACGGCGACAAGAGCAGCGCTCCGGAAAACTGCGTCAGTAGTGTGGAAGATAAAGTTTAACACACTTTCATGTGGAAAATGATATTGTTTCAATTATCCTTTCGGTTCGTTGTTTATAATGTGTCCTAGCCTAGACTAGCTCGGTAAAGGTATATATTTTTGGCGTTTTCAGTTTTTGTTAGTTGAGCGAATGTAAACAATTCAGATAGCAATGTGGTTGTGACTGTCCGTGTCCATTGTCTTTTATTTACCGGCGCTCGGTAATATTTGTAAAGGCAGCTAGTGAAGCTTTGACGTTTTACGTCGTATGATACATTAGCGACAACTGGCTAGCTGCTGGCGTGTACGAGCTGCGTGAGTTATTTTCTCGGAGCCTAACGGCCTGGCCTGTGGAATGGGCCTTAAAGGAAAAGGTCTATTTTTCAGACGTCACAGGCCGCATTTCTATGTTGAGGTCGTTTTATGCGATACCGCCGACCGTAATGGGAGATCATGAGACAGACTTTGTTACCTGAACCCTAATCCGATCGCTTCCACTTTTAAGCCGGACACTTTAAACATGGAGGAAGCAGCCGGGTTTTCCGTGATAATGAAATCTTAATTGCGTATTTTTAATCCTAGAATTTCTACCAGCGAAAGTTAAATGCCCATGACGTTGTTGTTAATCGTAAGACATTGATAGTATGTTGTTTTTGGACGATGCAATTAATAGGTTATATATGGGTTAAATGCAGAGGACACATTTCTTGGTTGTGCACTGTGTTGTGGTGTATCAACAATGACAATTAACCCCTTCACTTAATTCACTTCATTATTTACTCGGGTTCATTAGCTGTATTCATAGGGTAAATACTGGTTAAGTGGGACAATAGGAAAAATGGGACACTTATATGTTTGATATTCTTTGTCTTTATGCATCTGTGGTTACTTAGGCTCAATTCCTGAGCTTTTAATAGCATGTTTATGTTTTAATATTTATAACATTTTCCCAGTATGAATATCTACCCTACGACACATACTCATAAGTTCTTAGTGTTGTAGAGCTCGAATTCGCTGCCAGTTAGGCCTTTCACAGACGGAGGGGTTACTGCTTGGGTACCGTGACATGACTTGCATCCTCCGCTTCACCTGTGCTCCAGGAGTGTCTCTTTGGACCGGGGAATGGCGTTATTCCACGAAGGCACATTGGCTAACAGTGGCATGGAAACCTCCAACTTCGCCCACGTTATCTTCCAGAACATGGGGAAGAGTTACCTTCCCCATGCGGCGCTGGAGTGCAGTTACACTCTCAGCCAGTACATCAAGCCACATCCCAAGGACTGGGTCGGCATATTTAAGGTCAGTGTCGTCCTTGTTCCTGTACCCTTGTTTTCCTTTACTCCTCCGCTGTTTTGTAGCCTCAAACGAGTCTAGAGGCTGATTCTGTGTTGAACAGATTCTACCCTGGCCATTTATGGGCTTTAATACAGGGGTGGGGAACCTGATCCACGGACAGTCGGTGTGGGGGGTGCATTTTGGGGATGACCTCTCAATCAGCCAATAACAGTGGGTCCCCAGGACTGGAGTTGGGAACCACTGTTTTGTTGTTGGCCGATCGAGAGGTCATCCCGAAAACCCGCACCCCCTGCGGCTCTCCAACAGTCTGGCTGCCCAGCCCTGCCGTAATATGTCTTTACATCACCCTTTCCCATTTTCTTCCACTTATGAAAATGAAAGATTTTACTGTGGATCATAAGTACGTACAAAGTATATGGGTATAGTTGTATCTCATTATTAGAGCTAAATGCAGAAGTGCTGGCAGTATTGGTTTTGCAGTGAATTGTGGGATGTAAAGTTGGTTCTTGGATATGCTGTAGTGCCTGCTGCAATGCTTAGCCACTGAAGACCATCTTAGTAAGGTTTTAAGTATATAATCAGGATCTCAAAAAAGTGCTAAGAGGACTTTGCCTGTAAGAATTCAAAGGTTCTCACAGGTGACCTGTTTGATGGAAAAATTCCCTGTAATAGTAAAACAGAAACAGCATTTGATGCTAATACATGAACTTTCTTGACATATTTGATGTGAATGATGGTGAATGATGATGCCTGTTGACTCAATGGTAAGTATACAGAGTATGTCTTAGTCATTTGTGAGGTTTTCTCAAGCAGACTCTCAGGACAGTTAACTCTACACTGTGAGTTTGTGTTCGGGCCCAAATGGTTTGATTTTCTTCAGTAATTTTAAAGGTAGACTTTGCGGCTTTCAGAGTTTACTTTATGCCTCAGTGATTTTGCACCTGGGCTTCTCCCCTGAGCTGTAGCATGTTGGCCTGTATCTTGCATAGTCAGTTATGGATTTTGGTGAAATTTCCGAATTCTTTTTTTCCAGTGTAAAGCATTCCTTATTTAGCATTACTTAGCGGGCATGAGTCCGTAGAGGATTTTAGGCATAAGTGCTTCTGAAGTGGTTCTCCATCCCATTTGAGCATCCTACTCCTGCCAGGCTTTTGCTGAAAACCACAGTCGCTTTTCTGGATTCTGTCAGACTGGAATTACATCTTGGCTGAAATATTTATTTATAGATGACCATGACTTGGTTGCAGTCACAGGCATGTGGATAGTCGCATTCTTGAGAGTCTGGTTAGAAGTGAATATTTGACATGCAGATTTGTTACCTTGGCCTTCAAATTTGAGAAAACATTCTTGATCCCCCAAAGATCAGAATCTGGCAGGTTTTAGATTGTTTTAATTGGTGCAGCCAGCAGCAGTGACTTAATATAACAATTAATGCAGTGAAAGCGATTAAAGATCAAGGTACACCAACCCTGATTTATAGCATAGCTACTTACTGATAATAAGGTGTATGCGAAGGTTGAATGGTGCAACAACATATATTGTCATCTAACAGCAGCCAATTGGAGTAAATTATTTTGTCTTGTGGCTTCATGCATGTGGTGTGAATGGGGCAACATTTTTTGGGTTTGAGCTCTATCAGTGTGAATTCATGTATTGTGCTGTTTGGCAGTAAATACGTGGAGGGATTTGCGTCTGGCTGCGGTTGAGGACATCAGTGCTGCAGGTAGGTAGCAGATGTTTCTCAGCTTCTCGGGGTAAGCGAAGCAACAGGTTGTGTGTCCACTTGGGGCGGAGCTGCTGCCGACAGAGCCAGACTATAGGGGACCACGGTTGAGGATTGTAGTATGAGTGGCTGGGGCCGTGTGAGGTGCCTCGCAGGAGGTTAAGCCGGTCGGACCACAAACGCTTGATTGTTAGAGCTCCAGGAAAAAGTGCTACGTGTGTTTAGTGCTGGGGCCTCTCTCTCTCTCTCTCTCTTTTTTTTTTTTTTTTTTTTAGTTTTTAATTAATGGCCTGTTCAGCTCCTTGAGATTAGGATAGCTTGCCTGAAAGGCAGCTTCTGAAATGTAGATTTATTTGGTATGACGACCAAATGTGGAACCACCGTTGTACTGGGGAAGAATGAAATACGATTGTTGACAGGCAGATGGGTTTGGAGGAGGGAGCTTTGGCTGATTCTGATAGCTGCGGAGGGTGGTCCCCAGGCTCAGTGGCAGTCATTGATTATACATGGCATGTGGGTTGAGGGGGGCAGAGCCAGGCGTAGACCCGTAGGTGAGGCATGCTGGGACCGGGATGTGAGGCCTGTGATCCAGCCTCTAATTTGACCTGTTCAAAGTCGAGGTGCTGGGGCTCTCTTTCTGTGACGTGTCAAAGGCGGCCCTTTGTGGGGCTGCCATCTTCGCATGCCTTCATTAAATAATTGAGGCCGTCCTCATGAAATTGCGGAGGGAGGTGATTCGACCACATAAAAAGGCATTATCATCTTGGAGAGAAACTATGAAGAGTTTGGCCCCGTAAATCCCGCCTGATATTAAATGTTCACTTGAATGTGCGCTTATCCCTCCCCACTCCTACAACCCCCCCCAGCCCTGTTGTCCATTTCTGGAGGGGCTGAAATGTGGCTCCTGAGACCCAAGTGCCAAGCCGGATGTTGAAAAGGAATCTGTGCCTGTTCATATCTGGAATTGCAACACAACATATCTGATGATGAGTTGGTTACTGAAACTTTACCTCACACTTTGTGTATGTGTGTATTCTTTCTGCATACTTACTGCTACACTTCTCTTAGTAACATGGTAACAGAATCAGAGATATTTTATACTGTCGTAAGTGATTTGAATGTCTTCAGGGTGGTTGTTGGGTCTGCTGAGCCGTCTGTACTGAGCAACCCTGGGAAAGCAGAAAGCAGACCCATAAATCCTTCATACATCCCATGCTGTGACAGACAAGCCCTGGGCAGCATTGCGCTCAAACCCTCGTACCTGGCTGATGTGTCACTCGCCCTCAGCCACGTTCTGTCACTGAGCGTTACTCTGGTGAGATGCAGTCGCCCCCTAGTGGCAACTGGTCCGCCCCCTGCAGTACTGTTCCCTTCTCGCTAAATTCTTCGCTTGCCCGCCAGGCAAGAATGTCCCAAGTGTGCTTCTGTGCCTGAATCTTCGCACGAGGTTTCTGTATGACTGTATGGGCTCAAGTCATTGCTCTGATTTCATTCCCGTTGCAGAAAATAGCAGCGCGCAGAATTACAGTGATTGTACTATGAGCACAAATACCATTTTTCATGAAGCATCTCTTCCTGTTAAGAACTTCATGTAACTTTATAATCTGTACATATTATGAAAATAAAATCCAAAAGGACTTTCAAAATATGCTTTCAAGAAGTATCTGGAAACTGTTGCTTTAAGTCTTGTATGCAGTCTGCTTAAAATCTGAAGGGACCTAGAAAGTGTAAATTATTGACTTTGTTGCATGATTAATTATGAAGGATAACCTGAATAATTTATGTAACTGTGTCAATATACATGACAGTTCTATGATGTGATTTCTTGTTGAACGGATTTTAGCACTTTATTATTATTGCTGATAGATTTCTGTGTGTTACTTGTTTCAAGTGGGAGGAGAGGGTGGGTTCTGGGGTTCGGATGCTCAGAAATGCGTCCGTCAGCTCTTTGATGCGCCTTGTCTATGTGGGGGCTGGCTCTTAAAGGAGCCTCGCACGTATCGCTCGGACCGTTGGGACAAGTCGACCAAGTCGCCCGGGAGAATCCAAACACCGAGTTTATAATTAGCCTGTCAGCTCGGCACTGAGTGTAACTTAACTCCCTGATTTATTGAGATCTCTCTGTATTTATTCGAACAAATTGTTCCTGTGTGTACTTGCTGCCAAGAAGTGGTCTGTGCTGCCTAATCACCTGCAGTCCTCTGCCGTGCAATTACGCAGTTATTTACGATCAGCTCCTCTCTTCGGGGAGCCAAGCAGCCACATCCGGTATCCGAGCGGATTTGGCCTTTTGATGTCGGAAGCGACTGTCGCCGGCCATTCTCAGCCCGCTCCGCATGCACAGATTTGACTGTGGATAGTTTTTAATTGGATGTTATTGTCAGTTGAGTTGAATGTCCATTAATATCATTACAGTCCAGATGTCGTAGTTTGGCCCTGGGACTGAAGACGTGGTTCTCCCCCGTCCGCCTCTGAGTCTGTAACACTCTAACAAGGGTTGAGTGCTCGCCTCGCTAATGGCGTTTGGGTTTTAATCACTTCCTGTACCTTGTAGCCATAACTCATGGACAACAAAGAGTCAGGCAGTCAAGAAATATGTTGCAAGCTAGTTGTGAGGAATGACCTAGAAAGCGGTGTATCTCTAAGAATGGGCATCAGAGGTGTGCAGAGGTATTTTTTATGACTCCTTATGGACAATGAAGAAGCAGGACAAGATGAGCATCAGTGCCTTTGCACTTTAGGTCTTGGGGACTCCTACCTTCTAATACTGTAGACTGCAAAAAAAAAAACAAGAAATGGATTGTTGAACAAATCTAGCTTTAATTTTCTCTTGAAGCACAAATGACCAGATTGATCAGTCTTAATTTTGAACATAATGTGAAAAGACGTGGTCCATTGCAGATCATAATGCACTAGGAAAATTGATGGGAAATGAGGAAGATAATGACCTGCTACAAGATGGATGGGATCAGTCAGTGAGCATGCTGTGGGAAAACCTGTGGTTTACATGTCAATAGTCAGTAAGCCTGTTTGCTGTCAGGGGGCCAACCGCGGGGAAACTTAAAGTACCAGGCAGAACACAAGACATTTTGAAGGGATTGCTCTTTGTATGATCACCAGGAATCAACATCAACTGCATGATACCTAATAAAAAGCCCCCCCCCCCACTGCCTCAGTCCAGGGTACGACTTTTGGATATGTCAAACATTATTTGAGAAAAAAGATCAGACCTTGGATGTTTTTAAGGAAAAATGGGAAAAATCTATATGGAGACCAATGCAGTTTCTGTCAGGATTGCAGGAACTTACACGAGATCAACCCCCTGGATTTGGGAGCTCAGGATTGCGCACGCGAGTGTGCGCACGTGGAGGTTCACAGCACACTGTCCGCACGTGTTTGGAAATGCAGCCTCCTCTGCGTGAGTCTGATTCTGTCTGACAGTTTTATGGCACAAGGCTGAAATTATGGATGTATTTTCTGTACTCCCCTCATCAGCCATCAGTTAACAACACATAAAATTCCTATAATTACGCCTCAGTTTCCATTTTGAAGTATGTATAAAATTTTCACCTATTTTCTCCTTCCTGTCTGAAGCTGCAGCACAGTGGCCCGGCCGGGCAGCCAGGGAACTCTCCGGCATATTCCTAAGGCACTTCTTATGCCTATTAGATGTCTTGTTTTGATATATATTTCTGCGTATGAGATGTAATATTTCATGTACATTTTTGCACCTGCCGAAGGCCCCCAAGGCTGTTTGACCAAGTTTGCTAACATTAAAGGGGATTTTTTTTATTTGTTAAAATAATGATAACCCCTCATCCATTTGTTTTACAAAATTTCTGTGCTGCCCAAAGGGGAATATTTAGTGTGGCATTTGTGAGATTCCCACTGGTAATTTTCTGTGACCTCTGACTATGACCTACATGCCTGGAAACTCAATTCAGAAGTGCTTCTTTTTTTAAACTTAACAAACCAGTTTTTTTTTTTTTTTTTACTTAGCAAACCAGAAGAATTTGCATGTTCATTTTCTCCAAGGAACAGACGAGGATCTGAAGTGACCTGATTTTAGTACAAATCTATATAAAATCTCTAGAATCTGACATGTAAACACTTTTTAGGGCAAGGGTAGGCAGTCTTACCCAGAAAGGGCCAGTATGTTTGCGGGTTTTTGTTGCCACTCCCTAATTAGGGAACTGATTGGCTGAAGAGTCCTTGCACCTGGGATTGAACAGCTGACCTACAGGTTACCCCAAAAACCTGAATATACACTGGCCCTTTGCGGATATGATTCATACCCCTGTTTTAGGGGCACAACATGCAGTCAGTGCAAACACCTTCCCTAATACATTATTTAGTAGACAGATTTGCTTTTTGGGTTTAAGCAGGTCTGGCGCCCCTGGAATGAGTTTGCCAGGTCTGGTTCTCAGTAGAAGCCTCAGGCTCTTGCACAGAGTTAAAGGAGCTACGTGTGACGGCGTGTCTGACGCAGCCAGAGATCCCCCTCGCCTTCCTCCCTGAAATGGCCCTGTCCTCTGCAGGTCGGCTGGAGCTCTGCACGAGACTACCACACGTTCCTGTGGTCGCCGCTGCCAGAGAACTATGTGGAGGGAACGACAGTCTCCAGAACCTTGGTGTTTCAAGGTAAAGTTGGTAGGAAGAGGGTTTGTTTGTGTAGCTCCGGCATTTTTTATTTTTCTTTTTACGGGATGGGCTCCTTGTCCAGGAAATGCGCTACACTTGGGCCACTAGACTCCTGACTCATTTCCATGGCCTCCTGCTTTTAATGCTTGCCAGAGTCCTCCTGTAGCCCTAAAATTAGATTAAGGTGAGTCAGATCCATGAATTTTGGGGGAGGGGGGGGGTCACACTGGCTGAGTTTCTCTTTGCGCCCTTTTTTGGATTTAAACAGGAAAGCTTGCATTAGGAAGACATCACCATAGGAACTAGATACAGCACACGCTGCTCCACATCACCGCCCTCTCCCCCATCCAGGATACTACGTTCCCGGAGACGACGGCGAGTTTTACCAGTTCTGCTACGTCACTCACAAGGGGGAGATCCGTGGGGCCAGCACACCGTTCCAGTTCCGTGTCAGCTCCCCTACGGACGACCTGCTCACCATGGAAGACGACAATTCCGACATTCTGGTGGTCACGACCAAGGCCGGCTTTTTGGAGGTGAATTGAAAAAGTGACAGCGGTGGGGGGGGGTGCAGGGGTGCGAGCCATAAACCACAAACACAAACAGCCTTCTGTTTGACGGTATCTTTTAATACACCCAGTGTGGTTAAGTGAAGTTGGGCACAATTGCTTTTCCCTCTGTGCCTGATCACGAAAAACTCCCTCGCCCTCGGCCAAAACCATAGTTGCTTTGCTCGAGATGCATCATGGCTGGACAGCGGGGCAAACCCTTTCCTTGCAGAAAAAGTTGGAGGACCTTCAGAAGGAGAATGAGGAGTTGAGCAAGGAGGCGGCTGACAAGCAGAGAGAGAAGGAGCAGATCCTGGAGGAGCGGAAGGATCTGGAGAGGGTGTGTGAGAGGGAGAGGGAAGCATGCTGCCATCTGAAGAGCGAGAACCAGGTGATCGGCGGAGGAGGGGGGTGCTAGACATGGGGAAATCCTGCAGAAATACCACGCCGCCCCCCAGAGGGCAGGTCCCAGGCCTTAGTTAACTCTGCATTTTGACCTGACTGAGAGTCACTCTCTGCTTTTCTGTCATACGACTTTTATTATTTCATCTTTGCAAAGTGTGTAGCACACCCTTGGTGATATTGTAATAACTAAAAAATACAGTGGATTGTAGATGCAGTTTGCTCTGTGCTGGTCTTCAAATAAGATGCACCACATAGACAGACACGGCCAACACTTTGGTTTCCAAATACTTGATTTTTGACATCATTTCTGTTTATATCTGCCAGTAAAAGACATTCTAGATTTAGCCAGAAAGCCCAGAGTGTAATGGGAATATAAGCAGTCCTTTGAAGTGGTAGCCAGATTCCCCCCCCCCAAATGGGTTCGTGTTCCTTTGACATTACACGGTTACAAAGCGGGGGGGCTAGTGTCTAAAAAAAAAAAAATACAAATAAAAGATCATTTTGATAAATTCTGAAATGCTCAGGTTTTGTGTCATTCACTTTGTAGCACCCCCTTGTGTTTTGTTATGCTCTGTGGTAGAAGGAGCAGTCTCTGTTGTGTACATTATCTGACCACTCCTCCCCCGACCTACCTTTCTTGCAGCAGTCATCTTTGGGATCAGAAAGGGGGGCAGATTAGAAATGCAATTTTATCCTGCATCACAGTTTGAGTGTGCAGTGCTTCTCAGATTTGTGTGTGTGTCCCCCCCCCAATACCCCTGCATGCTCCACAATCCGCACAGAAGGTTCTATGGTGTCAGGTGTGTGTGTGTGTGAGTGAGAGAGAGATACATGTATTATATTGTGGGGACATTTTTTAAAAATCTGTTGTTTTGACGTTATGGGGACCAAAAAGGGAAACCCAATTTCATAAAAATCTGTGACTACAATTGAAAAATAAAAATGACAAAAGTCTTGAAATTTGTTTGGTTACTTATGTTTACGGTCAGGGCTGGGTGGGGGGTTAGGTGTCATTGTTGGGATTATAGCTTTCCCCCTAGGGATGAATGAATGGCCCCCCCAAAGATATGAGTACAAACCTGTGTGTGTTCGTGTGCATGTGTCACTCGTTTGAGGCAGACAGGCCTGGCAGCCTTTCGGGAGCGAGCCGTCATGCACCTCAATGAGTCCCAGATGAATCAGCCCTGATCTCTGGACCAGAGGGGTGTCATGACTCAGCCAGGCTCTGCTCTCACTGGCTTCCTCCTCCCCAGGAGGGGGGTCGCATTCCAAACCCGTGGTTCGCTCTTTTCAGAGCCACCCCACGTCTTGCGACGCCGAGATTGACGAGCGCCTCAGGCCTCTCTCTTGGTTTCCTCCAGATTCCTGAAGAATGGCATAATTCCTCATTCTCTGGCTTTTTCATGTAGCCTTCCCGTCCCCCCCTTTATTCCCAGATAAGTTGTGTTTAGTCCCAGCATGGACCCCTTCTCCATATTGACACTCCCTTCAAAATTCTGACGCTTTCAGGAGCTCCTGGGGACGATGCGCACACTGCAGGAAGAGCGGGAAGAGGCCAAGAAGAGGCACGCAGAGGAAGCGGCCAGAGTGGCCCAGCTGGAGCAGGACCTGATCGGAGTCACACAGAAGGGGCTTCAGAAGGAGACGGACCTGGACTGGTGGGTGGACGGTCGCTCCCGCTCTCGAGTGTCAGAGTGGACGCAAAGCTGCCCGGTCCTCCTTAAAAGCCACCTTTCCCGCCCTCGCAAAACTTTCCAGATGGTTCTAATGGCCTGTGGTCCCCGCAGGGGGCCTATAGGGTGCAGCGTTCTTCCTCATCTGCCGGAATACACCGGCGCTAGCTGTGATTGTCTTCATTTTTGGACAGCCTCAGGGACAGGGTGAAGAAGTTAAGCCAGGAGAAGGACACCCTGGAGAGACAGCTGAAGAACGAGCGGGACGAGAAGAGCCTCTATAAGGTGAATGGGCCCTTGGTTTTTAATGCGTGTCGTAACTCATGCAGATACTCCTGTTGGTCTGCACAGTGTCAGCAGCCGGTCTGCACAGTTGCCTTTCTGAGCCTTGCTGCTTGTGACCCCCACCTCTATACACCATATAGAACCCCTCCACCAGCTTGCCCAACCAGACACGCTCAAGTATTGCCCTTTGTTCCAATGAATCCAGCCGTTTTATATGCTGCTGTTTAAATTGAGCTTTTTACGTTCCACGCGGTTCGTGGTTCCCCTCTGGGTGCCAGGCAGGTAATTTAATGTGAACATAATCTGGAACCAGTTTCCTGTTTGGTATCTGCGTCCAGTTGCACGTCCTGCCTGACACGGCCAGGAATGTCTTAAGAGCGGTTCTGCGTTCCTGTCACCACAGGTTCACCTGAAGAACCGGGAGCTGGAGAACACCAAGTTGATGGCTGAGCTCCAGGTGCTGAAGTCGGTGGATGTGAACAAGGA
Organism: Isichthys henryi; assembly: GCA_026776945.1. NCBI lineage: Eukaryota > Metazoa > Chordata > Actinopteri > Osteoglossiformes > Mormyridae > Isichthys > Isichthys henryi. The sequence continues at coordinate 18,030,613 of JAODJX010000136.1, forward strand.
GAACACCATCGTCCAGCTGAAGGAGGAGGTTGGCCGGCTGGAGGCCTGCGTGACGGAGAAGGAGAAGCTGCAGCGGGAAATCCTGGCCCAGGCCTCAGCCACGGTACTTAAGAGGCACGGGAGAAGTACATTTAACCAGGAGATCCAGCATAGTTGATTCTCTATACACAAACACAAAAACCGTGCCCAGTGGCTTGTCTCTCCCATAAGGGCAAGGTGATCATGGCCATTTAAGAGTCTTGAGTTGACATCACATGAGGTACATGTTACTCCTACAGAGATAGCAGATGCATCTGAGTTTAGCATGCGCTAACGTATGTTAGCGTGCGTTAAGGCATGTTAGCGTGCATTAGCGTTTCTCTGTATTAATGCGTCTTAATGCACTTGTGTGGCAGAGAGAGACTGACACGCTAAAGGAAAAGCTGCGCCAGGCTGAGGAGCAGCTGCAGTCGACACGCCAGCAGGCTGCCATGCTGGCGTCAGAGCTAAGGGATGCGTCAAGCGCCCGTGACCGCAGTGCCTCGGAATTGTACCGTGCACGTCAGGAGCTGGAGGAACTGCGTACAGGCCAGGCGGAGGCCCGTGCAGAGTGCAGCCGCCTGGCAGAGGAGCTGGACAGGGCGAGGGGCGCAACTCGACACAGAGCGGTACGCAGCTGCACGACGCACCTGTACTCACCCTTCGTCTCCAGCTCCTACGCCCCTCACTGTGCTGATTGGAGTTTCGCGCACTGCTGCAGGGGAGCCGTGAGGAGATGGGGTCGAGTGTTGCCATGGCTACAGAGCCAGAGCTACAGCGGGAGGTGGAAGACCTGAAGCTGAGGTTACAGATGGCTGGAGAACACTACAAGGAGAAGTATAAGGAGTGCCAGAAACTGCAGAGACAAGTGGCCAAGCTCTGCGAGCAGCAGGGGGTCAGTCCCGCCTCTGCTCCTCTAATGGCTGCTCGTGAGGCCAACGGCGGTTTCCCACTGACATCGTTTTTCTGTTTGCAGGAGATGAAGAGAAGTCCGGGGGCCTCCGGAGCTTCGGTGGTGGACGTGACGGCCAGCCCTCCGCCCAAAAGCCTCGAGCCATCGACCTTAGGTAACCCCATCTCTTCGGTGGGCTACAGCCGCCTCCCAGATTGGAAGGAAACCCCTCTGATCCGTGTCTGATTTTTGCTGCCACAGGAGCTGCGACTTCAGTGGACGTCTTGCTTGACACACTGATTCAGGAAAAGCTCAGAGACATAAGCAAGGAAGTGGTAGAGAAAAGTGACAAGTACAAGAGGTGCAAGCAGATGCTGAGCGTGAGTCCCGTGTGGATGTGGTACAGCCTGTCCTTCACAGCTTCTGTCACACGAAAGGTCTCACTAGGCGCCGGGTCGGCGTCACTCGGTAAGGTCAGTAAGAGGTGATGCGACCGCACAGGAGGTGGTGGGAAACCTCTGTGTCACACTCGGCAGGAGGAGAAGGAGCGGAGCAGTGTGTTTGCGGACGAGCTGACCAAGATGGAGGCGAAATGGAAGGAGCAGCTGAAGATCAACGAGAACCTGAAGCTGCAGTTGGCCGCAGAAGAGGATCGCTATAAGGTCAGAGGGCCACCCTCCTCCAGCCAGTCGCGGCAACACGGTTGTCAGCAGCTTTGGTCTCTCGAGAAGGTCAATGCAGTGAGGAGAGGTGTTCTAATTCAGCAGTAACATAAGAGAAGGAGTGTGGCTGTACGCCAGTATATAACCGGCTGTGATTCGGTCTCAGGCAGGAGGCCGCAGGCCATGAAATATTGGAGTACAGTCGCGCTGCTTTGAATTTGTTATTGCTTTTATACAACAGTTCGAGTAGCATTTATAAGTCAAAACTAATAAGCCGCAACAGATAATACTTTTGCTTGATTATTTACAGGCCTCTGCAAAAAAATAATAAATAGTTCCCACCAGCCAACTGTTCATTGCCAAGCAACTCAGACATTCCAGTGTAATACTTACCCACTCCCAACTACTTTTGATCATTTGCATTTATATGTATGTTTCCATTAATGATTTTTAGTCACGGCTGTAAAGCAGAGTGATACATCTGATATAAGATGTCCGAGTGCAGTTACTTTCTGATTATGACACTCTCAGAAAGCCTCTCGTCCAGTCGGATTTCTTGGTTGGAGCTAACTGTTGTATAATGCAGAATGTGACTAGTAGACTAGTTAAAACATGGATTATCTTCGTGTCCATAATTATAATGAAGAATATGACCAATAGCTTAGTGAGGGGAAGGATTAATATTGACATGGCCATAAAGCATGATTATTACTTGGGTAAGTATGGGTAAGAGAGTACCTTCGCCTGGCATCGCATCGCAGGAGTAGTAACAATGGTGAAGAGCAGTCTGTTAGCAGTAAAGGTGCAGAGCTCTGTGGGGACTGGCAGGTCTCCATGGGGAGTAGTTTTCCCAGCACCCACTGGTCCCCAATGTCTGCATCCTTTCAAAGATGTTTTATGGCTGTTTTAGATGAAGAGTTTCTCTCTGATACCACCTTTGGAGGAGTCTAAATACACAAACGCAAGGTTTATAGACATGTGATTTGGGAGACGGCTTTTACGGCTGTTTATGTCAAGCCTACGGTCTCTAATGCAGTTGTTGGCTTGCAGTGTTTCGTGTCAGCTCTGTGAATGTTGCTGTTCTGTCCTGGGATGGAATACTTTTATAGATGTTTGTCACGTAAATATGTCTGTCATGCAAACTGCAGCTTGGAGCAGTTTTTATTTTCAGGATCCACTTTAGAGCCAAGGGTTCACGCTCCAGGTTTCTTATCTCCTCAGTGTCTTCCAAGGCCTGGGGAGGCACCGAGCTGTTTCATGAGCCCGCTTGGTCCTATAACCATTTCTCCATCTCAGAGTCAAGTGGCCGAAAAGGGTCGTGAGGTGAAGGAGCTCAGGGAGAGCCTCGCTGTGCTCACGAAGGAGAAGGAGAAGCTGGAGGAGGTAAGAGCTGGAGTCCCGTTGTCTGGAGGCGGCCGTTTTGAGCTAAGAATGCAGTTTTGGCCTGCAGACTCTTTGGTTTATCATTGCTCTCTAATTGGACCAGCAAAGTCAGTGACTTCTTATTTTCCATTCAATTATTGCGGACCGCAGTGAGATTCACACAGTCGAAAGGTAACACACTTACTGCTCATAGGGCAAAATGACCCAATTTGAGGTTCAGACTCAATAAATGAAATTGGCGCCTTTAAAAAAAAAAAAAAAAAAAAACATCAATAAAAAGCAGACTTAAAATTCCTTTGAAAATGAGAGGAGTTTTTTTTTAATGAAGGAGCTAACTAAACTGTGTGTGTGTGAGAGTCCACTGGTTTGGGTTTTATGTGCGTTTACAGGCCTGTGATGTATTGTTTGAGGAAGCAATGGAGGACATTCGTGTAGGGAGTTTGATCGCAGCATTCTCAGGCGTGTGTATAGCAAGGTGCGTTTTACTGAGGCACAGCCCTTATCTTCAGACATAAGTCGTGTATTGCTCGCTAAGTTTCCACAGAAATTTAAGTGCCATTTTGAAATTCTACTACCATGCAATGAATGTGTGTGCGCTTGTACACACACAGAGCTCTTAATCGGAGACGCTGGTTTTGTTTTATTGAAAGTCAAGTCATTTTTCCTTTTGGGCTGCCTGGGTAGTTCAATAAATTTAGCTGCTTGGCATGAACAGAACGCAGTAAAGCTTGTGGCCTTTCTGAAACAGCTCTAGTTTGTTGTCAGTTAAGACACTCGATAAATTCTTGCAAACCAAATGCATTTGCTCACTATTCAATAAAAGTGAGTAGCAGAAATGCCAGTTCGGTCCCTCGATGAGGGAAAAGTCCCCTATGATCTTTCTGCACTGTTTAAGCCCTTAGCTGCTCTGTAAACATGTTGTCTGCACCCATCTGTATTCCCCATCATGAAGATCGTACTGAAATTTTGAGATCCTGCATTGAGCTTGTGATTCCCCATCTTGTAGTTTGACTCCAAATTGCATGATCATGTCTCTTGCAGGAGTTGCAAAAGGCCCAGGTGGAACTGGCCCAGCAGGCTAAGAGCGAGAGCTTAGAGGGGACCCAGCCCGTGTTACTGCACTACCCGCTGCCGTACCCTGAGGACCCCCCACTGACCCCCCTCATGCCCGGACTTCCCGCGGACCTGCAGTTCGGGAACCCCTACAGCTCCCCACAAATTCAAGGTGGGGTCTCCCTATTCCCCCTCGAATGCCACCAGTGTGACACTGAAACTTCTTCCTGGATTAGAGGCATCACACCGATGATTTTTCTATGTTGTTTTTTTTTTCTTTCCCCATCTTCAGACGGCTCTGATGCCGAACTGTCCCTGGAGCAGATCCCCAGGCTACCTCCTGCTGGACCCCCTTCCTGGGATAGCGACGTCGTCTGCATCCAGCCGTCACGCAACCCGAGCCGGCCCGATGGCCTGGAGGACCCCGAGGAGCAGAACAATGTGAGTCCACCAGATGGGCCCTGTTGAAGACCTGCCGTTTGTCCACAGCGCTGCATGTTCGATTATAGGGCCAAGTTCAGTATTATAACAGGAGGTGCACTGGGAGATGATATGAAGTTTTACGAGCTGTTGCAGGATAAGTCCAGTGGTCTGGATGATTAGTCCCCGCTCAGGGTGGTGTGGCTCCATGTTCCTCCTGTGTCTTCAGTTGTAAGCTGCTAGTCTGTTAGTCTAGAAGCCCCTGATCCTATCCGGAGGCGCCACACAAGGCCCTCGGACTGCGAGGTGATTTTGCCATTTCTCATATGCAGCAGGATGGTGGTCAGATGCAGCAGGAAGGTGGAGACGAAATCCAGAGCAGCCCCCTGGTGGAGGATAGCCAAACCCCCTTCCGCTTTGATTCCAGGTAACCTACTTCAGAGGTTAGAGCACGCCGGCTTGCTCCTGGCCCGTGCTTCGTCCGCGGAAACACGGTGGCGGGCCCGCGAGCCTGATGGCAGGCTGTTGACAAGCAGAGCCGTCGGATTGGCCAGTGGCTCCGGGGCCCACCCAGGCAGACACATGCTGTTTATTACACTGCCTCTTGGGGCATCGGCAAGCCACCGGGGGCCTTTTTATGAGAGCGCGGTCGGAAGCCTGACAGATGGGAGAATGGATCTGACATTCAAGAGGTTATAGGTTCAAAACCCGTCACGTTACCGTGTGTCTTGGGTCCGGTACTTAACTCAAAATGTCCCAGTAAAAAGTGTTTAAAGTGGAGCAAATTAATAAATGTGTAAAGTGTAGTAGTGTGAGTTGTTTTGGGTTAATGGCTTTGTAAATAATGTAGTAAAATGGCCTTAATTGTCCACATAAGCTTCAGGAAGTAAGGTGCGGATGTGGGACGACTCCCCGCCTCTTTCTTTGCAGCTCGGAGGTCCAGAAGCGCTGCCCGCTGTGCGAGGTCATCTTCCCCCCCAACTACGAGCAGAGCAAGTTCGAGGAGCACGTGGAGAGCCACTGGAAGGTGTGCCCCATGTGCGGCACGCAGTTCCCACTGGACTGCGACCAGGGCGCCTTCGAGGAGCACGTGCTCACGCACTTCTCCGGTGAAGCGCTCAACTTCGACTAGCCCCCCCCCCCGAGGCGGAGGAGCGAGGGGTGTGACCGCGTCCTTGTTGCTGCCCGTGTCCCTAAGCTTACACCTTTATGACCTAATTGCATGCACTGAAAGTGAAGAGATTTAGCTTAATGACACCAGTAGTTCTGCTTCTCTTTGTGCCAGTGAGTGCAGGTCAGGTTAGTAATCCTCAATTTTGTGCGCGAGTTGGGTCTTAATCACATGAGTATTTTGAACTGCAGAGTACCAGCTGTGTGGGGGTGTTGTGTTGCAGTCGTGGAGTTGGTAAGACACAGTGACTCCTGTGAGTGTGCGATCTGATGATTTTTGTTTTCCTCACCATTGGCTCGGTGTTATTTTACCGGCTTGAGTGCTTGTTTGGTCTGTTTTACCTTCACACAGGTTTCCTTTAAGTTCTGATTTTTATGCTTGTATGTGATTCTCCACTAAGGGGGTGTCACTTTTCAAAAGCTGGTGATAGAAAAGCCACCGTCTGAGAAACTAATCTTATCATAGAGCCTTTGGACTTGGATCTTCTGTTTAATTCCCACTGTTGGTTCATGGTAAAACTAAACGGAATAAAAAAAATTTTATATGGGGGAAAAAAATAAAAGTAATTCCTGTTCCTTAATTGCTTTTTTAAATACACATTAAACCACCTGCGGTGGAAGTAAATTTGAATCGGCTCAAATGGATGGGATAGTTGGAGTAGCCATTCAGAAACTGTTTAGCAGGATGAGGGAGGAATAGTGACTCCCCAGCAGGTCTGCCTGTGTCTGCCAGGCTGATCATACTCCGATAACGTCTCTGCGGTGGAAGTGTTCTATACATCAGTCACACCTGAGTCTTTCATACTTTAAAATTTAATAAGATTTACATTTAAGAAGCAGCTTTTTAAAGAAAAGTTCGACAGAATATATCACCTTCGGTTCCAAAACATCCTCTTTTTGCCTTCATACATACTGGTACATTATTCTCTACACACATACGAAAATATAATTTAAAGCACTTACAGGAGACGTAACAATACATTCACTATACACAATATATCAAAATAGTCCCCTCCAAACCTGCTGTATAATACTGTCACAAAATTAAGCTAAGTATGACCGAGTTCCTTAACAATATTCATAATCATGCAGCGATGGGTTGCTGGAGAGTGTCAGACGGCCCCATCTCCTCCGCAGGAGCCGAGAAGAGCGCGCTTAGCAGACGCCTGCTTTCATCGTGGCCTTCTTACCGTGCCGGCGGTGCCCTTATCCAGGCCATACGGACGTGTTCCGAAGGAGGCAGGGCTGTGTTAAAACGGACACCTCGTACTGCACGAAACGGGCAGAATACTAATCGATAAGGTTTAAACTAAATACTCCACGAAGTTTCACCATAAAGCTACATAGGCATATACTGGAATGCAGAGATAGAAAATACAAGGCGGTCAGAGATCGGGTAAATGCACGGCCTACTAGGGAGTCACGGGACGCGGGGTGTGGGGGGCAGATGAAACGCGTGTCGACAGCAATGCTGGCGGGCTGATAGCTCTCGGGTCAGTTTTGTTTTACCTGCAGGACAGCGGCTCCCAGGCGCACAGCAGCCCTGCAGGTCGTTGGCAACGGAAACAACAAAGTGCTTTAAAAAGACTTCACCCAGGTGAGGGGGGGGACCGTCCTCCGACTGCCCCCAGGAGCAGCCCCGCCGGGCTGCGAGGGAAACCCGGGGGGATTCCCAGCGAACGGTTCGGTCCAGATGTTGCGGGAATGTTTGGGCAGAATCACGTTTCTCGATTGCTGGCAAAACGATTGACCTGAGATCGTCTTTTGGCATCAAACACAAAGAAGACATGATTATCTGGGTCTGATAAACCTAAAAAATAATAATAAAAAAAAATCTAAATATTTAAGCAGCTTTTAAGCCTAAAATGCTCTCAAAGTATCACGAGTAAAATATGCTACAGAATGAAACAGGGAAATAAAGCATACATTGCAAAACTGATTCCGAAAGCATAATTTTCACATAGTTATTATCTGGTATATAACAACTAACGTTGGCTCGCTGTTTAAGCTAACCCTAACCCTAGATAGCTGACTACCAGAGTACTCTCTTTTGGAATGATGGAGTTTGAGTGGAGACGTTCATTCCCAACCCTCTGACTCGCCATTGGTCAAACGCCTCGCCCTCCCGTGCCCCGTCGGGATTGGGCTGGTCTCACCGCTGCTATTCTGTCTCCAAGGTACATTTCATACTTTTTTTTTTCTTTTCTTTTTTTAAACAAACATTTAGCACCGTAATGACAAAGTCGGCAGAAATACATAACGCTAACAAGTGTGCAAATGTATGAAAAGCACTAAATCTGCAGGTATTCAGACGGGAAACGAATGGGAACAGGTAAAGCATGCAGAAAGACTGTAGTGATGGGGAAGGTCTCGGGGTGGGGGCTGGTGACGAGTCGGCATGGCGACCAGCACTACTGCTGCATCTTGCGGATGATGTCGGCCGACACCGGCGGGTGGAAGTTGATGGTGTGATGCCGGAGGCCCTGAGACGTCTTGTAGCTCTTCCCGCATCGGCACTTGAAGGGCTTGCGCACCCGGATCTGGGTCCGGTGGCCATTCTTGGCGTGGTACTTGATGCCGTTCACGTTCTGCACAGTGGGAGGGGTGGTGCCAAGTGTGACATGATGGAGAGGATGGACAGCCCACAGACACGCACCCCAACCCCCCCAGATTCCAGCAGCAACTTCCCGCTCGTGGCGTCATCCTGCCTCGGCTGCTAATTTCACTTCGCCTGTGTAATTTATGTTGGTCGCACACCAGATGTGAACGGAAAATCCCGTAAACACTTACAAGGCCCTCTGAAGTGGATTGATATGTTATTTTAAAAGCACTTTTTCATGTCATCTCTACGCAGTGAACATAAGGGAGCCTCTTAAAGCCGTCTTAATACACACACACACACACCCTCCCCCCCAGGAGGAACACCGGGGGCAATTACTTCCCGGTGCTGTTTTCCTGACACACTGTGCTCAACTTTTTATGGGTGTCGAAATTGAATTTTAAATTAATGACTTTAAACGAATGACATACGTGTCCATGGAAAGCCTCAAAAACCACAATATTTTGTTCAAATCCAAGTTCATTAAGTGCTTCCTCAGATTTCTGGTGATTGTCTGGCCCACCAGGAAGCACTTACACCAGTGATGACAGACATCGCAACCCAACTTCCCATATCTGATACTGTACGTCTTTTTCCTACATGAAAGCTTCACTGTGTTCTGGCGTTACCCGCGCCTGGTCCCAGCCTGCTAGATGCCCCCCACCCCAAATCCCTGAGGGTGGCACGGGCCTCACCTTGTATCTCTTCTTGCAGCCCGGCACGGGGCAGGCGAAGGGCTTCTCGTCGCCCCCATTCATGCACATGGAACTGAGGATGGACTCGGAGCTAATCGCACTTTCAGTGGTCCATGACTCGTCACTGTCCGACTCCTCGTAGTCCACCTCCTCCTCATCGTATTCGCTGCCTGCAGGTGGGGGGGGGGGGGGAGAGAGCAGTCATTCCCCACAGCAAAGTAATCCCGTCTCACTTGATGTAATGCTGATTTAGATGCTGTATCTAGACAGAGCTAGCTTGGAGGATTTTCCTTTATCGCTGTGAAGCGCAAGTTTGGCATCAGTTGAGCAGTGTGCCGCCGCTTGGACGAAAGCTTTCCTAGCTGTGGCAGCTTTGGTGGACTCGCATCCATCCTGCAAGGCCACACTGTGGTGTCAGGCATTGTGGGGGAGTAGGTAGATAAAATTTATAAATTTTCCACCGTGGAGCTGGTGAAGCCTTGGACCTCGTTAGAAGTCCTGCAGTGGCGTTTGTGTGCAAAAAAGTATGCCGACATCTGCTGGGCGATTAAAACACCTTGTGCACGCTGGGCCCACTGTAATTACCCCTACTGAGGAGGCAGCAGACCACCCTGCTACTGCCGAGCAGAAACAGAAGCCGGGTCCGAGACAGGAGGCCGTTCTCAAGGCCTCCCCTGGCATACTGACTACTTCAGCTGTGTGAGGGAAAAAAAACATCAAGCCTCTATTTGGGAAGCCTGAGAGCCCACAGCAGGCAGGGAGACCGAAACCCGGAGCCACGCAGGTCCTAATTTGGACCTCATTTGGAAAATTAAGGGGTAAACATCACGCACAAACATGGGAATCATCTGACACGGCGCTGGCCCAAATGAATGCCGAACAAGCACGAGGTTCCGGGACTTCCTGCCACGTCTCCTGATACTTTTACTCACTCGATGTCTGGCTTCACTTATTCCCCAGCAGGAGTGCAGTCGTGGCCAAAAGGTTTGAGAATGACACAAGTACTGGTTTTCACAAAGTTTGCTGCGTCAGTGTCTGTAGATCTTTCTGTCAGATGTTTCATTTTCATGGCAAAGAGGGACTTTGCAATTAATTGCAATTCATCTGATGACTCTTCATAACATTCTGCAGTCTATGCAAATTGCCATCATAAAAACAGCTTGTCAGGCACTTTGTGAAAATTATTTTTTGTGTCATTCCCAAAACCTTTGGCCAGAGCTGTACAACGGGTGAGGCAGTCAGTCCAGTCTCTTCAGTATTCATATTTCACATTGTCTCACAAGCCATGCAGAGAGGCTATATTTACCAAGGTATTTTCATTTTAGTGTAGTTTTTGTGACACGAAACCGTTCAGAAAAAGGAATGGGAGTGTCTTCCACACCCGCATCTGATCCAGCTCTTCTATACTTTTTACACCTCGTAAAATCCTTAAAAAATACGGTCAGTGAAGTTGCCGCAGTGAATTAGCTACTTAGAATAAGAGCTTCACTAGGGACCTGTGATTTAAATGGACAACCACCTTGCTAAGGAGTTAAATGGCAGGATAATCATGTATGATCATCTGGTACACACAGGTAACTAATCTACACTTCACAAGCCATAATTTATGCTAAACTTTATGTACATTGTAAAACTTTGTAAGGTTAAGTCGTAAAAACATTTTTTACATGGACACTGTTCATAAACAAGGCAGAATTAACAGATTACACTCAAACCACATCAATATCTGCGTAAAAATCACTCAGCCAGCAACAATCTGTACCTCAGGCAACTTATAAAATACTTAAAATGTATTCAGACACAGTTGCGCTCCCTGCACTCACAAGCAGGAAGGCCACATTCTGCAGTGTAGAAGTTCTAAGAGTACTACTGAGCCCCAAAGGCCTGCTTGTAGGAATATCGCTCAATCCCAAAGGCCTACTTACAGATGGACCACTCTGTCCCAAAGGCCTGCTTGTAGGAGTATCGCTCAATCCCAAAGACTTTATTTACAGGAATACCGCTCAATCTCAAAGACCTGCTTGTAGGAGTACCACTCAATCCCAGTGGCCTACCTGTAGGAGTACTGCTACGGAAGGAGGAGGAAGGAGTGATGGGTGGAGTGACGGGTGGGGTCAGGCTGCCGCTGCTGTGCCGGGGAGGCGTCGACACGCTGTTTCGGGACACGCCGCCCGTCAGAGGCAGGGATAGTTTGGGTTGGATCTTTTTCTTGAGGGTTTCCTGCTCTCGACGTGCAGCATCAGTCATGAACCTGGAGACAGACAGACAGACAGAGAGAGAGACACACACACACAATAAATAAGACTGTGTGTACTCCAACACACAGGAACTAATTTATTTCCATGGAAAGCCATGACCAGAAATGGGCAGAAGCCCTCTGATCGCCATGGCTGGAACACAACAGAAGCGCCCCAGATATCAGGAAATGGGCCACAGCAGTGAGCTACACTCATGTTGTCCTATCCGTGACCGCAGAACAGCAGAATCCTTCCTGAAGAAGTGTAATGTGAAGGTTACAGGCTGCTGGCACGCGTCTCCTGCCATTAGCACGCCGTACATCTGCAGCACACGCGGCATGGTAGGGTAAAGACACAGCCTTGTGGGACCGTGTCTCATTCCTCTTGAGGAGGGAGGACAGACGTGAACCTGCTCGTCGGATTCTCGCGACTCAGGGTGCTGGGTTGGCGGGGCACGAGAGCAGTGAGTTGGACTGTGGAGGGAGGAATGCATCCCAGTGTCATCTTCTGGTAGTCATAGTTGGTCATCAGTGTGAATGGAGTCCTATCCTGCTGCTGATGAGCCAGAGGGGGCGCTAGTGGGAAAAGACTGGAAGTGGTAGGGTGTGTGGCTGGCGGCCGTTGACTGTGTACAGGGAGCTGTGCTAACTAGACTCTCCTGGACTGTTACATCCAAATCTCGCTGATGAAGAATTCTGTTGACCATGACAACTAACCAAGGGTTGGTCTTGTAGGGTCCATCAGAACAGCTCCATTCAAGGTAATGAGTTGAGAACAGTCCAGCACCCAATCACACCACATACTTCCAGCTCGCAGGCCGTGACTGTCTCCTATTGGAGCAAATTGGAATCAGCTGAATGCAGGTGTGGAACCCAACTGGGAAGCTGGTTCACTGTGCCCATATCGATGTGACATACATCCCTGCCTCTGGGTCCGCCCTCAGGAGCTGCTACTGAGGAGCAGGGAGTACTGGTTTCTCTCTGAGTTTCTCACGGTTCCCTCTTAGCTTCCCTGGAAGTCGATAATTGGCAACACTGCCATTATACAGCTTTCGCAAAACAGAACCCGCCCAGCTGCCCTCATTCTACCTCCGCCTGAGAGATCTATCAGGGGACGCACAAAGCATCCCCAGGGGTCTGTCGTAGAAATGGCTTTGGCGTGCCGCTGGGAGAAACCGGCACCGGAACAAGGCAGAAACGGGAGTCCGGATCACCACCAGAGTAATGATGCAGTATGTTTCAAATCAGCGATTCGTTTAGATTTCGTCATTTTTCAACTCTATAATTTAGGTTGAATTTTACTGCACACTGTAAAATGTATTTTGTAAATATACCCATAAAGTAGAATATTCACACAGACACTTAATAAAAAAGTGGATTTAACAGATTACATTCAAACCACAAAAAAGGTGCCAGGAAAGGAAGAAGCCCATGTGCTCTCAGGTTCGTCAGAAATGTCGTTTTTAGGTTTTTTTCTTGTTCGATTTTCATTGCAGGTACACAGTAGCTCTGGGTGAAATCTGGATGTAGCATAGTAATCACCGATATGATTCCTTTTTGGAGAAAGTGGAGAAAGTGCAACATTAAATCAAATACACATGCAAGAAATGTCCTGCATGTGAATTCACGCGCAGGTTGTCATGTTTTTGTTCTGGCAGGGTGAGAAGGCAATAAGTGGGCAGTGGGGGGCACCGTGGCTCACCTGTTGATGTAGCTGAGAGCGACGTATGTTGGCTGCTGCAGCTCCTGTTTCTCCAGCATGCGGGGATCCGTGTCTAGGCAAGAGGAGGAGGGGGTGTGACAGTGTGAGGATCGCTCTCTGGAACATACCATCAATACATCAGCAGTGCGGGGTGAAAACCACACAACCCAATCCTGCCAAAATAAACATATTTGCTTCTAATTTATTTATGATGCTGCTGAACCATTTCCATGATTGAGAAAGTAGTCATGGTGGTGAATGTCAGGAATAATTGAAATCTCTGGGGGGGGGGGGGGGGGTTTGCCCGCCGCAAACCCGTCTAGGCCATACGGTGCATGA
>JAODJX010000136.1:18049980-18066476 GCA_026776945.1 Isichthys henryi
ATATAGATACCAACTCCATCCCATGCAGCAAACCGCATATAGATACCAACTCCATCCCATGCAGCAAACCGCATATAAGCCACCAAAACACTGAACACAGTGAAGCTAATGGGATGGACACTAGAGCAACAGATCATGCTGTGGGGGGGGGGTGTTCTGAGAAGCTTCCATTAGTCCAGCACCAAGTCCTGTCTCTGCCCCTCTTAAAGCATCCTTGTTAATTCCCCATTTCATCCTGCAGACATTTTTCTGGACCCCAGGCCTTGATATCATAGGTTTGCTGCAGGTAGCCTGCCAGTCACAGCGCAGCTGCAGGGCTGACGCCTTCACCCATCCTCCCCAGGCTTACACGTGACACCCCCCTTTCCCTAATCAGTGCTGGGCTCACCAGCCCTCTGCTGGCCATATGTTGTCAGTGCAAGAAAGTGGATTTTTCAGCTCTACTTTTCCAGTTAGTAGAATTAAAACTGCTAAGCAACACAAAATTCCCATCCCCTGTTTAAATGCTGTAACCATGCATGCAGATGCAGGGCAAGACAAGGCAAGGCAGGCAACGCAGCAGAAGAGTGCAGTGACGTCACATGGAAATGGGAAGCACGTTTCTCCCATGTGTGACAGGCAGGGGGAGGAATGATGGCATGGCACTGGAGCGTGCAGGTATGGGAACAGATGTCATCACGCCATCATGGGTACACGGCAGCACTAAGCAATTCTGACATGCGGATACCTGTGGATTCCTGCCCTGCTTTTACATGATTGATTTTGCACGGATTGGAGAAACGGTGGCCTAGTAATTGGGGACAATGGGACAGAAGTGCTACTTAAAGGGGAAAGCATGCAAGTACAGCAAGACCAGCTCAAACAATATCCTAGCATTTGGTGTAGACCTACTCAACTGTTCACTGCATTTGCTTTGCAGGATGTGGCGATGACTGTAAAGTCATCAAGGGGACGAAATGGAAACATAACACATGTAATAAAATCCTCCTGCTCATTTTTGCTGGAAAAAAATCTAATTAAAATGCAACCCCGCGTACGGGAGCCTGACAGGCAAAAGTCTCTGATTCCCTTGGATCTGAAAGATACTTTCAGTTTTGGCCAGTGCTGGGAGTTGAATGTCAAGACAATGCCCTTCCTGGACAGATGGCTCGCCAGACCGCGCAGCTGAAAGATGAACATACACTGCTACCAGAAGAACAGCACACAGCGTGAGGTAGCTGCAGTCACCGGGAGATGCTTCCATAACAAACAGGCAGCTGCTAAAATGCGACAATGGATAATAAAACTTCTGTTTTTCACTGTCCACCCATAACAATGGACGCGCGCTGCTCAGCCCGCTAATTTACTGATATACACTGACGTTAAGGACACGACCCTCGAAGCTCCCTGCCAGACACAGACTGATCACTAATAACAACACGACACAAAACCCCTCGCTTCCTCTGCCAAAGTCACATGAAGGCACTTTCTCATGAAACTGGAGGGACACATTTATACAAACAAGCTCATTACGCATAGACTGTTACTCACAGCTCAGAGCGAACAGGGAAAAAAAGTGCGTGTTTAACTGAACGATTCATTTAGGCGCAAGAGAGTATCAGCTAAACCTGTTAGTACTCGCTTAAGGAAAATTTTTCTTTTCGGCATAAGCTGTTATAAAGCCAGTTAAACAGACTGGGTTTTCCCTGTGAAATACATATGTAATCACATGCCACAGTACTGCTTACAGGACAGGACACTTCACATGCCTGCATTGATATATGCAATCTTCAGTTAAAATGTGACATAGCATTTTTACGTCTAAATTACGTTCATCCAGCACAGCACTGATTTTCAAGTTTAAGTCTTTTCCCAAAATGCATTTGAGTAACAGAAGTATTTATTTGCTTAATATTTACAAAGGCAAAACTTCTGTATTTTCCTCACATCACAAACAGCAACCGCACAGGTTTACAGTTTAACTTCACCCCTTCGTCCATCCATCCATCTTTCATAAGCACATACCCAGTACACCGTCAGCAAGGAACCCATCCCGGAAGGCACAGCTGCATAACACGGGGGCACCGAGGACGGGATGTCAGCCCATCACGGGGCAGACACAGACACAAAGAACAATGCAATTGGGAAAAAGTGTGCTAGAGGACTAAAACAAATTACGCGAAATACTAAGGTAAACATGCGATTTGCCAAAACGCAGGAGTCGGAAGCGCTAACAGTTAGATGGGGAGGAGATGCACTGGAGAGCTGCAACAAGTGATGCACCGGGAGCCCTCGCGGCGAGAAAAATCCCCGCGCTGTTACATTCCCTCCGGCTCAACAGCGGACGATCTTCACTTACATAAGCCCCATCAAAAAACACGGCACCACGACCGCCGTGCAATGAGAAGAATTGCAACGTGCATGTAATACGCCGGCACCGCACAGCTACGAGCGACAGCTTCAGCCAAATGTTTCTCTACGGTACTCGCCGTTGTTAAATAGTCATTTCTGGTGTCCAACAAAGGCGTGATAAAAACAACAATGTTATTTTTTGTTATTTAAGAGATTCGTGTATTATTTACTGCTTTCGCTCAGCGCCGGTCCCGTGCCGAAGCGCGCTCCAGGCCTAGCGGTGACATGACAGCCGCGCGAGCCGCGCGTCCCGCAGAGTCCCGAGGCGCGCGCACACATGGCGCCGGCGCGCTGACCCACCCTAAGCGAGCCGCGCAGACCAGTGCTCGCGAAAAACACGTCCAGCTACGGCGTCACTCCGGCTTCACAAGTCCGTCGCCGAACTAGACAAGCGCCCTTCGGTGCACCACACCCTAATGACGGCGCCGCCGGGTACGCAGGAAGTCGAAGGGCTTAAGCGCCGCTCGCAGCACGGTGCCGGGCCGGCCATCTCCACCCAGACAGGCTTCCCGAAAAGCGACTCGGAGCGGCCGGCGCTTACCGATGTGGTTGTCCTCGATGTGAACGATGAGCTCGGCCAGAGTCTCGAAGTGCAGCCCGCAGCCCCCGAACCGGCAGGTGTTGGAGAAGAAGGAGGCGGCGGCGATGCCCGTCATGATGTTAGCCAGTTAGCTACATTGAAAAATGGTGGGCGGCGCGGGCGTCCACGGCCAGGCGGCGGCGGCGGCGGCTGGAGCGGCGTCGCGAGGGGAAACGGGGCAGCGGCGGCGAGGAAGCGCCGTGACGTCACACGTACCTGTCCGCAAGACTCGTCGTCAGCCGGCGGCGTGGCGAACGGGTCGCACTGTGCCGGTCCAGTACTGATAGATCACAAATCCTTCCGAAATAACTTATGAGCCTGAAACACGGCGAGTCATACAAAGCACCTCACACCCGCAAGTTACAGGAATATCCCTAAAATGCCCTGGTCAATTCATTCGGCATGTTATTTTAGGTGTCAAACCCAATCCGCACGTTTATCATTTAATTTTTTAAGATTATGCTTTCCTTACTTCAGTTCCCACTGAAAATGAAAACATGGACTTGCACTTAACACTAAAGTTAGCGGCTGTTCTTCAGGCTGTAACATTTTCTTCCTCACATTCACCTCCTCACTGTTGTCTTCAGCATATCAAATGTCGTTAATATTTTTTTCCGAAATTTTGAGTCCACAATCATATTCTATTTTACGTGTTCATAGTACAGCAACACTTTTAAAAACACGCTTTCTTAGATGTCACAATTTAGCTGTAATATCTGAACGTCCACTGGAGGACGCTGTAAACCACGGATCTTCCTAGGTGAATTACAAGCTGTTAGTCCCACAGTCTGCTTAATGCAAACGAGTATTTTAATTTGCGTTTAGGTATTGCTACATAAGTTCCTGTATTTCTAGAGTGGACTACTGAAGTAATATTTTTAAATGTCTGATTGCAGAACACCAACACCACGGAGAAATGCCTCTGAGTTTTATATTAACAAAAATATTTTAAATTACCAGAATAAGTTACAGAAACTTGTGATACCAAACAATAGGGTAGTGAGTATTTGGATTAGTAAATTACCAGAATAAGTTACAGAAACTTGTGATACCAAACGATAGGGTAGTGAGTATTTGGATTAGTAAATGATATTAACCATCACAGGTTGAGAGTCGTGTTTAAAAGTATTAGTGAAATTACAAGTAATAGTACGATGCAGAGACATTAAATATGTTTTCATTGTTCTGTGTCTGCAGTACACTTTCTATAGTGACATATGACAACCACAATTAAATGTGTGCTGTTAGTCACTATCCCATGTATGCTATTGGTGCAGTGTAAGAAATACTGCATGGTTTAAGTCGCCTATCTGTAAGACAGAAACCTAACTTGCCAATGTCTGTCATCACAGACTAAACACTCATTCTCTATTCTGGCTGCTCTAGATTTGTTTCACGTTTCAAAAAGTTTAGTTAAATCACTTTGAATATCTACAAAAAGTAGGTCCTGTGTTCACAAAAATAATAATAAAAAATAATAATAATTAAATCTCGTTGTCCGCTGGTCCTGCCCCATTTCCGCCTGTGTCTTGAGACTTTCCTTCATGTTTCATTGGTGATTGGTCTACTCCTGGTCTGGTGCCCAGAGTGCATGTAATGGGTACTCGCTGGGCCTTGTCCGTGATTCCTGAGAACGTCAGAGCACTCAACACACTGTACATGGATATGTTTCCCTTAGGTGCCAGTGTGCATGTGGTATGCTTTGGGAACATGACATCACTGCCTCCTGCCCCAAAAAAAGTTCAGAATGCTTGACGTCCATACTGATGCTAACTCACGCACACCCATCCTGAAAATCCATACCCAGTGTCTCTGATCTATTTCAATGTATAAACAATTTTTTACGATTCAATCAGTTTGTAATCAAATGTTGTGAATTCATAATAAATAAATACATTTACTATTGAGATGAGGTTGTATCTCAGGTGGATATTATGCACTAAAAAGCCAAAGTGGGGACACACAACAACAGTAGATGAAGACACGTGGTTCAGCTCCTTCATGCTACTCTCAATGCTGACCCTTTTTTACCCATAAGCCCTCGGCCAAAACAAACCCCCCAGTCATATCCGTGGCAAGTGTTTCGAGTGCAAGAGCAGCCTATTGTGTACATGCAGTATTGAAAAGTGCGAAAAAAAAAATCTTCATTCTCGATTTTTTTTTAATAATTCCAGAAATACTAACACGATTGTATTGATTCGTCGTACATCACACACCCCGAACAAGTCATTACAATTCCCCATATCAAAACATTCAAAGACCTTTATTTACATTTTGACTCCGCTGTAAATAAACAAAAGTAATAAAAACAGACAAATTTAAATGTTTGTGTTTACTAATTCCATTTTTAAAATATAAAAGGATTTTTGCTTTTTCATTTAAGTTTCATATTGCTTATTTGCCACCAGCAATGTTATACAAAGGTCATAATAACTTTTTAAAGTTCGAATCTTTAAAAAAAATCCCTTAACTCCGGAGATTATGTCTAAATAAATGACTCAGTAGGACTGTTATTGCCTCTCTATATCTAACTTTAAGGTCTCTACCTATCGCAATTATTTATTTACTTTAGTCCGCTGTATTACTCATTAGCCGTATTAATACAAGTGACTCAGTAATTTACAAAACAGTGCCTCTCAAACGGTGTTTATTGGAACTGGTATAGACGGGGTCTACACTCCACCCATCTCTCCGATTTCCCATAAAAAAATTCACTTTATTTCTCTGTACTCACAGAACGCTTTCTTTAAATGCCCTAACAGATGTCTTCTAGCCTCTTATATAAGTGTTGAACAAATTCGGTCACACGGCTTTACATGGATGTTTTGACTTTTTAAGGCGGGCACTGCTCGCAGTCTACATGCAGCAGCACGGCACAGGTCCGTCAGCCGGCGGTCTATGTCGCTGTTCGCGCGGCACACCCACCTTACGCTACACAGCGCGTGAAGCCGCCGGCCCCGCCCAACTTTCCCCGCCCCCAAGCGGACCGCAATGATTTAGAAGTTCAGGAATCCCACGTGACGTCACCGAAAGGTGATGTAATGCTTCTCTAAATAGAACGCATTGTAATCTTCTCTCAGTTCAACGTGGTTCGTTCTCCGAGAGTGCTGCTTCTTTTCTGCACTTGTTTGGTAAGTTATTAGAATTGCCTTCCGCCGTGAACAACTCGTATTACACCTCACATTGTACGTGCAGACGCGAGTTGTAAATGACTTTAATTTCGTAATGTTTTTCTTTTCTCAGTTGTGAAAAAGCAACCGACAGCAGTCTGATTTTATGGTGCCCAAAATAATTTTTAAAACGTTTCCTGTGGGTAATTAAGCTTTGACTCAGTGCCTGGGTAACGGACCGTTTTCGCTGATAAAGTCAGATATGACAGCTTTAGCTACCTGCGGGAGTAGGGTGCTGACAAACAAGGGGATGAGATTGCGTGTTGAATGTTGCTGAAGTTGTTGCACCAGCAGACAAGTGCCTGTCTCCACCGGCGAGCTGTCAGGCGCGCTCCTCTGAACCCGTCCTGTTACGAAAACACGCATGCGAACTTGTCTCTTCTTTCCGATGCACTGAGATCACAGTATCACGGGCTCAAAGGTTTATCCGTCGTGGATTC
This sequence comes from Isichthys henryi, assembly GCA_026776945.1. Classification (NCBI taxonomy): domain Eukaryota; kingdom Metazoa; phylum Chordata; class Actinopteri; order Osteoglossiformes; family Mormyridae; genus Isichthys; species Isichthys henryi. Next base: position 18,056,562 of record JAODJX010000136.1, read on the forward strand.
GCTTTCAGAGACTTCTTTTTTTTTGCAGAGGTGAGGTAGACCGAAAGAAATCGGTCCCGGGACAAACCGCGAAAGGCTGGCACCTTGGTCCTCATGATCTCATGCGCTAGTCAGTTCATTCATGACCGTATTGCTAGAGACTTCACACCAAGTGGTATTTTGAATAGTTACAAGTTTTTGCTTCTACAAAGAGTCGTTGCAGCCTCCCGTGTCAAGTGCACGGGCATCACTGGCGGGTTCTCACTACGTATAGATTCATTCTCGTGTTGGAGCGCAATAACTGACATGTCGAAAATAACTATGCTGTATTTACCCTCAATTGATTTCCGGTACACTGAGAAATGCGTTTGTATGATGATTTTTTTTTTGCAAACGAGAGAGATATATTTTGGCATTACGTCATTCTGCAGGCCAGTCTGAGTATTTGATTAAGCGACGGAGATATTGAAGGGTCCCAGGGACCTGCTGACGAAGCACTCTCAAGCTTAAAAGCCCACGGGCTGAAAACTCTCACATCTGAGGCCGCGAAGTTACTAAGAACTTGACGTTTTTACCACTTTACACAACAAATTTTAATCAATTGTGGAGTTTTGTCCGTCGCAGGAAATTTACTGTCATGGAATACGACGCGTGCCCGGTACAGAATTTGTTTGTTTGTTTGTTTGTTTGTTTATATATGTTTGATCATCCATTAGTTTTGCTTGTGTTAGGTTAGGGTTAGGGTTAGGTCATCTGTGTGTCTAAACGTTTCATAATCAGATTAAATGTAGCATTATATTAACAAACTTTTTTTTTTTTTTTTAAAGTATAGTTACCGTATACAACTTTAATTATGTGACTCGAGCTTAAATGTAAAGCGTGTCCATTTCTCCAGTCATCCAAAAACCTATAAAGAAGCCAAAACATTTTTGTTAAATGCTCTGTTTCTGTTCAGTGTTATGGGGCAGATCACCCATTTGAACATGTTACGAAACCAGAGTTAAAATTGCTGAGGGAGTCGTTCGCTCAGAAATAGTTAACCTTACAAATTTAAATTGATTTGACCTAAATGTGACAGCAGGAGATGTTTAGATTTAATTTTAACTTATATATATTAGTCAAGGTTTTACTATTAACGGTCAGTAGCCCGCTATAGCATTTACAACTTTACTTTTTCTTAATCTACATTTTAAAATTACAATAATAAACAAGCCATAATTACAAGTGCAATAAATAAGCTACATGTATGTAATGATAAAATAAAAACGGCTGTTTTAATTCTATTTATTATGTGGGTGATTGTTTCTTTGAGACAATAACCCAAGTAAAACTCTAGTTGCAGAGATGTGCTTATTAGGAGAGGCGCAAATGTTTTCCGTTGCATAACAATACTTCATTAGACATGTTCGCTCTTGCTGATCACATACTGACATAAACATTTTGAGAAAAGAAAGTATTTCAGAGGAATGTATTGTATGTCGTTTTGCTAAGCGAAGCAAACCACATGGATTTTTGGGACAACAAACAAAAGTGGAAGTCTGGCCTGTGCTGTGTTATGTGACAGTATTTAGGAACATGTTGGAAGTCTGCCACTGTCAGTAATGGCCAGTTAGTATTTAAGTAACAACGATCATATATGCCGTCGGCTTTTTGTTTTTGGACTGAAGGCGCCTTCACTATGCTTGGGTTACAGGTTCACCAAAGTCTACTGGTTTTTCTGCTGAAAAACGGATTATATTTTTCATAGCAGATGTAGGGGCAAAACTATCTTGATGAATGGACATTTAAAAACTTAAGCACTCATTGCTGGACTTCACTTAGAAAGTTTCCAGAACATTTTATCTTTGCGAGTTCTACACTGTTTTAATTATCATTTGAGTGAAATAGGATCATTAGGGGTAGATTTTTGGGGAGTATGTTGGTGACTGGCACCCCCTCTCCAGTATTGTGAAGGGTGTTTGAATCCTGTGGGAATATTAGGGAGGTTTCATCGTATGGGGTGTAGGGGATGTGTTGCTGAAAACTTGGTTGACTGCTCTGGGGGGGTGGGGGTTGTCTCTGTCTCGCTGTTAGTAAGAGCTGCTGACGCTTGTTGCCTTAGCAAGCCCTTTTTCCAGCCTCAGGGCTCTTCGTGATCTCACCCCGAACTTGTACTGGATAAGGCTGTTGGAGCGGGAGATTTGGGGCTGCGGCAAGTCCGTGCCCATCTCTCGCTCCCCAAGATGTGCACCTTGAGTGCTCTTCTGCAGCGTCCCATGAAACCGGACCCCCCCCCCCCCCCACCCCATTCCGCAATCATGTAGCGAGTTCGCATCAGGATCCGCTTCTGGCATGTCGGTGATGAAATTTACTTGGCCGGTAGAGACGTTAGTGGTTAAGCCGAGAGCCCTCGAGAACATGGGGGCCGGGAGGCTGCCTGGCCGCTTCGAGTAAGCAATCGATTGGTCCTTTGCTGGGGGGGTGGGAGGCATGTGAGGCGTGTGTTATGAAGCTACGCTCGACAAAGTGAAGGTTAATTGGCTCTTATTGCAGAGCGTGGCTCGGCTGCAGACCAATGCAGTGAATTTTAATTACTGCCTAATAAAGTCCCTCCGTATGGTTTTGTTTTTATTCTTCAAATCTTGTCTAGCGGAAAGGAGGGAGAGTTATTTTTGACGTTTTGTTTTTACGATATGATCCTTTTGTATTTGGTTACTCTCTTAATCCTATATTCTGCAACCCTTCTATTCCATGGCCTGATATTGACCCGGACAGGACCGCTCTGATTCCAGCAAGGTTACGCAGATAGCATGTCTATGACCAATCAATTTTGCGACGATATTATAACCTAACGCGTTCCTGCTGTTGTGTGTGCGTATGTTTGTCTGTACGTAATGCCTTCGGCCGCCCAGCTCAGACCTGATCACCTTTCAGTCTTGGCAGCGGTCAGATTCCCATGTTAAAGTTTAATTTCAGCGTCTGAGAGGGATCTGGGTAAATGTAACATGGGTATGAGAGGGCCGGCCAGAGCGATAGACCGTCTCTGTTCAATGCTCAGGAGATGCCAAGCTGTAAGAGATGATTGGGGCCTTTCGGCTGGAAAGTTCTCACAGTTTGTGACAGAATAGCGACACCAACAAGCAAGTCCTTCAAATCCAGCCAGCCCAGTACAACTGGAGCTGTCTTGCTGGCCTTCCCTGCACCAACCAGAAGACCAGTTTTGATATTTAAAAAAAAAAAAAAAAAAAAAATAGTATTTCAGTATTATCATGGGAGGAATGAACTGTGCATTGTAAAGTGTAATGCAAATGAATGCAGCCCCTGTGGTCACTCGCGGAGGAAGTAATGGCCTGAGAGGAATTTATGTCCGTTTTTATTCATCAGCAACCCAAAATGGTAGCTGTCTTGAGTGAGGTTTAGATATTTGTTTTCCCAGAGTGATGGTAAGAAGTATTACTCAACTCTTTTGAAATCCATAAAAACAAATAAGGTCAAAGTATAAAACTAGGCCATTTGTAAGCTGACCCCTCTCAGTCCACGGGCACCCTGTGCCATCTGGACCGTTCTCTGCACCGAGGTAGCTAAGTATCTTTCTCCTTTGAGCTGAAGAGGTGGCCAAATGCGAGAGAAAGGGGCCTCAGGCCTCATCGCTGTCCAATTTAGTAACGGTGACTTGGGGCGTGATTGCTCGATGCAGGTTTTGTGGGTTAACCTCGTGCCGTTGGGGCTCGGCCCTCCCTCCCCCCAGGCCGAGATCGTCAGCACTGTTAATAGAAGTCTTGCTCACCCGCGAGTGCCACGATCACAAGGCGCTGGCTTGATCCTGGCGGCGGCAGGGGCTGCGTGGGGAACGCGACTATCGCCGTGGCGAGAGGCCGAGATGACCTGTGTGGAGGAACATGAATGAGGCTATATTCCAGCGCCTATTTTTAGCCAAATGGTTGCCTTGACGTTACAATGCTGTCAACAGCGTAGGCTCATTTTGTGTTAATTTATTATACGCTTGAAGCTTTGCATAAGCTATACCTTCACCCGGAGCATCTTACTCATTTGCCGTTGTTGCAGTCAGTTTCTGGGCTGTCTATTAAGTTTCTGCCTCGAGAGCTCTAAGCCCAGCCCCTTACTGAAATGATCTGCAATTTACAGATCCCCAACTGCTGATCTACCATTATCCACAGATAAACAGTAATGCAAAGCATTCTTCATAGCAGCCATTTATTCTCTTGTGTTTATATTCAACTACATGCAAAGCTAAATTGGAGATGGGTGATAAAAATCTACATTTGGAATCTATAAAAGTATTCTATATTCTGACTGTAACTGATGGTGAACAGCTATAAGTCTCTTAAGGGCGTGAAGAAAAGTTAACTGCTGTTAAGTTAAAAGTATCCTCAAGAGAATGGAAATAGTATATTTAAAATATCTGTCCAAGTTGGCCTAAATCTGTCTAACGAGCAAAGAGTGATTTACACGAACGCAGAAACTGAAGCTCTCTGTAGACCTGCTTTTTAATTGCGCTTTTATTTTTGTTTTTATTTTTTTTTTTTAATGGAAACATCCATACCTTAATTAACTATGTAAACCAATGACTCAACAGGTCTGCTCGGGGGAATGTTTGGAGCCGCGTGGAACTCGGCGCGAGACAAGGGCGCATTTGTTCGCAAACACGTTTGAGGCTGTGGTGTGCATGAGCCGGGGTCCTGTATTCTAACGAGCGTCGCAGCTCCGCATTACTCGGCCATACCTGAGAAGCCTGACGAGCCTGGCGTACATTATGCGTGGTACAGCCCCACAGAAGTGCACTACCTGGAAAAACCACATGCTTCTCTGTGAAGCCCAGAGGTTATACTGAGAGAAACGGAAGGTTCCGGATACTCGGCCGCTGTGGTAATTCCGTGGCATGTTGGCGTAGACTGGGTTTTTTTTAAATAGAAACTTCTGAATTTCTGAATAATAAAAAGCTATGCATTTTAAGTCAGTCTCATTTTAAGTGAGACTGGCTTCGGGGGTGGGGGGTTCTTAAAAGAGCCCCGATTCAGGCTTCGCTGGTACCAGAGTTGGCTGTCAAACTGGTTTACAGAACAGGATGCTGTAACATGCTCTAATAGCTCCTGAACTTGTGTGAGGGAGCAGACCCCTTCAGGCTGCCCTTTGAGTGGGGCCCTCTGCTCCCTGGGACCTGGTGCCACAGGCACATCCATTGGAAATGATGGTCATGCATCTGTGCGCCTCTGGTTCTATTGAAGATAAGACCCTTCCATATAGTTTTACCTGCAGTCTCTCTTCTGTGGTGCAACCTGGGCAATGCAGATACCCTGTATGGAGTGAGAATTCACTGCAGGGCACGAGTGCTATGGGAGATTTGGAGACACTGGTTAGCGTAACTGCATATCTGTGTACTGTGAGAAGAAACGGAGCACTGAGGAGAAGCTCATGTGACACGTGGAAAAGATGCAAAGACCATAAATGCAGAGCAGCGGCAGGACATGAACCCCAAACCTCGCAGGGGTCCCCACTGCCCCTATGTGTGTGTGATCACATGCATGTATTTATATAATATACACTCTGATGCGGCCACTTTGTTAGGTTCACCTGCTCATTAGCGCCAACAGTCTGCTCCTACAAACAGAGAATGGTCTAAGACTAAACAAAAAAAAGCATGTTGACAGGGTTAAGAGGCTCACTTACGGTTCAGAAAAGCTTTAGAATGGGCAACACGCGTGATCATAGTGGTTTCGAACTTGGTCTTTTAGTTGGTGCCAGACATGGTGGTTCCAGCACCTCAGATATGGCCAACATCCTGGGATTTTCATGTGCTACAGTGTCTGTAGTTTAGGGTAGATGGGTCGGTGCATGAAGAAGCTGCAGGGAGCTGCAGTTCCGAGGGCAGAAGGACCTTGATAATAAGTGTGGTCTGATCCAGACTCGTTAAAACCAACAGGAATAACCACAAGTACAAAAATGTCATGGACCAAACCAAGGGCATACCTTTCGGTTGAGCATTAGGGGGTTGAGGTCTCCACCCATTTAAGGGGGTCCAGAGGGTTGTATTGGCTGGCTTTAATATACGCCCATGGACCGGACTCTATAAGCACCTTCCAGAACCTTGTTGAATCCATGCCCTGAAGAATTCAGGCAGTTCTGTAGGAAAAAGGGAGTCCTGAATAGTCCTAGGCAGATGTACCTAATGAGGTGGCCACTGAGTATGTACACGTACATTGAAGTTTGCCTACAATGTGGACACCTGACCTGCAGAGTTGGCACTGTCGCGCCTGCATTCCCTCCTTTGAAGTGAAACCTGATGTCCTTTTCTCTCTTTGCCGGCTTCCAGTTTTATGAAGAGACGGCGACAGTGATGAACTCGGAGCAGGACAGACCCTTTGTGTGCAGCGCCCCTGGCTGTTCCCAGGTACGTGCCGTGGAGCCGTCCCCAGATGCAGGCTGGCATCTGCAGCCTGATGAAGGACGACAGACCGACACATGGGCTGTAAAAACTCCAGCCATACATCACGCATGTTTGCTGCTGGTGCTCTCCTGTTGTACGTAATGGAGACTTAATCAGATCCCCACATGCGAGCCAAGTTTACCAGTCACAGGCGTATCTTTCAATGAGGACGGAACATCAGAATGAAAATCGAGACCATATGTGTAAAATTAATACCTAGAGTCCTCTCTTCCTCTCATGATTTAAGGGTTTAAGGCGACTGCCAGAGTGTGAAGCTGTTTTTCTGTTTTTAATATTATCTTTAAATTGCTTCCTGTCGCCTGGAAATCCAGATGATTTGTAAGAGTAGGGATGGGTTAGCTGGACTGGCAGTTTTAATAGAGGCGTCTGTAACGTTCCATGCCGTGTGACTCTCAAGTGGTCACTGTGGGCTGTTTTTATGCCTGTGCGGGTTAGGACTCTGTGCCCGTTAACAGAAGGTCGCTGGTTCAAATGCCATGTTTGGCAGAGTCATGCCTTCATTGTGCCCTTAAGCAAGACCCTTAACTCCAGTTCTAGAGCCTGGCTGACCCTGCCTTCTCAAAAAGGTACTTTGTGTAAGAGCATCTGCTAAATTTGTAAATGTCTCTCCTGGACAGCTTTGCCATGCTGCATCCTCTTGACAAGGGTGCATGACAAGGGTGCGCTCTGTCCATAGATATGTGGACGGGCCACTCAGTCCCCAGCTCTTCCTAGAGCCTGTGTTGCTGTGTCAATCCAAATAGAGAGTCTGCCATCTCTATCCAACAGAGATTCCCCACAGAAGACCATCTGATGATTCACAGACACAAGCATGAGATGACTCTGAAGTTCCCCTCCATAAAGAATGATAACATCCTGTCAGGTAAGGACGTGACCCTTTCTGTGGTTCTTTCACCACCGCTGCTGGCAATGACAATGTCTGCAGCCCCTAAGGGTTTCAGCGTTCTGCTTTTCCCTTCACCTATTCTGGCGAGTTATTGCACGTCGCACAAATGAGGAATACCGCTTGGGATTTCTAGATAGCCCAATCGACAAAGACTTCATAACAATGTGACTCATCACGTAGATGACAAGATGCGTACCTTTTTACTCTTCTTCTGCGGCTGCCTGTTGTCCTACCTCGAGCTTGTATCAAGTGTAGGAGACGCAATAAAAATCATCACAAAGCATTTTATTTAGTCTTAATCAGGGTTAGAAGGAAACCTGTGGCTGTGGCTGTGAGTAGAGAAAATGTTTCGCATCAGTCCTAGTCCTTGTTCAGAACTTTGGTGAAGGTCTGGCCTGTTCTGCTTTTCATGGTTAAAAATAATTCTATTACAAATACCTGCCGGATGGCCCGGTCTAAGTGGTGACAGCAGATAGCACTTTGGCGTCACACTTGTAGGGATGTGGGTTCAGGTTTTGCCCAGGCTGTACGCAAATGTGTGCCCTTTGCATTGACTCCCTGTGTTTGTGATGGTGTCCCTCTGGTATATGGTTTCCTCCCACAGTAAAAGGCCGTGTGGCTTGTGTGACTGGGTGTTGTTGCCCATGTGCCCTGTAATGAACTAGCATCCTGTCCCTGTGATTCGTAGCCTAAACTCTAGATTCACCCAGTATTGGACAAGGGCTTATGGTGCATTGACAGTTACCCAGGAGTTCAGTTGCATTGTCCTCCATTTGTTTAGTGGCTAAATCTAAATGCAGGAATTTGTGCAATATTGCCCACTCATCAATATTATGTTTATAGCGTGTAATGAAACGACTAAAACGTAACAGGTTCCATCAAATGGAGCATTGAATTATGACCTTTTGTCTTACTCTAAAAGTGTAACGTTTACGGGATTGCAATCAACTGGGAGGAAACGGGGAGACTGAAAATTCAATGCAGGTGTGACAGAGCTCTAATCAGAGCCAACTTCTCTTGTGCTTTTATTTTTAATGAACACTTATCTGAAATGTCGAAAGTGAAGACAAATAAGGAACCGTACCGTAAGACTATAAGAAGAGCCTGAAGTTTTCTGTGGGATGATAGTGTTAGTATCTTCATTAGAAGCTGACAGGGAGAGCGTGAGGATTCCTGCGCATGACTCACTGTGTAGTTATCAGCATAGTGAGAGAACAGACTCATGTGGCGTAACTAGTGTAACCAAACTCTAAGTAAACATACAGATACACACAACGGGTGGCTCAGATTTTTGATTGTAATAAACCTGTGTTTGTTAAGCCAGTCCTCTGTCATACCAGTCAATCAAACTTTTTCATTCAGTTCCAGGGCCATTAGACATAAAGCTCTACTGGGGTACCAACCCCCAACCCCCATTACCTGATGCGCACAGACACAGACAAGCGTGCTCTTTGCTTCTGTTAGTGTAACAACATAGTTTAACCCACATTCAGAGTAGAAAAACATCCCCTCTTTCCCAATATTATCAATCTAAATGAATGCACTGCCAAATGAATAATTTTGTTGTTGAAAGCTGAACGAGAGACTGACTTTACTGGAGCACAGCATATAAATACTGGTCCACGTGCCCCAGTAAAAGGGGTCTAGTGACACCCGTCTTCGGTTCTGTCAGCTGCACACCCAACTCGATTTGTCCAGTAGTTGTTTGATATGTGGCTCATGCATGTGGCTGGTGGACAGAAACCATCTAGCTAATGCAGACGTTGCAGGTAGGTGCTGAAGCCTTCGGGGTGTATGGAGGACATGCAACATGCCTGCATATTAGCCTCCCGCCCCCGAACTTCTGAGAAACGGTTCAGGGAACACAACGGACTTCTCGGCGGGGCTTCTCATGCTTGGATAAGCACCCGGGTGTCCCTGCCGTTTCAGACCAGACGCCAACGCCGACGCGGTTCCTGAAGAACTGTGAGGAGGTGGGGCTCTTCACCGACCTGGACTGCTCCATCGAGCAGGAGTTCTGCAAAGCCCAGGAGGAGGAGGACAATAAGCAGGTGGGGGGACGGCTCTGTGGCTGTGCAGCCGCAACGTCGACGGTCACTCGTCAGTAGCTAAGGTTCCATTGGGGCTCCGCCTCCACTGTCAAGCGGGTGACGAACATGCTCTGTGCCTTTTCTTCCTTTATTTTTTTTACTTGGGCAGATGTTGGAGATTCAGCAGTCTGGGTGGAGATATCTGTGAAAGGTTAACAAAAAGGGGTGATAATTTGAGTTCTTTTCCCCATCTAGCGCACTTGGCCTTAAGCTGTAGATATCCTGGGTTTTAAACATGGGGATTAACAGGGATTACATGTAAACATGCTCCCGGCTGTTGATGGAGTCACTCTGATAGGTAGATGAGAGATCCCCTCGGTGGGGGGGGACAGTCTCAGCCCCGTGGCCCAAAGCAGTAAGGGACTGTGGGCCGCTCACCTGAAACCTGGGCACATGACACCCATGGGGGCCTATCCACTACACCCCCCTGGCATTTTATGTCTGGGATACGTTCCATCGCCGACCCAATCCCCCCCCCCCCCCCCCTTTGATGAGCTGGTTTACAGGAGGCGAGT
>JAODJX010000136.1:18080619-18090883 GCA_026776945.1 Isichthys henryi
CAGGCAGGCAGGCAGGGAGGGGGAGGTGGGGGGTTAAGTGAGCCAAGAAGATTACATCAGTGCTGGAGCGGGTTCAGAAGGGAAGGATGTGAGTCAGTGGTGCGGCTATAAGCCTGGCTCTTTCCCCTCCCTCCGCCTGGGCTGCGGCCAGCACGCCTGAGTTTGAGTCACATAGAGAGCGAGTCGGGATTTAGGACCCGGGATCGTGCGCATGCTGTCTGCGTGAGTGCGGGCACGGCTGCGCGGCGATCTGGCTCTGGCAGGAAGAGAAAGCAGCACAGCACTGCTAGCTCTGTCGGCAGGACGGGCGGCCGTGGATGGTTTTTTCCTTCATTTATTTTTTGTAATTTCACACCGTAGGACTGGGTTATTGGTCCAGTTTGGTAGAAAGAAGGGAGCGAGAAAGGGAATGAAGGGAATGGGACGGAGAAAAGGGAGAGAGATGGGAGGGAGGGCGGGAGCCAATTGGGGAGTGGTGATGTCATGCCGAAGCCGCGAGGTGCAGGGTAATGTGAGAGCGCAGGGTCAGGACTGCACTGCATTTCCCTGCCCCCTGGGGGGGCCGGCGAGCGCTGATGGCCAGGCCCATCGCCGCCTGAGCTGCACGTGTGGCGCGGGCTGCGTTCGATTTGCCTAGTGCACACGCAGACTGCGTGGTGGATTAAATTTTTGCCCCGTTGGATCCACGCTCAGAAAAGGGCGTTTGTTTCTCGTGCGGATCCTTCTGGACGCCTCATGCTGTTGGTTTTTCCATCGATGGGCCGTCCCAGCTGCAGGTGAGCGGCTCTGACGGCCCAAAGGGGCGGCCAAGGAACCTGTGCGCCTTCAAAGGCCCCTTTCTTCTTGCACAGCTGGAGTCGGTCCTAATTAACTCGCCTTCCTGCCCTCCACACATTAATACGCTTTTCTATTGGACAGCTGTCAAGAGGCCTTTTATTTTTCCTTTTTTTTGTTTTTTTTTACAGACAGCGGTGTGTTAGAGGCATGGCACCTTCTCTAGTGCTAGACGTGCTCTTTATGTCGATCCAGCACCTCCAGACTCTGAGAGCTCGCCGAATTCGGACCTCACTGGGTCAGTAGCGAGAGCTGTCGAGGGATAGTGGGTGCAGGGGTCACTGGGGGTGGGGGGGAGCGGAGAGTCAGGCTAGTGAGGGCCACTGTCATTGAAGAATGCAATGCTGAATGCTAGCAGTTCAAACTTCCCACACGCTGAAGTCTAAACGCAAATGTAGCCACGGCAGCTAGCAGTGCACATAGAGGAGCTGTGTGAGGGGAGGGCGCTGCTCTGCTGATGTTGCCATGACCCCATTATTTTGATAGCATTGAAACTTTATTTCTTATTTCAGAGGCAAGTGGTGGAAAGCTTAACCATGAACAGGCACAGTGTGAGCACCCCGAACGGCTGTGGGGCTTCTGCCGTGTGACCTGTCAGTATCAGCAGAAAGGTGCTTTTAAGCACTGTGAGCGTGCGTGTGTGTGTGTGTGTGTGTGCGTGTGCGTGCGGGCTCCCAACATGTGATCACGCTGAATCAGGCAGGAAAAAGGATGTTAGGGCTGAGCTGAGGGCCGTAGTGTAAATGAAGTTTCTCCAGCCCGGAATCATACAAGTATTTGTGCAGCAGGGTGACATTCAGGCTGCCAGCCTCCCTCCCCAAGCCGCCCCCGTATCCCAGGATTTTCTCCTCAACTTCAGTCGCTCGCAGCGTTTCATGGCCAGATAGTTTGGATCGACCTCCTCAGCCGAGTCACACGCAGAGATTAAGGGGATATCAGCGGAGATATCTGTCGTGCGTGTGTGAATTCGAACACCCTCATTCTCCTGCAGTCATGACATACTCTGGGGAAAATCATTCTGGTACTGCTAAGTTTCTATCTGTCTGTCTGTCTGTCTGTCTCTCTGTCTCTGTCTCTGTCTGTCATCGTATCACAGTTTTGAGTCACGGACTGGATTATTTCGCTTTCCATTTATTACTGAGAGAACTTAAAGAACACGTCTAGCAAGGAACTTTTAACATGCCTGGTGCACATGAACACACATCTGCTTTGTCTGTGTCTTTTCACCACTTCATACAGAAGTTCGTGGGGAGTGGTGATGTCATGCCGAAGCCGCGAGGTGCAGGGTAATCCACGCACATCCATCATTATCTTTTTCTGTCTTTCTGTCATTATATATTTCTCATGATCGCTACATAGCCAAAGTTTTCTTGAGATCACAGGTTATTTTCCTGAGATCATAGATCAACAAAAGTCAGGAAAACCATTCAAACAGCCCTTGTGAAGAGACCGGGAAGCGGGTGGCACTAAAGATGCCATGGCAAATGCTATCAAATTCGCACTATTTTTTTATTGCACCCCCACTAAAAATCTATACTTACCCCCCATGTGCTTCACGTAAGGAGGGAATTCTCCCCCGTTGTGAGAAAGGAATGCATGTCCTCTGTGGCATCGATATTTAGCATTTTATAAAGCAGAAGTGTATTTCACACTATTACCGTTATACTTCGCAGTTAATCTGTGATTCAGTTGCATGCTGAAACATGGGGGAAACTTTACAGATCATGGATCAACTACGATCTGTTATACCGCTTATATCTATCCATCTATCTAATCATGTAGCCAGTAGTGGCTTGATGGTTAGGGAAGCGCACTTGTAATCGAAAGATTGCAGGTTCGAATTCCTGACCAGCAAGGCGCCACTGAGATACCCTGAGCAAGGTAATGCCCCCAAGCACTGCTCCCCGGGTGCTGAATTAGCTGCCCCCTGCTATGTCACGATGTCACATGAGTTAAAAGCAGAGGACACGTTTCGTTGTTGCGCACTGTGTACTGTGGTGCGTTAACAATGACTGCTGATCACTTAATGCTACTGTGTCTGTTTCATTTTAGTTGGTGTGTGTTACAGGGGGGGGGGATCAACCTTCTTATGGGAGTTTGAGGCCCAGTCAAAAGGCTGAGCATACAGTATGTGGAGGGTGAACCATGTCAGAAGATAACTCCAGTCTTGGGGGAGACGTCAGTACACAGCTGGAGGAGAGGGGGCTTCAGCACATGCCCTCCTAAGGCTCCCACAGCTGTTCCCCGTTGTCCCTCAGAAGCGTTGGCTTCTCACGATGCTGCTTTGTCACTCTGTGGCGTCAGCGGCCACTGCTGATGTGTCACACACGTCCAGACGGGAACCTGAAGGCCTTTAATTTAACGCCGAGTTGGAGAGTCTGCGGCGAAGCCGGGATTGCAGCGCATAACCCCGCCAACAGGACCCGCGATCTCTCGTGTGTTAATCGGGCATGTTTGGCACTCTTGCAGGCCCGTGCCGAACTCGCTGTCATCGCTGCTGCACATGAGGAATAGGCCGCGCCAGCCGCTGCCCGCCTCGATGGCCGGGACACTGCCGGACCCCACCATGCCGGGCTCCTCCGCTGTTCTCATGTCCGTAAGTACCCCCCCCTCCCATGGCAAACCTTATGCAGGCATTTCTGATTCCGGTCACCCACAGCTCCGCCATTTTGTACCATTCTGCTCTTTACCTTTCATTCCTGTTTTGTCACCCCCCCCCCCCCCAATAAAAAGATAACATATAGGTGCATCTGTTGCTGTACTTCCCCTTATGAACACACACACAAAGCCTATAATGTTCAGGAACGTCGCTTTCAGCTCCTCTGAGGTACGCTGCATGCAAAACCTCATGTTCTTATGCGAGGCCTCCTGAGGTGGACAGTGTGGGTCTGTGAGCCGGGACGAGGCCCCACCCATCGGCATTTAATGACATCACACATCATGCAGTGCCAGACGACCTGTTTTTTTTTCCTGCTGGCATGTTCAGTCTCAGTTGAATGGTGGAGCTGCCTGTGTTCCCGAGGTGATTGACAGCGGTGTAGAACTCTGCAGATCCCAGTGGTATTTTCATATTAAACACCCTTAACCCAGTATCAGGGGGCCCCAGCTTCTCTGCGGACGGGGCCTGATGTGTCAACTGTGGCAGATTAGACACTGGACCCCCCTCGGGCCAGATGCTGGGGCATGGTGGCCCTCAGCCTCTGTGATGGAAGCTAACCCTACACTACCTTGCTCTGGTCTCCGTGGCTTCAGAGCCACACAAACTGCCAGGTCTCAGTCAGGGAATATTTTTTCATCTGTTTGATTCACTCTAAAGCTTTCTCACGGCTTGGCTACAGCCAGCGAGCGAGCGCCTCCCTACACACGGCGGTTGTGGTGCAGGTCACGGACTCCACCAGCCATGGTTATTATTAGGCCACTGGAGATGCATTCTGGCTGCGGGTGTCTTCCTGTGTTAGTTTCTCTTTGACTCACCATTTAAACTGCTGAGAACCAAACCATGCGGGGAAACCACAGGGATGATGTGTGAAATCGAGGTCATGGAAACGGAGAAGAGGCCCCCTTTGCGGCAAACTGCATAATTACAGTCAGGCCCCCACACTCCATTGCGGGCCCTTTGTGTCAGGAGGTGTATGCTTTGCCGGTTCGTGTGCTGATCGCCCCTGTATCTCACCTTGACCTCTTCAGATGGAGAGACAGATGTCCATGAGCTCCGGCATGATGGCGATGCAAGGCCCCGCCCACAACAACTCTTGCTCCTCCCCCCATGTCCCCGGCATCCACTCAGAGGCCAAGATGGTGAGTTGTGGAGCTTGCTGACTCATGGATACGCACACGCCTGCTGGACTACTCCTTCTCACCGGAGCCTGTCCCGCCGTGGGCTTTTCATCGCTCGGTACTGAATCGAAGCCAGGTCTGGACAGGCCGGCATAGTGCCAGATCGTTGGGCGGGGAGGGGGGGAATAAAGGGGCCATTATGTGACAGGCAGGGGCCGTCCCATAGAGAGCCTGATGTGTATCTTAATGTACAGAACGTGCTCCCTGGGCCCTGCGACTTGTTCACACTTGTCCGGCGCGAGCTGGAACGAGCGTCTGATTACCTCATCCCGACGGGGCAGGGCGGGCGGGGCACCTGCGGCGCGGACAAGGCGGGTAGCTGTGCTACTGTTAGCTGCCCTCCCCCCCCCTTACAGAAACACCCCCCCTTCCTGGTGGGTCCGCAAAAAGCCAGGCGGTGTGCGAGATGGTGCCAGTCTCCTGTCTAAGTCACCAAATCGTTGTTCAAAGTCACTGCGTGCTGGGGTGGCGGGGGGGTCATTTTCCAGCTGGACGGCCCTTTCTGACAGTCAAACTCACATCGCCGGTGTCGGCAGGTTTGCTTACTGCGAAAAGCGTTTGTGTAATTCCATTCATCTCTGTTTCTTTGAAGTATGAGACCTCTCTGCTTAGCGGTTTAGTGTGATTCTTTGCAGGCTGTTTGCATGTCTCTCCCAGGTCCTCTCTTTGCGTAGCTTTTAGTGTTTTGGTCCTTTGATTATATGGAGCATAATTAGTGAACTTCCGCTCCTCACCACAGCTCAGTTCCCTTTTTCTCTCTCTTTTTAACCTGCGTCGTGAGCACAGGCTCTGAAGCTGCCCCCCCCCGGCAGACTCAGAGTCTGATCCCGCCCCCCATCTATGTGATTGAGCCTTTCTAAGTTGGCCTCTGTTTGTGCAGAGAGCTGTGGAAGGGGGGGGGCGGGTTGCTGTAATACACACAAACATGCATACAAAACGTGTATTTTTGGGGGGGTGTGTGTGGGGGGGGGGGGGCTGCATTTTTTTGGAGGTTATTGTTCCTGCCAGGTAGGTTTCTCTGAGAGTCTGTCCCCCCGGAGTCGCACACACACACACGCGCGCGCGCGTGGCGCCACTTCTGACTCTTAGGTCACAGGGGGTAATCGTATCTGATCCCAGATCCAGCTGCCTTTCTCCTTAGTGAGGAGACGCGCGCCTCCCCGCCACTGAGCTCCTACTCCCTCCCCCCTGGCTTCAGATCACTGCTCCTCCTTCAGCTCGTCTTCAGGAAGCATCTGCTCTGGTTAACCTCTTCGTAAATAGTACTGTCTCCCTTTGTCGGGGCTTTATTTAAGCAAACATACAGACCGTAGGAATAGCAAAGCATTTCTTAGCAGCCGTGTGTATGTATGCATGTTTATCACAAATAATCCTTCACATCATGTATTTATACCGGATGTGTCCCAAAATATTTTATATTGACTTGGAGTTTATCCAGAGGCTCATGGGAGTTTTACCTACACAAAAATGTTCTGCAGACAAAAGGAAGAATAATTGGTTCAGAGAGAGAACCAATCAGATTGTAGAGGCGGTGGGTTCAAGCAACTAGAGGAGGTGGGACTAAGACACCTGATTGGTTGCTCCTGCCTCCTCTAGTTGCTTGGCCCCACCTCCTCTCCAATCTGATTGGTTAGCTCCCTGATCCAGTCATTTTTCCTTCTGCCCTCAGAACATTTTTTGGTAGGTAAAACTCCAATGAGTTAGATATAACCTGTATTTCTGTGGATGCCCTTATCTGTATAGGAATCACACGTAGTTCTTTGGTGGGCAGCACAGTGTCTTGCAGGACAGCACCGCGACGACACCCCCCAGCGTGACATCACCCCCCAGGACTGTATGTTCAATCTCTGTCCGTAGATCTCTGTGTTGAGTTCATAATTTATGGTCACAGTCTTACTGGTTTTCTTTTGGATATTTTGGGTTGGGTTTGGTGGACTGGTGTCAATGCCCTGCAGTGGACCAATCCCAGGGGTCTCTAGCCTGCATTGGACCCCAGGGCCTCCTGACATTGGCTGCAGTCTCCCCACGACCCTACGCTGGATACACAGGCATAAAGCGGTTGGACTGATGATTTTCAGGCCCCAAGTTGCATAAAGCAAATGAGATGAAGGAAACTGACAGCAGAATTACTACCTTGACAGTTTATAAGCAGTAAAGGCTTCATTAGGAATATTTAACCAGTTCATCAGTTTGACCGGTTTATTCCGTATTCTAGACTTTTCGTGAGTGTTCCGTGTTTTAATGCGAGGGATGATAGTCAGGCGTTTTCTTTTGTTTTCCAGGTTAGTGCCGAGTTGCATCATTCCGGGTGTCAGCAGGGCGAAATCCGTTGCTGTCTTGCAGCAAGCCAAGGGTTCTCTGCCTGTCAGCGACCATTAAAACACGACCTTGTCTCGAATAACTGCTTCAGTATTGGGGTGGCTGAGGCTGGGATCAGGGTCTCACAGCTCCCTTGCAGGGGGAGCAGCAGCCTGGGTTAACCCCACCTCACCGTCCCCCCAGGAAGCTACCTGAGTTTCTCAGAAATATATATGTGTGTAAAAACAGAGAAAATGCTCTCTGCAAGTATTCGTAATGTATCTGTTGCCCAATATACTTCAGTCCCTTTCTTCTCAAGGTCGACAGCTCTCCGGGAGCGCTCCAGAGTGACGTACGGAATTACGATGGGCGTTTTCTTAGTTTGAATCCCAGTGTTGTAAAGGATGTAGGGAGGGAGAGAGCACACACATAGCAACCTGACATTAAGGCAAGGATTATGGTCTGTATGGAGAGAATCTGGAGGCTGGAGGGAAGAGGAAGGCTTTAACTGCATTATTCGCGACCATGGCTTCATGAACGTCCGGCATGTCTCCGATATCCCCCCTCGCCACCGCCGCTGCACCGTAATTACCGCCACGCTATCGGATGACAGGGCGGTGAACAGTCCCATGTGTCTCAGCCAGCCCTAATCACGTTACCCGCTCACATCGCCTATCTGCGTGCAGAAGCTTTCCCCGGTGTAACCCCACACCCCCACGCATGGGGGTGGGGGCTCCTTCGCTGTTCGGCCCAGATGGCAGCGTGAGCCGCTCGCCCGGGCCATGGGGCACAGAGAGGGGTCGCCACAGCAGGGTCGGCTTCCTGTCGGGAGCGGAGTGGGGGGGGTGGGTTCTGTGACGTGCAGTGGTGCTAATTGATTTTATGGGGAGATGCAGCTTCTCTGCGCACTGTCTCTGGTGTAAATACTTAATGAGCTGAGGAGCACTGCACTCCCTCACTGGGATCCCCCTCTGAGCTCAGGAGCGCTGGAAAGTGCTGTTTTCCATTTTGGTTTTTTTATTTTATTTTATTTTTTTTGGGAAGACCTAGAGAGGATTTCGGGGGCACTAATAATAAGGGTCAATCTCATGCAAATGACATGCTTGCCCACCCATGTGGGGGGGTTCGTCCCAAGTTTGGCACACGGACAAACATGGTTGACATCATGAGGGAATCCTGCGCCTCGCCGTTCAGCATAACCCTTGTGAGTATGAGCAACAGGCCGCAAACATGGGCAGGCCTGCATTATCCTCTGAGGGTTACGCCGCCCTTTTACTGCTACATGTAGGCGGAGATAGCGCCTTGTTTCCCATCGCTTACAGTTTCTTTCCACGATAAGGGGCCCCCTGACTTATCTCTGCCGAGAGTCTTCCAGGCTCCCCTCCCCCTTATCACATTTAAGAAAATACTCCAGGCTGTGCCAACTTCATGACGACCGAGCTCGGAAATCTGAGTCGGATAGGATCTCAAAGAGCTGCCAGCATTCCCACCGACCCCCCATTTTGGGGGGGGACGCTATCGCACCATTTTTAATTTTTTGTCTCTCATCTGGACGTTGGGCTGTATTTCGAATTCCGAAGTCTAAACGAGCCCTTATCAAGGCAAAGCGAGTTTGCGACCCGGACTGTGTGATTTTGTTACATTAGCAATTATCTGTTGTTTACATTGTTACTAGGAACGATAACTGTACTGCTTGGATTCAGAGTAGGTGTTGAAATATTCTTTGGTGAGCCATGCTATATGTTCATGCACCGGAATGCTGCCGGTTCGAACGCTGGCTCCCATTCATCCGATGACATAATTCTTGGCCCACACTAGATGCGGGCTTCTTCACTTAAGGGAAAAGGTGAATTCTTGAAGGAAAATCTCATCTTAGAAAGCGATACCATCACAGACAGATTAAGTAATCAAAACGTGCATTACCACAAAGACAGTTTATGTTTCTAACAATGATCCATTTGATTCCTGGAAACTTCTGACATCCAGGTTATGTTCTTGTCTGGACCTCTCTTTCAGACATAATAAATCTGCAATTTCTACTGTAAATTTATGGCTGATTACTAGCTAGACCAGTAACACAAACACCTCCCTCCTCAGCACATGGAGAAACTTGTGCTCTACCTTGTGGATGTTTTGGTCCACGGTGGAGGTTGTGTGTTTCTAACCGCCAAAGGGCCTTCAGGAATCTTGGTAACGTAAGACCCTGATTCATGATCTGAAAGTGTTGATATACGTGTCTCACCCTGAGTGACCGATAGGAGATTATAGTGGACGTGTGATGGGGGAACGTGGTGTACTTTAGAGGCTGAGATCGTTGCTTATGTTTGTGATCAGTGCATATGCAACTCGTCTGGTCTTACTGAAAGTGGGCTCTGCACATGCTCAGTCGAGGGCCTGATTGCTGCAGGCACTTCATCAGTGCTTGTTCTCCTTTGGATGCCTAGCTGCGGTATAGGAGTACTGTATACTGAGATATTTGTACCTATTTTAGCTATTGCCCCAATGGATGGTCATGGGTAGGCACCTAGGTCCTGCCCACCCTCAGGATGCTTGTCATTGATAGGCCACTGGAGCCATCATTCATAGGTAACTTAGGAAATTGAACAGTGGGGACCCATAAAGAGTGACCTTCCTTCGCCCATGGGGGTATGTCTGAGGGTTGCCATGGTATCCATCCTTGTCATCTCCAGGTCTAAGTAGTGTCTGGACATCGTGGGGGACGTGTAACTTCGCCCATCCTGGTGTGTCACGGGGTTTTCCCCACCTACCCCTCAGTCTCAGGACCGTCATAACATGACCATAGGAAAAGTCTCTTGGGCGACATTGAGTTGCTGTAGTTGTCTGTTGACTCTTGAGTTGCTCGTTCTGTCTGTACTGTCCTTGCTTCTGTCCATCACCTCCAGACACGCTGATGTCTCTGTTCCTCATTGCCAGGACGGCCTTGGTTCTGGTCCAGGCCCGGAGCCCATCCGCTTAGCTGTCAGAGAACGTCGGGGAGGGGGGGCAGAATAGGCACCTCCTGGGCCAGGAACTCGGGGATGTTTCCATGGAGCGGTACTGGGCAATCTGGCTCGACGGATCTGCTGCAGCCTGAAGAACGGCCCGGGGAAACAATACAGGTCTCAGAGCAGGTCGGTGGTCCTGAAAAAAAAAAACAGTTTAACAGCCCCCCCCCCCCAACAGTGGGGGGGCATGTGGGCAGGGCATGGGTGGGAGTGAGCTTTCAGTTGTGGGTTATGGCCTCTCGAGGCGAGAGGAAAATCTAATAAAGTGGGTTAAAGGGGAGCATTGAGCC
>JAODJX010000136.1:18100022-18163149 GCA_026776945.1 Isichthys henryi
GCCCCCCCCCCCCCCCCCGCGCCCCGGGCGCCCCACCCCCCGCGCGGCGCGCGCTGTGCGCCCCGGGGCCGGGGGGGCGGGGGGTCCAAACCCACGCAGGGCTCTCTCAGTGAGTACCCAGGTATGGGGGGAAGGGGGTCCAAACCCACGCAGGGCTATCTCAGTGAGTACCCGGGTATGGGGGGTCCAAACCCACGCAGGGCTATCTCAGTGAGCTCGGAGGGGTGAAACCTTCACTGCCATTTTTAGCCTGTTAGCTATAATAAGAATGAAATCGCAGCAACTCCTAGGGCAGCTAAAACTAATCTGCCATCTCTGTGCAGCACAGAGACCCTGTTCAGCCTCTGTCAGGAGAAAGGCCAGTTTCTTCTCCTTTGAGCTGGCTGGCAGGCCGGCCTGGCCACTGGGAAAACGAGCTAACCTCACAGACAGGCCCTTCGACGCGGGCACTGCTGGCAATAAACTCCTCGTTCCCATCGAGAACGGGAAAAACATGCTCACTCTCCTAGATCCCGATGCCTTTTCCATTGGAAAGTGGTAAACTCCACCCTCCCAGGTCACTCCCAATGAGAAACGGCTGTGATGATGTCATCGGCAGTGCACTAAAAAACATTTGCGGGCTTTACTGATGACGGATTGTGTGCTGTAGATATTACTCTTAACTAATTACATTGTGAGCAAAATACTGCTTGTTTTAATATATGTGACTGATGACTACTTCATGTACTGTAATGTTACTACAGTGTAAAAGGCAGCAAAGTACGACCCTTAAACATGGAGAAGACCAAAGAGATGTAGGTAGTGGTGAGATCACTGGAATTTTGGCGAAACGTAGCATTACATCATTTATTTGCTTTGTGATGAATGACTCAGGCAAGTAAAACTGACGAGTTGTTGCAGGGCAAAACCAGCGTGTTTAAGAACAGAAAGGAAAACAGGAGCGACTGCGGGCGACTATGCGGGGGCCTCCCTGTTCGGGCCGGGACAGGATGGACGAGGCAGACGGAAAACAGGATTTTTTGTGGGGGGAGAAATAAGTAAATCTGGGCCATGGGTACAGGTGCGGAGGCTAGAGTAGGGTTCACCATATTTCATCTGACAAGGATGAAGCGAAAGAAGACAGTGCGTCTGCCCTCAGCCTGCTGCTGAAATGGGCAGGTTACAGAGTCATATAAATATGCGCCCTGCTTCTGGACGGCGCAGAGAAGGTACTGCAGGGGGTTTTGTGCGTGCATGTAACTGGTCGCTTATACTGTGCGGACACTCCCAGAGCATGGTCTCGCAAGGTCTGGTCCCTCATTGGCCCACTTCTCCACCTTCCCAGGTCCGGAGAGCAGCCCCGCAGGAAGTCCCGCCCCCGCGTGTTCCCAGCAGCAAGTCATCCAGCACAACACCATCACCACCTCCTCCACGGCACCTGGAGGGGGCGCTGCGCTGGGCCCGCTCAACCACCACGTGGACATCAACCCCATCCACTAAAGACTGGCCCACCTGCCCCTCCCCGACCCTGACCCATCCCTGATCCCTGGCCACAGCGCCTCCTGCAGGATTGCCTCTACAGGCTTACTATTGCATTTTCTTTTACGGACTTTTATCTGATTTGTGCATCTTATGTAGCCTGTCGGTTTTCTATTTTTTACAAAGCTGAATGGGAGAATTGCCATTCATGCACTATTAACTGGGGGTGGGGGGTGGGGGGAAGAATCATACATAAACTTCCTGCTTCTGGTACAAATACAAGACATTGTTGGGGCAGTAAGCTCCTAGAGCTAGCTGACCTGTCGCAGTGGGACCTGAACCCCAAACTTAGCTTCCGTGACTCCCACATTACTCCCTCATCTTCTGGAGCGTCCCACTCTAAAATACTACTGTCTAGGCAGTATTATGACATTTACCCTCAAGAAGCGCTTATGCAATATGACGATTGTGTCCAAGAGTCATACTCCGAATGCTCCAGCTATAACCGGAGCATGTAATCAATAAGTCCTGCCTTAAATCTAAGGATCTAGGTATCAGATGATTTTTCCTCTGTGAAATCAAAGTAATAAGCTGCCTTCCCTTTCGCAGGGATGCCTTTTAAAAGGATTGTCCAGACGTTCTTCGAGGAGCGTTCAGTATTGAAGCCATAATTGCTGTAGGAACTCATTCCCATAGCTACGGCCTCGCTCAGGGCTGGAGATGCAGGGAGCCTATCGCGCCTTCAGCCGCACTCGTACCTTTAGGTGCAGCCCGAGCGCCCAAGCCATTCCCCCATGCCAGCAGCGCTGTGGATGGATGCCGTTTCTGTGTCCGCCTGCCAGCTCGCGCTCTTACCGCTACCTACCGCTAGGACCAACCTGAGTCTGGAGGGAGTCATGCGAGGGGCTCCGGAATTGGAACATTCCAGGGTCCCTGCTTCCCAGCTTCTCTGGTCCCATGATGCAGGCCAGGCGTCCGTCACGCAGATCGTTTGCCATTAGTATTGAGCATTAAGTAAAAGCCACAAGGGAGTGAAGCCATCACCCGTTTGCCAGAGAAATGCCATTTTCTACAAAGAGCAGCAGTGTTATTCAAAAGATCAAACGATTGAAATTGGACTTTAATCCATATTGGTTTTGATAGGATGGCACCTGACTGAGCCTTTCCCAAAGGCAGTTCTGGATTTAGTCAAAGGGGTACAGAACTCGTCCCCGGTGACCAGAACGTCCGATAAAGAGATGCATCTTGCAGCCATATTGATGACCTCAGAACGAGCGGCATTAACGTGGTACAGCATTGCGACTGAGTGTGAGCAGTGCGCCCGTCGGTGGACACAGGTAGCGTGACTGCGTACTGTCTCATTCTCAAACCTCTGTCCAGCTTCAGAGAAGAAGACAGAGGAAGAGGAAGTTTCATTTGAAAAACATCTCATTAAGACAAACCCTCCAGGTGTCCGGGAAACCTGCTTCCATCTCGGACCCTATGGGAGACCAGGCAGTGCTTGAGGTGCGCCGGGACTCACCAGTGCATTTCTTGCGTACCTGTGCCTCTCTCAATACTGGCACCTGTATATTTTTTTCCCATTTCAAGCACTGGGACCAGCTTGAAGATCTACTTCCAAAAATTTCTTATAGGAATAATCTCTTCAGGTTTTCTGGAATTTTCTGAAAGCTAGAGCAGTCTAGAATTCAAAGTATATACATATGCACATGTTTGACCCAAATATCTGCTTGGACGTTTTCTAGATGGTTGTTTTTCCAGATCAGGTCACCCACTGAAACCAGCATATACTGTATATATATATAATCCCTTTGTGTTCCCTGATTTTGTCGCATTATGACACCCATTGAACAGCCCTGTACGATCGATCGCTTGGCAGTGATGTGAAGATGGGTAATCGTCACGCATGGGTCTATGCACTTTGCCCCCTGTGACCCCAGGGAGCTGGAAGAGCCATATTTGAAAAAAAATCTCAGTGATAACTTCGTGATTTTCCTGCACCAGCAAGAGATGCACTTCTTTTCGAGTGAGCGAGGCCAAGGATGTCTGTGTGTTACCAAGTGAAAGAGATACGGACCTTGTCAGGTGTGCATGTGCGCGCGCGTGTATGTGTGTTTCGGAGAAGAAGAGAGAGTTCACGTCAGGACTGGGTGTGTTTTTCCTGGGAGTGGGTGGACTGAGATGCTTCTCAAGCTTTAATAATTCCACCAGATGTCACTGTTGTGTGTCTTTGTCCTTCTCGTTGCTCTTTAAAATGCTCCCTTGTTTAGTTTCCTTCGGTAGCTTGAATTGTCCGATTTTGCACACTGTGAAGACAACCGAGAGTACCGCGAACTGGAAGCGCGTCCACGCCACGTCTCCCTCCCCGGCGGGCGGGTGCGTCGCCGGCTTCTCGGCGACTGGGTGGAGGTTGTCTCTTACCAGTCTGGTCGGAGAGCGGTCTACATCTCACACGCTCTGTATGTAGTGTTCATGGGCCCCATTTGCATAACAGCCTGCTTCATTTTGGTGTTTTCAGGAGCAAAATTATTTTCTTTTTTACGCTTGGTATGGAACTCATTACAACTCGTTTCCTACTATTTCTTTTGTCTTTTGAAAAATCTGGATTTTCCACCCTTTTCTGGGTAAAAACGAATTGTTTTTGGTGTAATCACCATACATATAAAACATGCTGTGCCTCTACTCACCCTCAACTGGAAATTATTACGGTAGACTTTGCAAATAATACATGATCATTGTTCCGTTTGACATCGATGATGTGCAAGCTGTCTTGGAGTAGTGTGTGTGTGTGTACGTACGTGCGAGGTAGAAGACGACCTGTGTGCAGTGTCATTTTAAATGTAAAACTATAAATACTGTATAGGATCTCATACTTGTTTTGTAATCTCGTATGCCTAATGCAACCACCTTTCTTTTCGAAAGGAGTAAACGACTGGTACATTTGTAAATATTGTTTGCATATAGCACTTGTTACTTTAAAACGTACGTCAGAACTCATTTCCGCTAATAGGGCATGTTTATTGATGATTATGCATAATGAACTATGAATTTATATGTTTGCATAACTTTGTACATTAATGTGTTTGTTAATGCCTCGATCCATTTCTGTCACCTGTATTGCATTTCTGTTGCATTTGTACAGACGTGAAACTTGCAGCTACAGTACAGTATGGAAATAAAGCACTTGTTTTATAACATTACCCAGGGAGGCCGCATGTTGGTTTTTTATGGAGAAGTGATTTTGAGAACAGCAGTTCCACAGGAGCTATATCTTCTGCAGCAGGACCTTCTTTGGCCCACGTTCTACTGCACGGGAAACATCTACAGAGGCTCGCCCATTTCTGACAAATATATCGGGAGGACCATACAGATACGCCAGGACAAATCTGGCAAATTCATCTCAAACGGATCTATAACCCTCCCCCTCTCAAAGCAGTCCATTTTTTAAAATAAACATTCGATTTTGCTTGTCAGCTAATTATAATTAAATCTTTATAATTAGTTGACAAAAAGT
This sequence comes from Isichthys henryi, assembly GCA_026776945.1. Lineage (NCBI taxonomy): Eukaryota > Metazoa > Chordata > Actinopteri > Osteoglossiformes > Mormyridae > Isichthys > Isichthys henryi. The sequence goes on from JAODJX010000136.1 coordinate 18,104,995, forward strand.
CACGTGTGCAGCTGGTAGGACAGAACGAAAATACGGACTGACGGATCAGGACGGGGTTGAAAAGCAGCGAACGGGTGGATAACCGGCGAGGTCCATCGACACCGCATAGCGACGTTTGGTCTGACTCCATAATGCTGCTGTATAGCGGGTCAGTGGGATATATCAGTAATGCACGGGGACTTAGTGTTTCGCAACACAGTAGTGCGTGTTGTACGATTATAAATAACCATGGCCAAAGCTGGCCCGTCATGAGACCCCAGCGAGTACGGACTCCCGGCGGCCGCCGCACACTTTTGGTTACAGCTTCCGCCTCCAGGTTGGGCGCCCCCCAGCTGACCGGGACTCGCTGCAACTAGCCAGCGCCCCAAATAGCGCTTCACAGAAAACAACCAACTTCTGAGCCCGTCTAGACGCTGCGAAATGACAAAATAATATGTTGGTTTACCTCACTTGTCTGGTGTGGTCTAAGCCACAGCCTGGCCTCTCATTTTCAAAAGCACTGATTCCCATAAGAAAAAAAAAACACTTTCTGCTCAACATGCTTTTCCTACTTAAACCCAATCGTACATTATAGGCGATGACCTTCCTAATATTGATCAGTATTATCTTGTACGGAGTTATCCGTAGGAAAAACCGCCGAATAGAAATGGGAATCCTAACCAAATGTTTTAAAATAGAACAGCTACACGCAAATGTCATTCCATCACTGAAATCCACTTGGGATCCTGAAGACTTCCTTTAAAGTGTAGGAATGTGTAACAAAATTAGCACAGAGGTCTTATTTATACAGCAAACCTCTAAAAATAATATATTAATACTGATTTAATGCCGCACCCTTCCTGGGTATTATCGCTGACCATCTCCATCCCAGTATGGCCACAGTGTACCCAGCTTCTAATGGCTACTTCCAGCAGAATAATGCACCCTGCCACAAAGCTCACATCATATCAAACTAGTGTCTTGAACATGGCAATGAGTTCCCTGTACTCAAATGGCCTCCACAGTCACCAGATCTCAGTCCAACAGAGCGCCTGTGGGATGTGGTGGACGAGAGATTCGCATCATGAAGGTGCAGTTGACGCATCTGCAGCAGTTGCGTGATGCTATCATGTCAACATGGACCAGAGACTCTGAGGAATGCTTCAACGCCCTTGCTGAATCTACGCCATGAAAAATAAGGCAGTTCTGAAGACAAAATGAGGTCCAACCCAGCATTAGCAAGATGTACCCAATAAAGTAGCCAGTTAGTTCACATTCATATGAAAGGCTGTGGTGCACAGCTTAACTTAAATTCAGATAGATCCCTTGACATCTCTGGTCACAAAACGCAATCTACACCCAAAACAGGAGGGGCACGTACTTTGCAAAAGGTCAAGGAAGTTATGTGATATGCAAGCCGTGGTTTAGCAATTTATGTAATGGCACACTTTACTTCAAAACTGAAAACAAAATGACATCGGCCTTTTCGTTGCTTCAAATGCCGGACTTCCGTGTAACTATGAGCAATTTTAACTACCCTCTAAAGCCGACGGCGTCAGTTTTGTTTAATGCAGAAATGACAGTAATGGGGCAGTAGAGCCCCCTGGTGTACGCGGTCAGAATCACAACGAAGTGATATCGCGGAAGTAGCCCGTGCCCTTCGTTAAATTAAAATGAAAACAAAGAAATCTCGTACAGTTCGCTTAAGTTACTAGACGGTGATATTGGAAAGAAAATAGCTCTACATTTGATTCCCAGAATTCAACAGGTAATTACTTGAATGGGAACTTCATCTGTCATTTTACTATGGGCAGGGGAAAGGAGCCCGAAAGACTGTAAAATAAATGGATTGCTCTGGGTTGGGGGGCAATATGCTATGCTTTCATAAAATATTTGGGGTCGAAATCTGTTATGCTATAGCGAAAATGGCGCATTAGAATTAATTTTGTAAAATAAAGGAAATTGAAGCAGTACTGACAGGAGCCTGTAACTCCCAACTCACTCTCAGAGTTTATTCCGTAAGACTCCATCCATCCGTCCATCCATCCGTCCATCCATCCATCCGTCCATCCGTCCGTCCGTCCGTCCGTCCTTCCGTCCGTCCGTCCGTCCGTCCGTCCTTCCATCCATCCACCCACCCATCCATCCATCGTAACAACTTATCCTATTCAATGTTGTAGGGGTTCTGGAGCCTATGGTCGTAAGGCAGACAACCCAGGGTGGGGCGCCAACCCATTACAGAGCGCACTCACACATAGGAGCAATTCAGTAACCCCACTTAGCTTCAGCAAGTTTTTGGACTGTGGGTGGGGAGAGTTGTAATACCTGGACGAAAGCCCAGAATGACATGGGGACAACATGTGAACTCCACACACTTGGGGCCACAGCAGAGACTCGAACCCGGGTCCAAGAGGTGTGAGGTGACAGTGCTAACCACTGTGCCGCTGTATTAACGTGTAACTCACAGAGCTGCGTAATAGAGTACTTCTCAGCGAGCTATTAATTACCAAAATATGACAAAAGAGGAAATTGGCTCTGCCTGTCATCCATACTTAATGACCTGCTGGTGTCCAGCTATAGCAAACAATTAAATTGCATTTAATGTATTAAAAGACTTGATTCATTTTCAATGACTGATTTGCAGATAACTGAACACTGTTACCCATCATTACTATAATCAATACAAATACGCAGTTTCATTAAAGCACAGTTCTATTTCGAAACACCCACACAGTGCTGAAAGATCCAACGGAGGCTTTTAGAAAACACACTAAAAGAGAAAGTAGCCTTACTCTGGGGTGCAGAGGGTGCTGGTAAGAATATAAAGTGGCAGTTATCTCTGGATCGACCCTAACCCAGTACTAAAAACCAGGGATTAGTCAATCCACAGGTGCCAGATATGTGCACAGAGCAACACGGCAGAGTCTTCATGTTGAATTTATTTTATTTAACTTGTACATCCTCAGGTATTTCTCAGAAAGATGTGATCATTAACTTATCAACTCCCCCCACCCCCGCACATTTAGTTTCTCCGGTTGAACCCCCCTTCCCAGCCCCCAGAATCTACAATAGCAGCTACACCCCTGCCTCTGTTCTCCCTGCAGACCAACACGCATGCTCCACCAGCTTGGCCCTTCAGGTCACATGACATGGGGGCGGAGCTACAGACTGAACACAGCACCTCAGAAAGCCAGCAGCCAAAGGGTTACTTAATGTACATTATGTGATTGTTACTCCATGTATTAGTAAGATTTATCATCAGAGAAACAGAACTGCAGGACAAAGTGCTGATTTAGTATGTCCGGCTTATACTGTAAAATTTTGTACGCTAATTTAATTCCATCACAAACTTTTCCAGCGTTAAAATACTGTATCCAGAATATGCAGGAGAATAGGAAAGCGTTACACTGCACTCCAGCTGCACTGAAAAGTAATGCAGACGCTTCTTACAATCATGAAATGATATTTCTACTAAAAATTCAAAATTTTCTCCCAATAAGTGAAGTCAGTTACCATCCCTTTGTGGACAGAAATCTGTCAATCATATCAAAGGACCTTTCCGGCTGGTCATAAGGCAGAATGTGTCCTCCACCTCGGACAACCACCTGCACGGGAGAGAGAGACAGACAGAGAGAGAGAGAGACAGAGTTTTATTTATATAAATTGATTTGGTTATCACTGCCAAACAACGTCATTTCCATTGCACACACAAACAAGATTTCACTCCTCTATGTCCAACAACACTCGTGTTTTTTTCCCCTCAAATTCATGACATTGCCCTCAAACCAGAAGGTGGATGTTTATTAGCGAAAAAACTAAATGTAGAATCAATTCGCAAATGGTTCCAAAATCAGAAGCTTAAAAACTAATATGCACAAAAACCAAAAAAAAAAATATTTAAAATGAACAAAGTCACAATGATCCCTTGCATCCCCCACAAAAATCGGACTGACTAAAAAAAGTCATATGTTTTTCCTGCTCTTTACAAGTAAATTACACGGCACCCTCGGTCCTCGCTGAAATCCCCCAGTGAGCAACGACCTCCCAGCTGAGAACCTGCACTAGAAGACTTCAAATGTGAAAGACAATGTGTCATTATTCAGAGTTTTTTTGTCACAGACTTTGCAAAGACTGGGGATCTTGCAAGACTGCAACTAGATTCCTTTTGAGATTATTTCCCAACATGCTCCTGTGTAAATTTCCAGGAAGAGAAATCGTATTGAACAATGGAACAGGAACAGAAACAGCTTTTGGCCACAGCTGCTTGTGTTTGTAATTCTTTGCTGTGATAAAACAGCGAGAGAGATAAGAGAATATGGACACAACCCCGGCAGGGTGAACAGCAAGCTACTCAGCAATACCACTTCTGGCCAGATACATTGCTAGCGATCGTTAGTGATACCAGTTAATAATGCAGTATGTGGTATTTTGTGGATACAAAAAACTGTACGAAACATGTCCACAGATAAAAGTTGGACAGTACTCTGAGAATAACTGACTTAATGAGACATAAATCAGACATAAGTCCTAAAAGACAGTATATAACTACAGCATTCATTTCTGTTGATCAAGGGCACAGCCATCTTCAATTCTGAGGGTCCGGCCTACAGAGGTTCCTGTGACTTTGAGTGAAAACTCAGACTCTCTGGGGTGTTGCAGTTGAAAGTAACAAGGAACTCGTAAATTCCGACTTTTGATTACAAATGTAATGCTCCCTGTCTACCCTACCTGAGATCTCATACATACCCAGCGGCTTCCCGTTTGGTGCTATAGAGAGCTCATCTATTGGTTGTTGACAACGTGCATGTGACTATTTGCATGAGCTAAGACTGAAGACCTATGATAATATTAAAGACTATTATTTTGATCAGAATACCAAGTCAAGAAAAAGATTAAGACCCCTATCCTGACCACCTTACAGCAAACGACTGAGATGACAGGAGCGATGCACAACTCTGGTGAAACTCATGATTTTATTCTGACACCAAAAATTTGAAATCACTCGAAAAGTTGCTCGCATTAGCTGCCATGGAACACGGCATCCAGAATGTGACATTACCAGAAACCACAGACACAGGCCCTTGCAGCTGTGCAACACTGTCGAGCCGCTGGCCCCCACCTGGAAGAACTCTCCCACTTGGCGCACGTAGCCGGCCACCTCCCGGTCCTTGGGCTGGATCCTCCAGCTGAGACGCTCGGCCTTGCTGTACTCCTGAGCCCCCTTCCAGGCTACGGTGGGCAGGAAGCGCTCGGTGAGGGGCGTCGCCACAATGACATCCAGCTGCCCGCTGTAGATGAGCACCTGCAGGACAGGAGGTCCACGTGTCGGCGGCCAATCAGGACTGCGCGTTCGCCCTCCTGCCCTTTTCTTAGCCCAGTGGATTGGTCGGAGGTTTAATGTCTAGAACTGTGGCTTCTGCATGCTCCCAACACCATCTCTAAGTTGAACGCAGCCATGATTTATTGGGAACCATCCGTCCTCCTTCCAACCACTTTTCCCCACACAGGGTGCCGGAGGATCTGAAGCCTATGGCCAACTTTCCCTGCCTGTTTGTGTCACTGAACAGTTTCAGATTTTTAGACAAAATGCGATACTAGACAAAGCGCAGGTGAGCAAACGCCTAACATTCTTTAACCATTTCATTTAAGGTAAAAAGTCACCTCACATGGCACGTGACACTTCTTTAGTTATTTGTAAACTAAAGAACAGCAGAATAAAAGTTTCATTCATCATTAACTCAGAATCCAACACAGTTTGCCGACTTCCCTGCTAAAACACACCTAGAAACAAACCTGATAATTAACACATTACGATGTGTCTCAGCAGGGAAATCCACTGGATTCTGACCCACCAGGACTGGAAGAGGGGAACCCTGTATTAATTAAGTATAACAGATGATATGAAGCAATTTGAATAGAGCCTGGACTGACTGCATCCAGCAGTCACTCACAGAAAGAAAATTCCTTTATCAGCTGTTTATAGGGTTACAAAGGCATTTCTAAGGCTCTGGGATTCCACTGGACCAGTGAAACCATTTTAAAAATGCGTTGAATGATTACTTTGTCTAACATTACATTCCGCCTGAAGATCTGAAACTATTCAGTGTGATAAATATGAAATAAGGAAATCAGGAAGAGGACAAGGGTTTTTTTCCCACATGTGGGGACACGAGTAGGATAATCCTGTTCCTTAAGTAAACGACTTTAAAAAAAATGTGCTGGGTGTTTATTACAGTTCCCTCCGTTTAATGTTACATTCTGCCCGAGGATCTGAAGCCATGAAGTGTAGCAGATATGCAATAATAGGAGATCAGGGTAATTACTTTTTCACATGTGTGATATGAGTGTGGAATAACTCCGTTCCTTAAAAATACCAACCAGCAGCAGCCAGTTGGACTGCTTCTGCACGCCCTTGCAAATCACCACCTGAGTTTGCCCAGGATCAGCCATTGCAAAAACGCTTCCTCAAAGCTCCGAAGTTTCGAAATCAGCATTCACACTTCTGCTAAGAGCAAGGAAGCAGCCTAATCAGCGAGCCATGCAGGATCCCGGGATGACTGCCTCGCTTGCATGGCGCTCACCCTGTAGTTATCCATGAGGACGGCCAGCCATGGTTTGATGGACTTCATGACGTCCTCCTGCAGGTACTTCTCCACGCGGGAGCCGTCGTTGAACGTGAGGTTCCCCACGTGAATGGCAGCCCTCACCTGCGGCAGCGTCACGAATCGGGTGAAGTACTCCTGGTCTTCAGGCTCCTGTGGCACACAAACGGAAACCGCAAACAAACGCTCGCCTTTCCATTACTGCTGGGTGAGCTAGATTTGTATAGGAAGCAAAAAAAATAAATTTTATAAGACTGCAAACCACAGGTACCTCACACTGAAGGTAGTTGAAGTAATTGGTGCAGCCAGTGACGTTCTGGAAGAAGGAGGGGTAGGGGGTCATGTCTCCATTCAGCAAGCTGTCAAATACCTGAAACGTGAGGGCACGCAAGAAAAAATAACGTCCCAACAAATACAGACTGCAGGGGTGCATATATACCAGGATTAGGATCTATGGGGGGGGGGGGGAATCCAAAGCAACCTTCAAGCAAGATTCATCTGCTTTGGAAGAATATGACCTTCTGCTAGGGTTAGGAAGCCTGTGTGTGTGTGTGTGTCTCACCATGAAAGCCTCCAGCCATTTCTCGCTCTTGATAAGCTGCACACCGATGTCCGTCTGCTCCTGTACGTATTGTTTCTGTTGCTCATCCACCATGCCCGTCTGGTACAGGAAGTCAGCATAGCCTCCTAGCATCTGAAGGTGAGGGGAGGGCATGGAAGGGGGGGGAAATCAAGATCATGGAGGGGGGAGGGGGATGCACCCTAATATTCGGGCTCCCACTCAGCGAATCAAGTAAATGAGCTCAAAGCTACATATACCCCCTCCCCTTTCCCTGGAGAGGGGGCCATGGTAACCGGCACATTGGTGGCACAAAGAAGGACGAGCGGAGGAAGCGACACGTACCACTTCCGGGTCACACAGGCCGTCGCCGATGGCGATGCCCTTGAAGTTGATCTTCACCTTGCCCGAGGGGTTGTTTTGGTGAATGTGATATCCAATCGCAGGAACATACTTGCCTGCGTATGACTGAAGAAACAAGGAAGCGTAAATATTAAAACCATATAATAAAACGGTGCAGTGAATGATCTTAAAGCAAACCAAAAACTATTTGTTATATTAAGTACTTCGGCAGGGCACACCATTTTGGGAAAATATGGCTATATACACACAAACAACATTTTTTGTCCATTATTATTTGTTCAGAACTGTGGTGAAGTTAGATACTGAGACCTTGGGACTCACCTCCCCGGTAGCATAGAAGTCATTGAGCTGGAACTCGCTGAAGATCTGGAAGAACTGAGTGAGGGCACTAGAGGGAGACAGAGAGAGACAGAGAGACCATCAACAACAAAACAGCAGTATAAATGCCCCAGCATTGTACGACCTCTGTCTCACCCCACCATCTCCTACCTGTATAGGTCTCGTGCCACATCGTCCTGATTACGCGCGTAGCCTCGATCGTCGTCACAAAAACTAAAGCCTGTGCCTACCTGGAAGGAACCGGAAAAAAGATAAAACAGTGAAGATTAAGCAGCAGCTGGTGTTTGTCCCCGATATGACGAGGGTCTTCACACTGGAATGGACTGATGGCCATGTCTTATCATATTTATTTTAAGATTAATACTTCAGCCAGCCTAGAGCAAAAGTTCAACCCTCAAGGGATATACAGAAGCAGTAGATGAATTGGTCTGGTTGGAAGGGGGGTGTAAATCGCAGACACACAGACGCCAGTGCGGGACAAACCAAACCATTCAGATATACAGGGGGACACTTGAGCCCAAAGTGCCCAGTTATCAAAGTGTTGAAGGATCACAGGGGTGGTGGAGTGACTCACTGGATTGTCGATGTACAGGATGGAGTATCGGGACGTCCACGGAAAACTCCGGAACCCAACTGCCAAAATGGAAGGTGCCGCAGAAGCTGTCAATCACCAGACGGTTTCCCCATCAGCCAAAATCGATCCATTCGCAGAACGGATGTTTACCTGTCAGGTTCTGGTGCACGACGTACGGTCCGTGCTCAACAAAAAGTCCGAACAGAGAGCTGCCCCCCGGCCCCCCCTGCAGCCATAGCAAGACTGGGGCAACTTCAGGCAGCACCTGAGGAAAAGCGATCAGACACACACACACACACACACACACACACACACACACACACGAGTACGAACATAAGCATGTAAACGCATTTCAGCCTAATTCTTTGGGAAGGTTAACTGGATTAACCGATTAATCAAACCCAAACAGTCCGGCACTGTCAAGCTGCCGTCAGAAAGGCTCTTCAAAAATTGTGCCCAGCACTAAGCTGTAAAGGGACAGCAAATTACAGGCTTTTACAGCATTCAGTCCCAAAATCACATGATTCCAGCAATCAGCACCTAGACCAAATCAGCTAAACATCCCTCCTAAGTACTCGAAGGCCGAGCAGTTTACTGAGAGGTGGAAAAGCTGCGAAAACTGCCAGTGCCCCAAAACAGGCAGGCCTGCAGAACGAGGTCCTTCAATCCCATTTGAGAGTTTAATCTATGGGCTCATGGAAATCCATGCTGAATGTCGGAAGCACAACCACGCTTCCTGTAGTGCTTAAATGCTAAGATTTCCAACCGAGACTTAAACTCCATCTGCAATTTCCTTCTATTTTCATTAGACCAAAGACCTGCCCGGCAACCAGCAGATGAAATCTCATAGGTGCATGACCTCTGTGCAGATCAACGTTTCCTAACCTGGTCCATGGGGACCCCCAGACAGTCCAAGCAAAAAGTGTAGACTGTCTGGCAGCGAGCTGGGAAGGAGGAAAAATGTGGACTGAGAATCCCCAAAGACCGGACTGGAAAATACTGGTGTAGGGCAACAGCCGAATATACCTGTGCAGGAAAGAACCAGAAGAAGAGATTGCTGTTGTAGGTCTTGTTCACTGTGAGGTACCCAGAGTAACTCTTAACATTGGCTCCAGGCAGAGGCCCCACAAGGCTGAGTTTCCTGGCTTGGATAAAAGTGTCACAGAACTATGTTACATGTATGCAGAATCAACTACTCCTACATTTTCTCCTAGTCCTACACAATGTTTTTTCACCAAATCAAATTATTATTATACAGTGCCTTTCACAACAAAATGTCACATTTATGCTGACAATACATTAAAAACCTTCATTGCTTAGACATTTCACTTCCTTGTAACGATCAAAACACAAAGGAACTTTGACACTTATGTCGCAATCTAAAATACAGACGTAGAGGAAAAGTGCTAGTATTTCATTTGATTGAAGGATGCAGGAGTCACCACTTAGATGCCGAGGACTATTAATGCAGAGCTTACCTTCCTCGATGTTTCCCCGTTCGATGTATGGCGATAGGAACAGAGGTTTCCCCGGGTCGGGTCCCTGAAAGTTGCTCGCCCTTCGAGATCTTCGACAGAAGAAACTGGAACAGCCAGTGGATAAACCCAGATCGGCGAGGCTCCAGAGAAATACGAGACAAAGCGTTTCCTTCAGCATCTTGTGGAGTTTGAACTGAAGGACTGAATAACAAAAAAAAACAAGCAGTTAGACGTATTGGATATCAAAATATAGCTTCTCTTAGCAGGGGTGACCGGGAACACGTCTGGGAATAAGCCAATGCTGTGTAATTAAATACATGAGTGAACAAATCCGTATTATTTTCCAAGAAAGACGTGGCGAACTAGGCACCCTGGCGATAACTGCATTCCTTTTCGCCAGATAACGCCAACGTTGCTGCTCTATAAAAGCAGCCAAGGATTACCATGTATTAATCAGCAAATGCTGGCATGCAATGACTGCATGCACAGTAGTTCTAATCCTTGAGGATGCAGCGATTCCACTGGCATTGCTGGCGCGCGGTTATTTCAACAAAGCACAACACTGAAGTGAGTTATCCTTATTTAACAATGACACAAGACAATGAAACACAATTGAATTAATCGGTTTAAAAAAAAAAATACATACTGACCCAGCAAACAGTCTGTTAACGACGGTGTCCCCTTCCTCAGTGGCCCAAACAGCACATAAACTGCAGATACATGCTTGAAGAATTGTCATATGACCTGCCGTCACGTGACCTAATGTCAGGCGAGCATGCGCAGTTTGTGCTCAGGTTCTGGTGCGTTTGGGATGGATGGCGTGATGAATGGGTGTGATGGCTGGAAAAAGCGGATGACAGCTAGGGGAACGTCCAGAAGAAGCTGGAGTGTCTGATCATGGAAAGATACGTCTAGCGTGACTAGCTCGGAAGAGAGATATTTAATCACTTGTCACCAGTGAAGTATTGCAACTGCTTGAACGTTTTTAGAATAGCTTCCGTATTTATAGGTCTAATAACCAATCCATTATAAACCTAGAACTAGCTACAACGCTGCAGCAGCGTTGGGATAGTTTGCAAACCTAACAGCGTTATCCCGAGTAACGCAAATCCACTCGTCTTCTGTTCGCTGAAACAGCAGATGTCGCACTATGGGCAAAACCCTAATTCCAGCTGCGATAACCTTAGCCATAAGTAACTAAACAAAATACAAGACTTTGGTCATTTTTAGTATTTCTTTTTAATAAAATTGAGCTTCCTTTATGGGGATAAAAATGCCCCACACAACGTCATAATAACAGCTTTTATCCCATTATGGGTTAATTTGCTCCCCACAATGCATTATATACGCGACCACACACACACAATGGTAAATTTAACTTGACTGCATGTCTTTGGAGCGGAAGAGGACAGGCGGGGGCTCTGTTTGAACCCTGGGGGTATGAGGCGTCAGCGTATTCCAAAATCTCACTTCAGGTCTCCAAGTTTGAGAATGAAACGAGATGATTTGCGCTGTGGTATCATCCCATAACTGTCCACATGGTGGAGCCCGTGAATAATTAATTTGAAAGTTAACATGATTTCGTTTAACATCACTGCTTAGTCACGGGACACAAGCCTGGGTACTGTCAGGATATGATGCCCGTCCATGACAGGAAGACATCGTTAGAGATACAATTTAACTTAAATCGCATGTGTTTGGGAGTCCTCAACAAGTACAAAATATGAACATAAATAGGTTTGAATTTGGTCACTGCCTTCAGGCATAAGTAGATCTTTGGAGAACTCCGATAATCATCTAACGTCCAACATCCATTCCCACTTTTTCTATGCAGAGTCGGGAGGATCCAAAGTCCGTCCCAGAAGCTATGGGTAAAGGAGTAATTTTAATGAGAACAGTAACTCAAACACGTGCCCAGATGCTGACCAAGAACAGACAGAAGAGGGTTGTTGCATTAATCATAAAAACTTTTGTGTATAAAATACCAGTCATCCGATGATGCTTATTCATTGAGTATCACTCTTCTGATTTCCAACTGAATGGTTCAAAATGGTGAGAAATGCTTGGCCCTGTGCAGCTCAGCACAAAGAGTTTGGAAATACATCAGCAACAAAAGCAGCAGTTATTGCTTGTGTAGCTGGACATCTGTCTAAAAATGATAGAATGCCTTTTGTATATAAGCATTGATTTGGTTAGGCGATGGTAAATGATGCACACACTACCCCTACCCTCAGTGAAAGGATTTAACCAGTGAGGCCTGAATTCGGAAGAGCAAATTACTAGCCCTTCTTGTACTTTGTCAAATTCATACCTCTCAGGTTTAACTTTTCTCATTAATAAAGTACATCTGGATTTTGGCAAGAAAAATCACCACATTAAAAAGTTGAGGCCAAACAATCCTATAGGCAAAACCATTTGACATGTAAAGCAGCATCACAGAAACATGCTATAATTAATGTCAGAACGCTTTGATTTCGGACTGCTCTGTTCCTGAGGGGGCATGTTTACATTTATAAATTAGCCTTAGACAAGCTTCATTATACATTTTTGCATTTTCACAATGAGACGCTGCACTGCCATCTCTGTTTATGTGAGACAATAGCAGGCCTTAGTAAAAAGGTCTCATACGAGATGATTCAACTGAACAGTCATCGTACTGAAAGGAGCTATTCCCACTCTGGTAGGCTCTGAATCACTGCATAAGCATTTACTGGAAACTGGTGCATGCACAGATGGGCTATTATTCAACATGGCATTTTCTATATATCTTACTGTGTTATTGGTGGTATTTTGGTTTTATTCAGGTCTTATATTCTGGTGACTTCATGTCTCCAAGGTTGTGGGCATGATTGTGTGAGTGTGTGGAGTTATTTGGTTTTTTCCTCCTGCAGTTCAAAGACAAGAAATCGTGTAAACCTGTGTCTCTAAATTGACTTTAGTATATGTGTGTATGAGTGCCCTGTACTGGACTGGCATCCTATCCAGGGACGCCTGGTACCCTGTGCCCTGTACTGGACTGGCATCCTATCCAGGGACGCCTGGTACCCTGTGCCCTGTACTGGACTGGCATCCTATCCAGGGACGCCTGGTACCCTGTGCTCTGTACTGGACTGGCATCCTATCCAGGGACGCCTGGTACCCTGTGCTCTGTACTGGACTGGCATCCTATCCAGGGATGCCTGGTACCCTGTGCCCTGTACTGGACTGGCATCCTATCCAGGGACGCCTGGTACCCTGTACCCTGTACTGGACTGGCATCCTATCCAGGGATTGGTCTGGGTTGGGGGCCCAATATGATATGCTTTCATGGGGCCCAAAGTCTCTATTGGTGACCCTGATGCCAGCATCTGGCTTCCTGTCCTGTTCCCTCCTACGCCACACTGCACCAAGGGTACGGCCACGTGCAACGTGTAGTCGCTCCACTCTGTCACCATGGACACCAGTCATCACAGCTGACTATACCTGTCCAGCAGCTCTGCTCCTTGATCTCGGTTCACACACCTTGCCTATTGTGTGGGCCCTGATCACCATGCCATTCATACGAAAGCCAAATTGCCAAGGAATGTGCCAGTCGTGTCAGGCAACTGGTTGCAATTCAGATTCCAGGGAAGCTAATTATAACCCCTATCTTTGCTACAGGGCTATTTTTTTCTCTTTGCCTGTAGGCTCACCACACCTCAGCAACTTCAGCCAGTAGTGTTGACTTTACTTCAAAGTATGAAGCTGATGGACGGTAAAAGAATGTCACTTTTCAAGAGATTTCCTTTTTTTATGTTTTAGCAGCATATACAGATCAAGATGGGCTTGAAGGTTGCATCTTCTGGTGGTGTTTGTCACCCTTGATGTTTGTCAGAAGCCATGAGAGACCCCCCACGACACAGAGTGCAGTCGGGCTCGACCGCTATATTGCAATGTCGATAACTATTAGGGTCGGTGCCCATCTGACCCTGTTCTGTGAGTCTTGTTTCCTTTTGGCCAGCAGGTGTCACTGGCCATCCTGCTTCCACCCCTCTCTGTTTTATAGCCCTTCAGCCCCTAGTGTGTTTCCCTGCTCCCCAGGTCAATGCATAGCTCAATGGGTGCAGTTCAGAGTCTGACCCCCTCTAGCCTTCAATTCAAGGCTAACCAGAGGCCATCGCCTCCGCTTTATATTTGCTGATTTTATGTTTTCTTTAGTGTCTGTTATGGTTTTATCTTCATGTCTGTGATTATGGTTAAGCTGCTCGTACCTTGTTTCTTTTTCATGTTCTGCTTGTACTTATGTTCCTAGTGTTTTCCTAGTGTTGTTAGCCCTCTGTGTTTGTTAATGTTAATGTTTCCTACTTCCTACTTCCTGTGTTGGTCAATTCTGATTTATTCCACCAATTTCTTGTTGTCCAATGTCTGTACTTCGTGGTTGATTTTGTTATGGACCAAATCTGCCCCTGTTAGGCCCTTCTTATTTGTTGATTTAAGTGGCTGCTCTCACTCTGCTCATTAACCCTTTATTGTAATTGTACTATTTGTTCTGCGTGTTTGTAGTTGTTCTGCTTGTCAAAGTCAAAGTGAACTTTATGCTCATCTGCACCATATACAAATATACAGAGAGATGAAATGGCGAAACTTAGGGACCACAGTGTAACTTATTGCTGTGCTCTTCCCTGTGCTCCTACTCATCTGTGCTTTACAGATCACAGCTGCCCCAGTCTAGTCGAAGTTCCAGTGTTTGTCTTTCTTTTGCAATTCATTTAGTTCATGTCAGCATTACCTGTTCTGCTTCTGACCTCTCACGGTCCCTTTATTGTCTAGTTTCCCCTTTGTGATCTGCTCAGTTTGTTAAACCCCCTTTTTGTTGGAGTAGCTCCATGGGTCGTCCGTCCCTTAGCCGTGCCGCACCGTAACAGATCAGATAACATAACAATAATGTGTCTTTAAACATTTGTAAAAAAAAAAAAACATCAAGCACCTAAAAAGACAAGGACGGGTTAGACCGAATAGTCGGGTCTGCAGAGAACATCGGTGTTCTGCTGTTCACTCTTCTGTGTTCATCCATAATCAGGAAGCAGGCAGGGAAAATCATCACAAACCCCTCACACCCAGAACCTCTTTGAACTTCTTCCCTGCAGCAGATACAGATCACCGGGTGCCAAAACAAACACACACAAGAACAGTTCCTTCCTACAAACCGTCACTCATATGGGCAGCTGATCCAGTTTCCTCAGGCCAATTGTGCTGTCACCCCCCCCCCCCACAATAAGCAATACCTCCATCCAACCATCCATCTATTTTCTGTACCCACTTGTTCTCACTGTACTTACTGAATTGTTTTGTACATATTGTATTCATGAGAACATTTCTTTCAATGACACTTACTCTTGCCCTTTTTACGTATTTATCAACCTTGTGCAAATTGTATATATCAACCAAAATGTATGTCAGTATTGTCTTGTCTTAACTGTGTTAGTGTTTCCAACTTTGGTCGGCTGGCTGGCGTGAGATTTTCAATTTGAGACACGTCTGCACACACCCTTACATGTATGTAACAGTTTTATTACCTTGAAAACAGTCTGTAGGGTTTGCAAACTACCGCAACGTTTTGATGTAGCTAATTTTAGGTTTATAATGGAATAATATAGATTTAACCTACGGTTTCTTACATGTGCATGAATCTGAAAGTGTGAGTGTTACGCTAGATGCTAGACGCTTGGGAGTCGACAGCCCTGCTCTGTATGGAGGCCTGTGCACTGCATGTATGAACTCCACTGATAACCAGCAACATGTTTCCTGGATGTGTGAACACACTCGGCCAATAAACCTGGTTCTGATTATGGTCTTGCTGGAGAAAATGGTGAGCTGAGTATTGTTAATGAGTGTTAGGGTTTAGTTTAGGGTTGATGGGTGTGTAGTTATGTACAGGATATACGCTGAAGACCCTGGAATTCATTTTTACTTTTATTTACAGCGGTTAGACATACATGAGTCAGCCAGCGTCAGAAATCCACTCTATCTAAATGTATAAAGCCTACCTTTGCTTCACTGAATGACAGAAAAGGGAGAAAAAGGCCATAGATCATAAGACATTATATTTGTGTGGCTCATAAACGAATCGTGGTTTTTGTATAAATGTTTTTAAGTGAACAAAATGATATTGGCTAATGTGCTGATTCGTTCGTTTCCTTCTATAACTGATTATCATTCGTTTGTCGGGGGGGGGGCCGCCGCCGCCCCCGGCGGGCCGGGGGGCGGGTGGTAGGAGGAGGGCGGGAGTATTTTTTTTAATAAATAAAAAAAAAATAAATTTTTTTTTATAATTTTTTTAATTTTAAAAATTTTTTTTGGGTTATTTTTTTTTTTGGTTTTTTCCCTTATATCACTTTTTTTCTTTTTTTTCACCGCCCCCCCCCCCCCCCCACATATGTAAAGATGTACTGATGTCTGAAAAAGTCCGTATGCTATTCATTTAAATTAACATAAAATTATAATTTTTTTATAATTAATTTTATCATCAATAAGTAAATAGGTAACATATGATAAAAGAGTCTGCTAGGGAATAGGAATATTATACCATACAAACCTGATTATTTATATTATTTTAACAGCTTGTTTATCTCTGAGTTTGACAAACCCATATCGTAAAGCACAGTTTACGTGAAACTATTAGTGTCTGCACCATATAAAATGATGTAGGTGATATTATCTGAATGTTTAGCTCCTTGAAATCTGCATCAGTATCAGAGGCAAAGTGCTCAAACTGGTGAGTCCCTAGTGCGCAGTGACCCGGCTCTGTTATGACAACACAGGCATATTTAACATGTCACGCTGCCTCAGTGTAAACAGCAGCAGCATGTGGCCGATCTTTGATTGCCTCCCCCAGAGCGTGTCCAAGACGTCGCCCGCTTTCTGGCGCGTTCTGCCTTGGCGTCCCCTGGCTGTCTGGGCATGCTCAGTATCCGGTCGTATCACGTGCTTCTCTCGGCTAAATGGTGCCGCGTCAGTGCAGAACCCAGTGCAGCCCCATTAAACTGGGATGCCAGAGTTCTGAAAGGAACCAACTGGAGAGAAGTCCTTTTATTTGGGGGGGGGGCAGCTTTTGTGCTTGTCTTCCTGCTCCTGCGGGACACAAGGAGCCATCTGCTCAGGAACAAAGAGCTCACCCCTCCTCTCACACTCCTCTCCCCGCTTGCCCCCTTCATCCCCTTTTGTGTTCCTCCACTCTGCTCCCCCGGTTGTCCATTGGACGGGGGGGGGGGCGGCCCTCAATCGCTTGCTGTCCTGCCCCCCATTGTCCCGTGAGCCCAGGTGTGCAAACCAGATCCGGCCGGGCCCCTGGCATTTAGGGCCGTGACGGGTCCTCCCCTGAAACTCAGCACTATATCTCGCTGTTTAGTAGATCTGGGAATATGGCCTCCATGCTGGTGTAGCCTCTGTGCCCACCTGCAGAGTAGGAGGGGATATATTTGATTAAATGACCACATAAATAATAATTCTGTTTTTCATTGCTATTTCGGTATTTTTATCCTGTAATAAAATCTCTGCATTGTATGTGCGGCTGCCATTGTTCAAGTGACTGGAAGCCATTTGTGGAGAATATCTCTGATCAGCCTGCCTGTGGCTACTACACCCCGGTGATTCATTACACTGCTTTCATTTTGTTCGTAGCCCTACTTTTTGAGTTATAGAGTTTCAGGCTCCGCCTCCCGCCACCCACCGGTGCGATCGCAAGCTTCTCCTGCAGGGTCTAAGCTTTCAGGGAGCCACGAGGTTGCCGGTTGCTGGTGAGAGGAGACGTTGCAGTGCTGTCCGAAGCAGAGACAGCCATCTGCTGCTCTTTGGGGGGGGGGGTTCCAGGCATTGCTGAGCTACCAATGGGGCTACCTTTCTAGTGGGTGTTATGTCCCTAATCTCCCCGCAGTCTGAAGGAAGTCACCCCTCTGTGCCATGCTATAGATCTCGGGGGGTGGGTGAGGGGTACCTAGGTGACAGTCTCGAAGATGGGGGCCCAGACTGGGTGAGCTCAGGTAACCCATTCTGATGTAGCAGACCAGGGAGGAATGTGAGGTCATTATTGTATTCAACAGGATTGAAATAGCAGGGCTCCAGATTCCAGTAGCTAGGAGGGTGGAAGGGGGATCTAGTGTTTTTGTATCGGTGAGGGTGGGAGGGCTGCAGCAGGCTGAAGGCAGGACTTTGTTTTCGTTCGGTGTCTGACAGCCAAATCAATTCTGCTTTAGGAGACTCTTCAGCCATGTGGATTGGCCCTGACAGCCCCCCCCCCCCAAAAAAACTCTCCTTCTTGTTCTTCTTATCTAAGTGTGAATGGGACCTATTGTGTGAGGCACACTCCCGCCCCCCAGTGCACCCCCGCACTGCTACTTTCAGATACACGGACTCCCTCCTGCCTGCCAGTCAGCCCAGGTCACCACTGCAGAGAGCAGCTGCTGCGCTGGAGTGCAGCTCCTGTCCACGGCGGCGCCTCTCCAAGTGCCGAGGACATGGACTCATCGCGGAAGCCAGAACTGTCAGCCTTGGAGGGGCCCAGGCCCGATATGGACCTGGTACGGCACAAGCCCAAGCAGGGCTACACGCGCCAGCAGATCCTGGCCCTCACACTGGGGCTGAAGCTGGGTAGTCACACGTTACTCTGGAAGCCCTTCAAGATCCTCGCCTTCCCCAAGCTCACCTCGCCCCTGGAGAAACGGCGCTCGCTGGCAGAGAACGAGAGGAGCCGTGCCTACGAGAAGGGCCATAATTTCAAGGTAAGCTGCAGTTTTTTTAGAGGAAAGTCATCTGGTCCATGTTGTGAACACTACCTGCTCCCATGTCTGCACTGTACTATGATTCATTCTCCAGCCAAGTACTTCGAATGACATCTGAGTACTATGAGTAGTGCTGAGCCTTGTTGAGCCTTGAATACTCACTCTTAGGGCTTGGGGTGGAGGCTCCTCTGTTCTTTGGTACATGGGTGGGCCTTTCAGGAATTTGCCATGGGTTCCGCGATTAAGGACAGAGGAGGGAGTTGCTGGGAGACGTTGCTTTGGTTACTAGCAACCCCTAAGCATGACGACTAACTGTTGCAGACTTCAGTGTCACTGCAGCGGTAGGTACTCATCGGGATTTACCTTTCTTGGAAGGAGGCGTGCAGAGGACCTCCTCACACCCGTGTTTATTTTACGGCGAGTGAAGGGCGTCTCCGATGGGATCAGCTGTTGCAAAAGGGTTGCCCCCCTTGCCCCCCCACCCTCGCATGTTCATGCGTGTTTTCTACACGAGAGGTGGTACTGGCATCCTCATACTCCCTCCCGCTCTCCTCCACGCATTCTTTCCATTGTTCCTCCTGGGTTTCGGTTACTTTTGCGTCGCACTCTCACCGTTTACGGAAGGAAGGCAGTGCTTCGCCGGGGCCTCATGCGCTAGATTGCGCCTTTTTCCGTTTTGCTCCGTTTACATTCAGCGCCGTTTTCGGAGGCTGCAGGAAGGCTCGTGTCTGGGCATGTCCCTGACAGCGTGACCTGCAGGGAGAATCCCTGAAGGTGACACGATTCGTGCGGGCGGAGAGGGGGCTCCGGTTCGCGTTTTTTTTTTGCCCATTAAAATTATTAGTGGTGATCTGTTATTCAGACAATAAGTAAATTAGAAAGTGTGACTGGGTCTAATATTGTTACAACATTATTACGACATCATCACTACATAAACACATTGTTCTGTGTCTGAGCTTGTCCACAAACCTTTGTTTGTGTTTGATAACAGAAACTTTTCAACAGTACCTCACAGAATTCTCTAAATCCTGTAATTTGTCTTATTTGTGGATGTTTTTATAGTGCAAAGTCCCTACTGACCTATCGCACACCTACGAACGATGAAACTCGCTTCACTGACAAGGTTTTTCTTTCCCAGCCTGGGAAAATGCCACCGTTGTTGATGCATCGACTGACAACTGACAACGCCCTACATGGACTCCCACACTGGCAAAACAACAGAGCCATCATTACATTTACCAGCAGATTTTCTTTTTTTTCCCAGGCTCAAGCCAAAACACAAAGCACCCCTCTGACAATTCATGCTTTAACGTGTATAAACCACTCCTCGGCCTACTTGCATACCAACACAAAACCCATTTGTGAGGCTCTTGTCAATCACGGATGTGCTTATCTTTACCAAGACATGTGAGGTAATGAATGTTGAAATAGTTGCACTGAAGGGGATACTATTAAAAGGAGAATCTTTATCTTTTTTTACGGGTTGGACAGCAGTCGTAACTGTGTTATTGTCTTGCTCATTGTAAAAGTAATTCAGTATTTTCTTAGAAAGGGCAGGTACTCAGAGAACCCTAGTGCCACTGTGGAGAGCTGCAGTTGTGAAGTTTTCTTGGATCTGAGGTGGACATTTGCTCTCCCTTCCAGCTGGGTTCTGCAGTTTGTCTATCATGGAAGATGCTGACCAAGTGTCTTGATGGCTGATTGAGTTGGTTAATGATTGCATGTTTTCCTGTCCTACAGGTACACACGTTCCAAGGACCGCAGTGGTGCGAGTTCTGTGCCAACTTCATGTGGGGCTTGATTACCCAGGGGCTCCATTGCACAGGTAATTGCTCCTCACTCATCCAGGAGAAACTATGCTGTCAGTCCATAACGTCACTATTCTTGCTGTCCATGCTTTTAGTTTCTGATGACCTAATCCCTCAGTTATATTCCATATAAAGGTCTTTGTTGGTCAAGTTGGTCAAGGGGGACCGGAAGGTTGTCGTTTCAAATCCCAGGGTCGGCGTCGTGATGTCACTATGTCACCATTGGGCCCATGGAAAAGGCCCTTAACCCCCACCTAGTCCAGGGGCTGTCTGACCCTGCTTCCTTGAAAATGTGTGTTGCTTTGTATAAAAGATGGCCGAACAAATGAAATGTAACCCTATCACCACTGTATGCAGTGATGTGCTGGTGTAGAGCTTCGAATAAGGACTTGCATGAATTCTTATGGTTTCCTGCAAGGAACGGCAACTTCAACGTTATCAGTCAATTTTATAGCACTATATGTGGTATTATCAAATAATAATTTCTTTATATGAAAACTCATATTTTAATAGCCTCTCTGCATCCTGGAGCAGGCTATTTGGTTAGAGGGTAGATGTGTGGATGTTTTCCCTTTTTTCATTGTGCCTCTTCTGCTTTCTTGTAAACTTTTTCCAACCTGTGTCAGAGTGGAATAGAATGGTGCAAACAGGTTTTAGACTTGATTCCAGTCAGTGCTGCGGGTCTGTTGCAGAGCCCTGCACTGATTTTGTACCTGTGAGTCAGTTCTGGGTCTGAAATGCAGGCATTTCACATTCCTTCAGGAAACCTGACACAAACCAGTTCTGCTCCTTTCTCGGGACTGGGGCTATATTTAACCGGCCTGGAGACGAGCTGAAACTGCGTGAATGAGACACACCCAGCCGGACTGAAACAATCACGCAGCGTGGCTAAAGCTGGGAACCAGCTGCATGCTGGTAATCCCCCCCACCCACATACTCACGCAGATGTACTAACCTCCAAGCCTTTGCCATGACGATGGCTGTTTCAGTGTGACATCAGAAGGACAGTGCGATGATGCATGCAGGGGGGCGGGGTTGGTGGGGGGGTATAATATTCGACATTCGACATACCGACGGAATAACATTCGATTATTGATCTCTTATTTAAAATTCTGAAAGACTGCTGACATTTTGACATTTTAGCTCTGGGCTTTTCTCTCCCTGACACTTTCCTAGAAAAGAAACTGTAGATTCCAATTTCATACTCGTCACTCAGTACCTTTCTCATTTGGATCATTATGAGAAATTATGAGCAAACACATGTACAGTAAAAAAAAAAAAAAAACATAATGTAATGTATTGCAGGAGATAGTAACTCATTATTCTTTTATTTCCATGAAATGTTTAGATTTGGCTATTTACTTATAATTTACATTTAGCAGACAGTTCCAAAGCAATGTACATTTCTGAGAAAGCCAGTCCTTGGAGTAATTGGTATTAAGGGCCTTGCTCAAGGGCCGAATGGTGATACCATACTGGCGACTGTGGGATTTGAACTGGCAACCTTCTAATCAGGGGCGCCGCTAGCGATTTTGGGCCCCATGAAAGCATATCATAGCAGGCTCTTAACTCAGAGCAATTTATTTATGTTCTGAGGATTTTATGGCTCCTGTCACTCAACTTCCGTCCCCTTTATATCGCCCCTGGTCGTTTCACTATAACGAGTACAGTCTCCCAGCGTGCTGAAGTACACGTCACTCCCCGAATAAGCTAGACTGAGTTCTGATTTTTATTTGCTTATTCAACTGGAAATTTCATTAGAGTGATTCCAATTAAGCATTTTGCTCAAGGGTTCGAGCGCTTGTCTTGTCACCTGTGAAAAGATTGACTGTAAGAAAATAGGCAGAGGGAAAATCAAGGTCACTCTATGAATGTAATATCGTTGTTCCCAAGGCATCATGGTAGCAGCCTTAATCCAGCGCCTGGAGGCCAGAATAATTAAGTAGGAACTACACAGACCACACACAAACACACATGGTGGTTCAATAGGTAGCATTGTAGGCTCACGCCCACAGGATTGTCTAGTTTTCATGTTGCTTATTGGTTTTCTGGAGGTACTTCAGCTTCAACCCACAGTACAGAGATTGCAGTTGTGAGTGTGGGCCTTGAGATGGACTGGCATCCCATACTGGGTGCCCACTGCTGTATGTCCTGTGATTCCTGGTGTGGTGTGGGCTGTGGTGTGGACCTCAGGCTCACGGTGACTCTGTAACAGATAAGCAGTTATGCAAATGGAGGGATGGCGTGAAATTATTACATAAACTGCTACATAGACAATAAATGGATAAATAAAACATCTAAGTGTCCCTTAACCAGGAATCATGGATAATCAACAATGTCCAGCATCTTCTGAAGGTATGTGCTACGGCTTCCAGAGCTCATGATGCTGTACCTCCACACAGGACGAATACCAGTTTGCTTCCAGGTCATAAACATCAGATAAGGATGCTATGTGGCAATGTGGTGCACAGCCAACAACCTAGTCCTCAACATCGAGAAGACAAAAGACCTTATAGTGGATTAAAAGAAGGGTGTACTCAGCCATTCACTTCAAGGGATCATCAACAGAGATGATGTAGAGCAGGTTCACAGCTTTGAATTCCTCGGAATGCACATCACTCAGGACCTCCCATGACTTTTCAACACCTCCTGTTTGCTTAAAAGGTCACAGCAGTGCCTACACATCCCAAGGAGGCTGCAGGAAGCCCACCTGCCAGAGCAGCCCCTGAAACATTTATACAAGTGCAGCACAGAATCTATTCTGACTTACTGCACAACGGTGAAGGACATCAGCTGCTCTTCTGCTGACAAAGAAGCCTTAAACCAGGTGCTTAAGGCAGCTGGGTGCCTCATCGGCTCATAGCCACCAGAACTCGAAGACGGATACAGCACTTGTTGCTTCCGGAAAGTCCCAAATGCCCAGCACACCCCTACCATGGGTATTATGTTCTGCCATTAGGAAAATGCTAAAGGGCTATACACACCCCAACAACCAAATGACAAAATAGCTTCTTTCTGAGAGCAGTAACTCTGCAGAACACTGACTACTACCGCTATCATCGAAGTGCAATATACAGACACTCCCCGGGTTATAATGGGGTTACGTTCCAAAAAACCTATTGTAAAGCAAAAAATGCATTTTAATACAGTAAACCCAACCTAACAAACATCATAGCCTAGCCTAGCCCACCTAAAACATGCTTAGAACACTTACATTAGCCTACAATTGGGCAAAACACAAAGCCTATTTTAAAGTGTTGAATTTCTCATGTAATTTATTGAATAATGTACTGAGAGTGAAAAACATTAATGGAATTTGAATACCCATCGTGAAGTCGACATTGTAACACGGGCCATCATAACCTAGGGAGTGTCTGTATATGTATTTTATAACTGTCGTACTGTTTATAATGTGCAATACTGTCAACGACTGTATGTGCAAACTACTGTTTTCTAAGTGCAGTATTTGCTAAACACTCGTAAATGTATCCTTCTCTGCAATACAATCAAAAGTATAATACTAACTGAGCATTTGAGCACTACCTGTTCTTTTGTTTGTATTTTACTTTATATATTTGCATTGTTTAGGTCCTGTGCTGCATTGTCACTGACTCCTCTGCTGTGTTTGTGGTATCGCCTACTGACCGCTTTCTTCTGGTTTCTCCAGACTGTGGGCTAAACGCACACCAGCAATGTGCCAGGCACGTACCCAGGGACTGTCAGCCAGATCCACGGAAGATAAAGAAGGTTTTCAGCTGTGACCTCACCACGCTGGTCAAGGCTCACAACACGGAGCGCCCTGTGGTTGTGGACATGTGTATTCGGGAGATAGAGCAGAGAGGTGTGTTGTGAGAAGTGTGTGTTTGTGTGTGTGTTTTTATAAAAAGTGTGTGTTTTTATAAAAAGGCCTTCAAGCTGTGTTTGAAAGTATTACTGTACATCTAGAAATTTGCCTGCAACCTACACACCCTGGGATTCTTCCTGATGGTGTGGAATTCAATTAAAGGATGGTGAGGGATCCTGGAAACATGGCACCCCAGGACTGAATGGAAATAGTGGGATGCAGACGGCATCTGCGTAGCATCAAAAAGTGTCATCCTTCTCTTGCAGGTCTTAAGTCCGAAGGGCTCTACAGGGTCTCCGGCTGCACGGAACATGTGGAGCACGTGAAGCTGGCCTTCGATCGAGGTGGGTGTATAACAACCTCTCCTGCTCTCCTCCCCCCCATCAAAAACGGGGAGATGCAGGAACAGGAGGCGGGTCAAGCTGGGCAGCGTCCTGGGTGTGTTTTAACACAAGCGGGTGGGTGTGGAGATGCGGGCAGTGTAACTCTGCTGTCACCTTGCAGAAGGAGAGAAGGCGGACATCAGCGCCAGCGTGTACGTGGACATCAACGCCATCGCCGGAGCGCTGAAGCTCTATCTGCGAGAGCTGCCAGTTCCCATCGTCACTTACGACGTTTACCCCAAGCTCATACATGCAGCAAGTAAGACAACTTTAGTGTGCAGCGAGTCCCTGAATATATAGTCTGTATCTATTACAAGATATTAATGATAAGAACTTTCTTAAACACACTGACACCCTGTACTAGATAAACAGTTATGGACTTTATTTGCGACATTGTGTTTTGTAGTTTTGCTTGGTGTGCACCTCCCGGTGTACAGTGTGGGTATTGTGTACATTCACAGCCCTATTGTGCTGCAGCTTGTTTCCATGGGGATGTGGGTCCTTCTGTAATGGTGGATTCCTTGTTGTAGAAATGCCAGATCCAGGCACCAGACTGGCGGCTGTTCGCCAAGCTCTGCTCCTCCTACCGGCCGCCCACCATGAGACACTACGTTACTTGCTGGCGCACCTGAAGAGGTGAGTCCGGGAGGTTTCCTGTCACATGACCGCCAATTGAAGGACCACTGACATCAGGGTTACTGATTGTACCCTGGGAAACATTTTGTTTTCCGTCTTGATTTTGACAATGTTGATTTTTCTGTTCTTCTGTTTTCCCCTTAGGGTCACCTTGTTCGAAAAGGAAAATTTTATGAATGCAGAAAATCTGGGTATCGTGTTCGGGCCGACGTTAATGCAACCACCAAGCCGCAACACTCTAGAAACTCTGAACGACACGCAGCACCAGAAATTAATTGTTCAGCTCTTGATCGAGCATGAAGACGTCTTGTTTTAAAGAATCAGAGTGGAGTCAGCTTTTAAAGACAGTGAAGTCACTGGGTCTATTCTCATGGTGAGATTTTCAATACCGGTACAAATATTTTTAATTGGATGTTGCACAATATGCATTGAAACCTATATGTGTAATTCCAACAGAGTTTTGGAAAGTGTGGTTTTCATAGTATGCATGACAGATTTAATGTAAAAAAACAAACAAAAAGAATGACTTGGGCAAGAAACGTACATGAAGGATCTGACAACTTAAATCATGGCTTGAAGAAAAATATATACAGTCTGTGTCATGCCCGGCTCGTCGGCTCCTCGTGTGTGCCACGCCCCCTGCTTGCCCACGTATGTTTCCCTGATTGTCTCCAACGTTGTCTGATTTCTTTGCTTAGTCTTGTGGTATTTAAGTCCTGGTCTGACTTGTTTCCCCTGTCCGTCATTGTGGTATGGTGAGGTTTGTTGAAGTCCATGCTCCTGTCCTGTCCGTCCCGTAATAAAACCCCAGTTTACCCCGTATTCTTGCCTGCCTGCTTCCTGCTTGCTCGCCTGCCCGCACGATCGCCGCTTGCCTCCACCCCGATCGTGACAGTCTGTCTATGGCAGTGTTTCTTCATTCGGTTCTTGGGGACTCGCAGACAGTCCATGTTTTTGCTCTGGGAGCTGGGAGGGAGCAGAAATATGGACCTTCTGGGGGTCCCTGAGGACCAGCTCGAGAAACACTGCTCTGCAGGACTGTCCAGGTGCAAAGAAAGATGTCTTTTATCTGGATTTTGAAGATTTTTTTTTTTAAATCAGAGGCTATTACAGGTCAAACGACTATGCACTGAATTTCCGATGTTAAGTAGTCAACTATGTAAAATGTTTAAAATGCTTAAAATGACAAACATCCATATTTCATCAGTTTTACAAAACAAGATTTATAGCACAATGAGTGCATGAGACAGAGGAGAGCCTGTTGCCTCCAGTCCTCTTAGGATATAGGCAGAGGTTACTGTCACTTACATTGTTACACTGCCGAGTCTTTGTTTAATCACCTGTATTTTCCATATCAGTCCACTACAAAAAAAACTCTTCACCCACAAGAAAGGATTGTCCCTTGTATCCCAGTGGTCACTTTATCTGATCATTTGGTTAAAACTGGTTTATCTGGTTATTTGGTTAATATGTAATGAAACACTTAAAAAAAAAAAGAAATTTGCTTTCAGATGTTATTTGCTTAAAGATTAAGTATGTTTTTAATTTAGTGAATGGATTTTTTTGTTTGATTTGTTACATATGTCCCCAAAGTCATGACTCTTTGTTTTCGAAACATAATGAATCCCGCTTTTGAAAAGAAACTTGCCTTCAGATGTTTTTTGCATAAAGCTTAGGTATGTTTTTAATCGTGTAAATGGGTTTTGTTTGTTAGAGACGTTAAATGTTTCCCCAAACTGATGACTGCTTCAAGTGACAGAATATTCTGTGTCTCCTAAGATTCTTTCCAGGTTGCATGTGTGTGGCTTGGGATAAATGCTGCATTACTCTAGTCTGAAATAAACAAACAGTTATCAAAAATGAATAGACAAAGTTTGGATAAAACTTGACTGAATCAATGTGATCAAATTAATTTATTTATTACAGGGAAGAAGTACTTTTAAAAATGTTAAAACTAGATAGTTCTGAAGGGTCACTTTTTAATAATACATTTGGCATGATTATGCATTTTATTCAGTGAATATGATAAATCTCCATACATCTACCGTTCCTATTATTAATAGAGCTGCAGTGAGTCTGGAACCTCCTCTGAGAATCTCAGGGCTGGGGGCCCGCAGTACATCGGGGAGGGGGGGGGGGGGGCACACACACACACAGCCATGCACTAAGGGCAATTTAGAGGCTTTAATCCGCAGGCTATTCTTTTGCACTGTGGGAGGGAACACATGCAAACATGGAGCGAACATGCAAACTCCACAACCAGGGAGGCGAGGGAGGGAATGAAACCCACACCCCTGCAAGGGAGGGTCACAGGTGGGGTGACCATTTAATCCATGTCAGGAGGGTTACTATGACCATTTCGATTAAAAGGAGCTGGATTTCACTTGGTGTGCTGATTGGTCAGTCTCTCATAATCATGCATGTGTCACTATTGTCAATGTGGAACAGCTGGATGAGTTTTTCAATCAAGGAAACAAACCAGGAAAAGTACAAGACGAACCAAAGAATTTAGCCGAACCCAAGAACGTTTTCGGTTTTAAAGCAGAAGGTAAAAGCTGAAGTAGCTCATGTTGTCCCTCCTGACATGGGTTAGGTGGCCACACTAGTCACAGAGCTAAGCCAGTAAGCCGTACTTTTTAAAAGAAAAGGTAAATTCACAGAGAAAGTCACACACTGCCCCTGTAGCTCAACAAATAGAATAAGGTACTAATGACACAAAGGCTGTAGATTCAAATCCTACAGCACACACATCAGTGGTAACCTTTCCTTCCACTGGGAGTTGCTTTGGATAAAAGCGTAAGGCAGGTGAACAGAGAAGAGTAATTCTTATGGAAACAAAAAGTGAAATTTACAATAAGTTTCTCATCTCGCTCCAGATATGACACAGGTCTACAAGTAAAACAAGCCCAGATCAAACTTCTTTTAAGAGTAAGCGTGATATTTATTGGACAATTTGTTCTTAACAAAAGCTAAAAATAACCTAATGGGCGTTGAATCCTTCAAATTGCTTGAGATGATAAATGTCAGCGCTAATTGATTACTTGAAGTGTCACAGCGATTCTGACGAGGATACCTTGCTAGAAGATGATGGATGGATGGGAAAATGAATCGATGGATAGATGGATGGATAGAGAGATGGATGGATGCTCGCTTAAAATGTGAGGCACACCTGTCTCGGAACTGCATATATGTCTGTAATTAGAGATTTGATTGTCACCATACTGAACAAACTGCAACAGTTTTTCATCACCTAGACACAGTGGCCCAGCAGCCAGCATATTCAACATATCTTTTGCTCACTAGCTGTATAATCTTGCTAATTATTCCACGTATATTTTGGCAGGTGACCTTGGCACTTCTCCAGAGCTTGATTTCTCCACTGTCAGCCATACCCAGATTTGCTTTACATAAACTTTGTTCGACAGCGCTTTACCTGCCAGTAGGACGGCCGAACAGGTGAGAATGAGCCAATCGGTGCGAAAGGAATGTTGCGCGTCCACAGGATATAACCAACTCGCAGGCTGGCGTTCACACATTTTTCTGGAAGATCTACCTGTCCGGCCAAGGAGGATCTAATATCACCTGGGAATATGCTTTATCACTACAGATCGCGTCAATCTCGTCTCACTCCGTCGTAAACGGATTACCATCGCAGCCCCTAACATGGATTACCTATAACCTAATACATTGTTAAAGGGAACATATTTTCTCCGTAATAAGTTTCGGAGGCAGGCGTGACTAGTGCAGCAGACTGCAAGCAGGTGCGTGACTGTCGATCGCGTACGGTTTGTGGTTTCGTTTGTCACATTGTACGACTGTTTCGCCGGGTCATTTTTCATATTAACATAGGCCTACTGATAATAAAAGAATGACAGATTAGTAGAATAATTATAAAAAACTAAACTATTAAAAATTCTCTTTATGAGACTTTGAAACCAGCGAACCATCGTGATTTCTATGACATGAACACTCGGTTAATATCTTATCATGTATAGCCTATTATTATTATTATTATTGTTGTTGTTATCGTAGATATTCCTACAACCGCTGAAGGAGATGGCAGAGAGAAGCCCCTGGTGGAAATCTTTTACGGTTAGGAAGAAAGGCTCTTCCAGGGACTCCGAAGTGGCCCATAAGGAGAGCGGCCCGGAGAGCCAGCCTGGTCCCGAGAAGATCACGGCCGGCGGTGGCAAACCGTCCACGGAATCTAAGGAGAAGAAGGACTCCAGCTTAATAAGCAACGAGACCTATGACGATTCGCAGTTTGAGCCCGTGTTTAATGAGAAAACGTGTCGGCGCACCTGGAAAGTTTCCCGTTCCGGACGTTTTAAAGAAAAACGCAGGATAAGAGCCACGCTACCCGAAAATAACAACTTCTACGAAGGAAACAGCGCATCTGGCAAGGAGACCTTCCGCTGACGGGGAACCCTGGCTGCTTTCTGTGTGTAATGAAAACTAAGATGCATAGATATGCATTATATAGGCCTATATACATACTTCCGAACAAAAATGACATAGAAATTCCCCGAGGAGTAGCCTAATGCCTTTAGTTAAACGCACATTATTTAGATTACAGGACGATTTGGGGGGGGGGGGGGGGGATCCTCTAAAGAAGACCAAGGGACACAACGTACACTAAAATAACCCAAAATATAGGCCTGTTTCTGTTTTAGTATATTACATTACTTTTTGTATGTTAATAGGCTGTTATTTATTATAGAATAGATATACTGGTGGTGAGATGTCATTTCAGTAATTTTTATGAAGGACATACTATGAAGAATTGCTATGGGCAAGAGTGCAGATGAAGGGTGAATATTTATTCTGTAAATTTTCTTCCTTACACAATATATTACACGATTCACAGCAGAGTCAGTCCAAACCGTAGAAATGCACACTAAACGACATATGCAACGTTTTCGTTTAACTTTGTTGCCATGCAGTTTTAATTACAACTATTGTACTTTATTTGTGTTAATAAAATGAAGAGAGCTTTACTTTAGCTTGTATTTAAATTTCCATGACTTAAACACATTCGTTGAACAAAATTTTAACCTTCCTTACATGATTCATCTGTGATTTAAATCTCTGATGTATTTCAATGTTTTTTTTTCTTCCTGTATGCATGTCAATGAACTGTGTAATTCTGTATTGAACAGAGAAGCTTTTGCCCAACCCATTCTCTCTTTAAATCTCCTCCGAAAGTGCAGCTAGATGTGAACGGTATTCTGAAAATCAATGACTAGACAGCACTGATACATTCCCTGCCTTTGTGTGTGTAAATATCTTTTCTTTTAAACTTAAACGCCTTTCATCCCCTTGCTTTGCTCACATTCTTGCTTCAGTATGTTCTTTCGCGGGAATATCTGAGTGAAAGAAGAGGCTTTACATTTTCTGCTGAACAAACTTGTACTGAATGTCCTTCTGGAACGTAGTAACTAATAGCTGAATCTGATGTAAATATTACTCAAATGACCGAATAAATTTACTTCAGTTAGAACAAGCACAACTGAAGCTGTCATTCCCAATTCATAAAAAATAAATCAGAATTTGTTCTGATAAACAATTTAACTTGGAAAAGTATGAAGAACTTGGAGAAGTGTGTGTCACCATCAAACTGAAAGGATAAATCTTATCTGTTTTCATTTTCTGTTCTTTCTGAGCACTGCCAAAAGTCAAAGGTTATGGAAGTTGCCGGCGTGGTGACATATTGTTAGGGTTACTGTAAGCAAACCATTAAATATTCTGGTCATGCCGACTGGTTTGGGCCAAGGTCAAAGTACGTTACTGCCCCCTAGGGCACTAGAGAGGTAATTTCAGTTTTTCTTTTTTTGCATTTTTTTTCTTTTAATCAAACTAAATGAATGACTGCTTATGAGCAATGGGTTATGAATTTAGTTATGAATTCCCATTCAGGAGTTCTGAGGAGAACAAGAAAATACATGAACCAGGATCCAATTAAGTCAATCTTAGGACTTCAAATCACCAATGTATTAATGTGATGGAGCTATTTCTATCCAGCTTACCACAAATACCTCTCCTCATTTTGTTGACCACAACATCATTCTGCCATGTTTCACAGTGTCCATTAGCTCACGTATGAGAAGCGAGACATTTCTATCCAACGCTGTCTGTCTGCATGCCAGCCCATCAAGCTTTAAACTAGTAATGTCAGTATCTCTCAGTGAATGAGTATAAAGTGCTAACGGACCACGTTGAAACCGAAGAAGGTGTCAGTCGGGCGAGACGGAACACGGTTGGCTAAATAAATTACAAGCAGCTCCTAGGTTAAGAACATCCGACTGACGGACGACTCATACTTAAGAACAAACGGCCACAAAGCCTATCAAATTAAAAATTCTGGTTAAATTCAATGGTTCATAACAACAAGTTCACGCACTACTTTGTGACGCTCATGAACACATTGCGCAGCTTCAGTGGTTCATCGGCTTGAGGTACAGTACAGTACTGCATGTAGTTACTTTGTTCAGTACAGTACCGCCTGTAGTTACTCTTATTACTGTATATTTATTACTATTGGGATGTCCTGTATTATTATTTTTGCAACTGAAAGACAGACTGGGATGATGTCGACTGCCTGCAATCGTTTCTGCAGGGATCCCATCCAGGGTGTCCCCCTGCCTCACTGGGACAGACTCCAGGTGACCCCGACTAAGATAGGCAATTAAAAGGTGGATGGGCGGTTCAAAGAATAAATGCCACTTTTTGTACATAGAACATTTCACAAAAGGCTTTGTGAACAGTCCAAAGAAAGCAGAGGGTGAGAGTGCACAGTTAAATGCATGAGGTATAAACCTTATACACAATATCCATTTAACAACATTTTAATTCTATCATATATACACTCCATATTTGGAGGATTAGTGTGGATACAAATCTATAGCCTTGCACACTGGCTCAATTCTGTCAGTGTGCAGTTCGCGCGTGTGCATGAATTATGTTTATATTACATTGTGGGGACCGTTTTTCGGGCTCCATAAAGATCTAAGAATGCAATCAAAAAACTAAAAATGCCAAAAGTCTTGTATTTTTATTTGGTTACTTAATGTTAGTATAAGGGGCTGGGTAGGGATTAAGAGTCCCCACAAATATATAATTATGAACCTGCATGTGTGTGTGTCTGCCATTCCATTGCACCAAGTGTTCCCTGTGCTTCCTGGGATCGCCTTTCCATGACACTACCTTCAATAGAGATCAACAGACATATGGGGAAACCCAAAGCTGACGTCACTGCTCAGCGGTCTTCCCACATCAGAGGAGCAGTGCCACCTTGTGGCTTCAAGACACGAATGCAGAGCCAAATTATTCTCACGTAGATAATTTATTCTAGTAAAAAGCTTACAAAATGTAGTGTAAAAGCAGGGTGCCTATTAAAAAATATGTTAAGATACAAAGATCAACATCCTCAGTCAAAAGGAAAGGAAAAAATGTCAAAAAGAAATGTCTGGAAGCTTGAAATGGTTTCGTCCATCACATCCAAAGACACTTTCACAGGAATTCATCAAATCCAAGTACATATCGAATGTCACACCCGTGTTTGTAACAACACCCAGATTTACAGTCAAAACTACCAAAATGATCCTCTGAAATGTAAGAATTTCATTAGTGCCTAGAGTTCATCGTGTTTGTAGGTAAATTCTCTGGCTGATATGTACCCATCTTTATCCTCATCTTCTTTGTTGAATATATCTTCAACCATAACCTCATGGTGGGTGTCGTTGGAGGGGTAGCCGTGCTTCTCAAACTCCTTCCTCAGGTACTCCTTCACCTGTCAGAAGCATTTTCAATTTGGCATCAAAGACAAAAATGCAAAGAGACCTAGAAACCTGATGGTAAAGCATACACACATGAGGACCCCCCCCCCCAGCATCGTGGAGGCTCACCTCTGCTTTGGACAGCTTCCAGTCATCATTAAGGTCCATCTCCTGGAACGACTCGTGCGACCTCGGCCCATTTCGGATTTCGATGATCTCAATGTCAAAGATCAGTGTACTTTCGGGAGGGATTTTTCCTAAGTAGACAAAGTTTCACTTTAATGAAAATACTTTACATTTGCCTGTAAATGTAACAAGCAACTGCCTCCAGTTATTATTTGAAATGAAATTACCCTTTACTTGCCATTTGCACAAGTACAGGCACATGGAATGCATAGTACTGCATATCCCATCCTGAGTGCCTTTGAAGGACCCTGAGCACAGGGACAGGCCACTTATTTAGCCCACCCAGAACATTTATTTTCTTCGGGGGGGGGGTGGAGTTAGAGGTCTTGCTTGAGAGCCCAGTGGAGATGTGACTATTTTGCCAAGGCTTGAATCAGTAACCTTCTGATCACAGACACAGAAGCTTGACCCACTCAGGTGCACACAACCCCCGCCCCACCTAATAAATGCACATAATACTACTCATATGTTAATGGATTTCTGATAAGATACTTTACCTTTCCCTTCTTTCCCATATGCAAGGGAGGGGGGGACAGTCAGTTTTCTCCTCTCCCCTGTACACATGTCCTGCAAACCCTTGTCCCAGCCTTTGATCACTTCTCGGATACCCAAGGTGAACCATATCGGGTGCTTATCGCCATAGGTGCGGCTGCCAAGGGGCACACAGATTCAGCAAAGCATTTTATGTGAACACCAGTGTTAAACGTTCTCTGCCTAATTGTTAGGAGCATCAAGGCCTTGTTTCAGGTCTATATGATCTGCACGTGGTTGTACGCGATTTAATATTGGTTTAAATACCAAATTGTCAAATATATCTTCAGAAGAGTATTTTACTACGATAAGCAAGTGGCGAATGGAGAAGCAAATGCGGCAATTATAAAACTAAATGTAAAATGATAAAACTAGTAATCAGTTAACTTTACCAATGCTTATTACACGATCTAAGACCACAGATCTCCAAGTTCGGCAGGATCCAGAACTGTATAGCATACGATTTGGTTGACCGACTAACTGGTGTCAGCAGTATCGTCTTCTTTGGACAAATAAGTTGCCAATTATTGCCGAACCAAGTCGATATTTCACCTGGAATGGAACATGGTGCCATTGCTCTCCAGAAATCCCTCGTAGTGAACCAGCAGCATATCCCCGTACTTGGACTTGCGATGGCAGAGGAAAGGTTTGTGCAAAACCTCGATTTTCACCTCCGGCTCTGGAAGTTTTGCTCCAGTGACATATAAGAACAATGATGTGCAAAGCCAACTGATACATGCAAGTAACATTTTACGTTAAGAAAACGTCTGTTGATAGTTTGTCTGTATTTCAAGTATGAAGGGTCCCCGCCCGCTACTCCTATAACCGCTACCCGAATACGTGGCAGCCCTCGCATTTTTCAGGACGGGATATTTTTGTTACAGACACAGTTCTTCAGTTTGCGAGAAAGACCCACAATGCATCCCATTGGCTGAAATGTAAGGAAGGCAACGCCTTAAACGAAAGATTAGGATTTTAATTGGATATAACGCCTGCTCATTTTATTGACCACGCCTATTCTCTCAGCAAGAGCCCCAAATGATGCCTTTAAAGTAAATTGAGCTGAGTTTGACGTATTACATATAGGTAAAGACGTGAGATGCGTTTATGTTTTGTTTTATATGGTGAATACTTTTTAATTTCTTGAAATCGCAGCTTGACAGACTTAAAACCCCGGGTGGGGGCAATGGGGAACGCAGACTGTCGTGAGAGTAAAGTTTTTCAAAACAATCTTAAAAATTAAATACTTGTCGGTTTGCTGTGAAGCCTGGTTTTGTTTTTCGGGTCGCTGAGTGGAGGAAATCCACCATCTTTACTCCTGTCATTTTTATACGTTAAATTTGTGTGAAGTGAGAAAATAGGGCGGGACTTCGCATGTACGTAGCATTCACGAAGACTTTACGCCCACAAGCAGCGTAGCGCTTGTAAGAAGAGAGCCCCTCACTCAGAAAGTTACGGAATTTGTGCTGCCGAATTAAATGAAGACCTGAGGATGAGAGAAGGTTTCCACACGTTTCAGTAATGACCTGCGACAGATAAACAACATAAATCATGGAAGGAATGCTTTATAAGTGGACTAATTATATAAGTGGTAAGTATGGTGACGTTTGCTAACTAAACGTAAGTGTCGTGAACGTGAAAAGCATTTGATGTTTGTAGCTAACCAGCTAGCTAAATACTGTAAATACTGAGATACCTTGTTACTCAGCTCTACTTTTTATTTCGTCCGAATCGTGATGCACAAGACAGGAAAATAATAGACATTGGATTTAAGTTTAAACGAGCTAAATTAGGAAACCTTCATTTCGTATCCAGTTTCTTCGGGAATTTTCCAAATTTGTTCTGAAACTTTATGTTTATTTAGTTGCTCCAAAACATTGCCTTGTTTTCTCATTTAGACAGCTCTCTTGTGTAGCAGCATCTAATCCAAGTATAGAAAACCTACTGCCAAGGAGATGTCTTTATGCGGCTAAAATCGGACATGTTTACATTCATAAAATAAAACTTTGGTCGTCTGTGTTGATGACTGAATGATTCGGGGAGGCAGGGCACCTAGTACTGGTTTGACAGGATAAACGACTGACAACATTGCCTTAAGCAAGATCAGACCCACGTCGAGTGTCTCTCTAAAGGTCATGGGGACAGCTAACCGCATAGATATGCAGCATGTGACCAATAGCTCCTGGGTTACTGATGTGAAAAATGACTTGTTTAGGTTGGCAGCCCCGTTGGTTTGTGCTTGAAGGAGACACACTGTCTTATTATGACTCTCAAGAAGATGTTTGGAAAGGCTGCAAGGGCAGTATCAAAATCTCTGTGTGTGAAATACAAGGTAAGAGCATCTCGGCAATGTGTCACGTTTCCTTAAATTGGGTGTATTTTTCCACACGAGTGACTACACCTTCTGATGCTTTATTCTAGTTCACTCCTCAGACTCTACCAGGGTGGACCTAACCATCCCAGGGGAACAATATTTTTATCTCCGAGCCATCAATGTTGCACAACGGCAGAAGTGGTTGGTTGCCTTGGGAACTGCAAAGGCTTGTCTTACGGACAACCGGACCAAGAGAGAGAAAGGTGAGCTCCTGTGTGCTAACTGTCCCCGGTCACCACTGTGTCCCCTGCCTACCCTTCAACCCCTTTACAGCCAAAGCTCAGTACTGTTCCCCCACTTGGTGGTTCGCTGATTATTTCTAATCGTGTTCTTTCAAACCAGCTACTATTCTGTTTATAGCTATTTACGATCTTCGAAGCTCACTCAGCTTCTCTGATTTTTCTCTTTAGAGCTTCAGGAGAATGCAGAAGCCTTGAAAATCAAGATGTCTGAGCTGCGGATATACTGCGACCTTCTCCTTCAGCAAGTCGCCAAGATCAAGGATGGCTCTCAGGCTGCGCTATCAGCCACTCCGGCAGAGGTGAGGTAGAGACACTGGAGTTATGGTGTACGGCGTTCATTCTGGGTTTTCACGGCTCTTTCCCTGGAGGCGGAGGAGGGTGAAGCAGTGGGGACCCTGGTAAGAACCACCTGCACCACCTTCCTGAAGACACTTGAGGAGTGCATGCTGATCGCCAGCCGTACCTTCAGTTCTGATCTTTTGACTCAGACCCCACCGGCGTCTCCTCCAGTTCTGACCATCAAACCCCACAAGGTGAGACCACAACAAATGCCATCTTTTTTTACATTAAATTGTCTACTTAATATCTTTGAATGGTGCTTTAATTTAAACCTGTTTTGCGCTTTAAATTTCTTGTAGAA
Organism: Isichthys henryi; assembly: GCA_026776945.1. Taxonomy (NCBI): domain Eukaryota; kingdom Metazoa; phylum Chordata; class Actinopteri; order Osteoglossiformes; family Mormyridae; genus Isichthys; species Isichthys henryi. The sequence goes on from JAODJX010000136.1 coordinate 18,142,043, forward strand.
ACTGGAAGTACACTAGTACGACACTGTGCAGACGACGTGCTTTTCACAGAGGTCTATTCTCAAATAACAATTGCCTAAATGGAATATTTTAATTCACATTATTAGAATGTACTCTGTCACTGAGGAAAGTAGTATTAGTTGTATTTGCATTAGTCATTTAAGTATTGTAGCTTAGGAAGGCATCCCAATGTCTTGAAAGCCCCTGTTGTTTGTATCTGTTGCTCTTTAAGAAATACTTGTCACATGATCGATCTAACAATCAACTGCTCCCTCTCTCCTAGGTCAAGTTTGCGAGCCAGTCAAGCCAGAATTCCATTGAAAAGTAGGTTATTCAGTCTGAATGCCATGTACATGTCTTCAAGACACTAATGAGTTCCTTTGGGTGCTCTCTACGCAGCTGTGGAATTAATTTTAGTTTGTGCAAAGTCAAACGTGTAAAAGTACAGCTTCTGAAGGTTGCTTTAGCTAGGAACTTCTACTGATTTTCCACGCTGGTGTTTGTTACAGTCCATGTTCAAAATAACAATGATATATAAAGATCAGGGCACATTCCAGAGATTTGTTTTAAGGTTTGATTATCTGTTTTGTTCAGGAAAAAGGAACGAAAGAGCAGTTCTGGAAGTGTCTCGGGGAGTGAGCTACTGGAGTCGGCAATGGAGGGGCTGATGAGTCTAAGCTCATCTCCTGAAAACACAAAAACCCAACCAGAGGGTAGGTCACCTCACAATGCCAGCTGCACAGCTACTGCTAATCTTTGCCCTACATCTGAGGGTGAAAAGGAATTCAGTTAAGCCCAGGTTGGTGACTAATGGATCTAAGCAACATGAACCTGTTTTCAGGCACAGTCCTGTATACATCTATTTAAAACTTTTAGTTTTTCCTAGTTGATCAACAGTCCTATTAAATTTAAGGCCAGATGATTTCCAGCTTTTTCATTGGTCTTTGAAATCTCAGGTGCTTGCCTGTGCTGTGTGTGTGATTTTTGGTCTAGGTATCAATGTAAATAATGGACCATTTCGGCACGCCGAGGACATGGATGCCCAGCAACAACTTCTACAGCCAGCATCCATTCCTGAGCAGCCTGATGGTGGGCAGATGGAAGCGATGAAGCAGGAGGAGGCACCTTTGCCTGACCAGGACATTGATCACCTCCAAGATCGACAAGAAGTAAGACCCGTACAGCCTCGGGACCAAGAAGTGATTTCTTCTGACCAAGGCGTGGGAGAAGAGGTTGACCCCGCTAAAACGCAGACCCACCGTGAAGATCCAGAGCAGGTGGAAACATTCTTCAGTACTATGAGTCACCGGTATGATGACCCCCTTCCATTGACGTGTCGTGAAGACGTAATCAGAGCTTACTGTGCCTTTTAATACATGATGCCTGAAAGTCAAGATTGTGGAATTACATACATCACTCTTTGAAACAATGTTTTTTTTTTTTTTTTTACACAAGCTAACCCTGAAATAATATCCAATGAAGTCTTGTTGAACAAAACCTACATAAACATTTTACATTGCCATATCTAGACTGAAAATATGGTTTAAACTGTTTAAACGATCAAAATCGTAGATGGGAAAAAGGTGAATCTTATATTTAGTGACTGGTGGAACCTCTATTAAGTTCAACCAAATGCTGTCTGTACCTGTTGATTGGGTGTGCACAGTAGGAGGAAGGTAATTTGGGGAATTCCTCTAAAAGATTTCAGTTCATGTACATTTTTGGACAGCTTGCTGCAGATCAGGCCACAGCATATAGTAGTATTATTGAGATCAGGCCTTTTACTTAATCATTCTACAGTACAGAATTTCTTCTGTTTGAACTGCTCTGTTGTTATTTTGTGTTTTGGATCGTTGTCCTGTTACATGACCCAACTTTTTTGACATTGAGATCACAGACAAACACGTTCTGCTGTAGAATATCTTGGTACATCCTAGAATTTATCGGTCCCTCACTGATGGCCATCCATGTGGGTCATAGGGCAGCAAAACAGCTCCTCATCGTTATATAGGTTTCCCTCACTATCCGAAAGTAGAGCTTTCTTTTGAAATCTTCTGTAAGCTAAAATGGTGTAAAGCGAAGATTACAGTGTGCGGAGGGACACAGCGCGGCCGGGCATGCACACGGCACGAGTACAGCGGATTACGGTGTGCGGAGGGACACCGCGCGGCCGGGCATGCACGCGGCACGAGTACAGCGGATTACGGTGTGCGGAGGGACACCGCGCGGCCGGGCATGCACGCGGCAGGAGTACAGCGGATTACGGCTTAAATTTCGCTGTGATGAATCATTTTTGAGCCATATAAAATAACAGTATTCTATTGCGTTGTTTTTTTAATTCAAAGTTCTTTTGCTTGCATTGGTATAAATGTATCTTCTTGCAGTAACAGCCTGTAATTTCTCTTCATTTTGGATATTTTTTGATTCACAGCTTTAGTGATATAGAACTGGAAGAGGACAGTGGAATCCCGACTCAGCCGTTTCTGGACTCCTGTTATGCCATAGTACCAGTGTTGGGTAATGCTGACTCCTCCCATTCTCTGTCAGATTCCCTGTTTGATACTCAGTTATTTATCCTCCCAGTCTTTAGAAATCTCATGGTCTCTTTAGGGCTATAAATTTCCTTTAGGTAGCTAAATGAGCCTTTTTGTCACTAACAAAGAGCTCACTTTGTGAAATCTGAATTATTTAAAGAGATGATACTATGGACTTGGATCTGTGTACAGAAACATTACAGATTCAAAGAACCTGCTGGTGGAATATGACTTTTGATAAGTCTAACTGTTTTGTTGTGTTAATTTTCTCTTTCAGATAAATTGGGTCCCACAGTATTTGCACCAGTTAAAATGGACTTTGTGGGAAATATCAAGGTAGGTGTATGAAGTATGATGATTTTTTTCTGATTGTTTCAGCTGGGCAAGATAAAACATTCACATAACAAGCAACATAGTGGGTGGGTGGGTGCATCACAGTGCTTCTGGTGTTTGAAGGCCAGCCCTCAGGGTTGAATTGACCCTGTAATAAGCACCATCTATTAACTTTACAGCTGTCAATAAATGCTCTATAATTTTTAGATACAGGCAGGAGGGAATCTAGTATGGAGATGGCTCATCTACATAGAAAAGTTGCAGTTCCTAACTTGACCACAGAGAGGCATTCCGGTCTCCTAATTGCAACATTTCATTTGAAAACATGTAGAAGTTTTGCACTGAGAACTAATTTCAAATATGTGCTCTCCTTTTACCTGGCTTTATTTGATTGGCTCAGGCTGTTTTGGTGTTTAGCGTATTAGCGATCATAGGTCCTCAGGTGGTCTTATGAAGTGTGAATGACGTTTAAGCAGGATGGGTGGCAGATAGCTTGGATCATGAGAATATTGGCTTAGAGATTCTGATTCAAGTCCCAGGGAAGCTCTATTGTTGTTCTGTTGGTTTAGGTACTAGATCTTTTTAACCATCTGTAGTTTTGTGGTGCATAAATCACATTTATCAAAAGTGTCAGGTAACGAAACAAAGTATGATGTGCTGAACTGTCAACAAATCAGTCAACTTTGATGTCTGTAACAGTGTAATAACTAAAATCGAGCTGTTCTGGCTTCCTGCAGAAAGTCCATCAGAAGTTCTTGTCTGATCCGGAGAGATTCCCAACCTTGCAGGCGATAGTGATGCATGAGCTGGAGACGGAGGTAGCACAGGTGCGGAACTCGGCCACGGAAGCGCTGCTCTGGCTCAAACGGGGTCTCAAGTTCCTCCAGGAATTCCTGTCGGAAGTCAAGCGGGGCGAGCGGGACATCCCTGGAGCGCTCAGTGAGTCACAGGGCTATGGTGACAGAAGCTGATGGTCACATTGGGCATGCTCCACAGATCATGGAGGACCATAGTGTTCACTCGATACCTTTCTCCTTGTAGATAACGCCTATGGGAAGACGTTACGGCAGTACCATGGATGGGTCGTACGAGGGGTTTTTGCTGTGAGTTCTTGCTATAAAGACATCTCTCTCTTTGCTTTCCTAACATCGTATTGTTCATCGTTTTTCTTACTTTTGCTGCGTGAGTGTCCTGTCTGACTCGTGTTTCTCTCCAGCTTGCCTTGAGGGCTGCCCCATCGTATAGGACCTTCACGGGGGCACTGGTGTCCAGGGAAGGGGATGAGCTGAAGGAGGGCTTCCTTAGCGGCATGCACAGGGACCTCGGGATGTACCTGCCAGCCATGGAGAAGCAACTGGGTGTCCTGGACACCCTGTATGACGAATATGGCCTGGAGTCGGACGAGGTGGTTTGACCATGTGAACTTGACCAGTGGCTCGCTTGCCCTGGCAGGAGGAGTGGACTCAGAGCAGAGCTTGTTTCCAGAGCACCTGGTCCCAGTGGTATGTGGCGAGATCTGGGTTGGAAACAAGCACATAGAGCCTACTGAGCCTGCAAGCAGTCATTCCAGCTCCATCCGCTGTGATTGCATTTGCCGATCCTTTGAGTTCTGGGAGCTCATGAAGTTTACATTTCAGACTCTACCTGTAATAAGTGCACCCTCCCCTCGGTCTAGATGCTTTCACCCTCACCACTCGTGAAGATGGTGTAAATTATGGGGAAAATGAGTGGAGATTCTCATAATAGCAGCTCTGTTTTATGGGATGTTTCTCCTCCTGAGTCTCGCTCTGTAGCTGAAGGACGCCAATATGTTAGAGCTGGAATCTCCCCCTTTAAATCATCTTCAGCTGTGAGGGCCAATACGAGATGGTGTGAACTTCGGGTTCAGTTGGAAGTTCAGCCAGAGAACATTTCTGTATACTTTTTATCGTGATCATTTCAGGGAGGAAATACCAAGTGTAATCGAGGTGGCGTTGGGGGGGGGGGGGGGCTGGGAGGGCTCACTGCCTGTGTCGGCAGCTGTGCATTTGGATGTGTGCCCTTCTTCTGCAGAATGTATGGTGGTCGTGCAAAGCGTGTGCCTTGCAAGACCGAGTAACACGGCAGTATTCTGTACCTGATGTTATATTAATAACATGCATTTTTGTAGTGGGACTCGTGGTAGGTTGTGGGATGTTGTGGACCAAAAGTAGACATGTTGTTCCTTCCGGCACAATCCCACGCCATCGTCAACACTAGCGGCAGTCAGGAGACTGAACATGTATTGGGCGGCTACATGGAGACGATACACATTGGGCATGAATATAACACTTATGCTACCTTTTATTTATTTTTCTTTGGAAAATATGTATGCATTTCTTTTGTTTTATGTTAGGCCACTGCAGTCATGTTCCGTTAACCAGTGCATCTTGTGGGATATTTAATATATTTTATTTTATTGCGTGAACAAATTGCAGGTACCAACTGCTTTATTTGCCAACTGTGTGTGAAACAGAGGGGGATTGCCTTCTTATTCTTATATTCCATGCAGAGAAACTCCACCTTTGCTGTAGAAAAGCATCTCGATCCACGGATGCTTTGGTGTTAGTGAGTTTCGACCAATAGTGGACAAAAACTCTTCTCTGATACCCTGTGGTCGTTAAATATGTATACGCCAATGAATTCTTCATCTGAGTGTGGGGGGGCTCGCTTGAGCCTGGAATGTAGATATGAACTCTTGCTAGCACATGACCTTTCTTTATCAAAGAATGTCCAAGACAGAATAACAATTTTAATGGAAGAATGCTCTTTTAATTGCTGTTTTTTTCCAGATTTATTAAACCAAATTTACTTAGCTACTTTTGTGGAAGTATTATTTACCAGCAACTCTAAAGGCCATGTGGGATAAAGAAGGGTTGGTGGGTAGATCGACCACATTCTGGATGACTACTCTTCTCCTGCCATGCTCTCTCCCTGATGGACATACCTGCTTGAGACTCATGGTTTGAGGTCATGAAGTCAGAGATTCTGAAATACAGGTCCAGAGTCTGCCAATGGCTAAAGATAAAACCCTAGAACAGAACTCTGGGTCCAGACACTACTGCAGACAAATTCACATGAGAAAATCCATGTGTACCTACGTCTTACACTAGCCCCTAACATAGATGACCTATTTTACAGATTTTGCTCCCCTGACATTACAGGACACCTCTCTTTACATCCAGAGATGTATTCAGTAATTTCCTGAGTACCTACCATGCCAGAAATTCCTCCCTATAGGCCAGGGTTTTTTTCACTGGGCCTAGTCCGACAGCTGGTCCCCTGCCTGTTTCCTGTCGGGATCACTTCTGCCCCACGTCAACAGTAATGTGACACTTTTCAGTCAGCCCCAAAATAATCACTGGTTTGACTGGAAAAGTTGCGGGCTGGTTTTTATTTCACAACACTCTGCCGAGTTTCCGGTTATAGCAGTGAATTGCGAGCATGTCCTGGCCTGGCCTCTGAGTTCTGCAACTAAAGACCTCTTAGCTGATGTTGGTAACACACCTCCTTTTTGAGGCATATTAACTGCTTAGACCCAAGGCCAAGTTCAGAAAGCCTCTAGAATATTCCAGACCCTTTATGGACCCAACAGCAGGGAATTCTTTTAGGATAAGCGTCCAATTCCTAAGTGACAGTAGATCTGCTAATGGAAATTTTAATGTCATATATGAGAAAGTATTGCCATGGCAAAAGGCGTAAGTCTCTGATTTATCCCAGGCTAGGTAATTAGTGCTAGAAGGAAGAAAAAAAGCTTAGGCAAGTCTTTTCGACGGGCGTATCTGTGAGTAAATTTTCTTAATGTAATTCGGGTGAGAAGCGCAGCCAGCTAATGCAGTTAGCGGCAAACCTCAGCTTCGAACCTGTCTCCTTCTGTTCCCATGGAGGTGTGCCATTCCCCACCCATGTGCTGTGTCAGCTCTACCCATTGGCTGCAGGAGCTGGCTCAGCATTGAGGGGGACGCTTAGCACAGTCATCCTGCCCAATCACAGCAAAGTCGTCCTGCTGCAAGGTCTCCAGTACCCAGTCCATCAGTGTCACTGCCAAACAGAGCAATTCACTGAGTGGAGCAGCCCAGCCCAGCCCCTCCCGCTCCCGACTGGCTGGCTCACCAATACAGCGAGAGCGTACTTTGTAAAGATCCACGACAGCAACCCGTCAATTCGGGTGACATATTTAAAAGATCAGAAGTTCAGGTCATTGGGGAGAAAGATTGCAATTAGAGTAATGAAGGGTACATTAGTAAGATGGTATAAATTCTCATGGCTTGATTTCGCTTATTTATTCAAACACATTGCAGGCGTAAATCAGACATTTTTGGAATAAATTAAAGGTTCACAAAAGGCTTTTGCACGCCCACTTGCGTGGCAGAGAATGTAGCACTTTGTACAGACCACAGTACTCATAAATGTGGCCTCGTGAGTCATTCATAGCATATTACAGTGCAGTCCTTAATGTATTGGCACATGCTAACATATCAAATGCACTTTGACATGTAAACTGTATATATGAACGTGCAGTTCAACCACGACCCCAGTTATAAAAATAATGCAATTGCTGATGATAATTCAACACTTACCTGGACATTAGCTAAGACAACTGAGAACTAAGGCAGCTTAGTCTTCAGTGCTATACAAGGCAAACCAATATGATTTCCTCACGCACGACTATTTACTCCCACTACCCTAGCATGACAGCCACAGCTGTGCTAAAAATCCTGCTAGCAAAAACAGCACTGGAGCATTAAGACAATAGACGCTGCTGATGCTCACCTGGGAATGGAATCACTATTTCACGGTATCACAACAGTCCGCCTGTCCTTCTCAGTAGCCAGGAAACAAGTGAAAATGATTTCCTGAGAGGTCAGGGTACTATGCAAGCTTCATCTTTCATGTCCGTCTGTGCTACGAACTAGCAGTACATTTTCTTTCTCTTTTCTGTCATTATTGGGTCATCCATCCATCACTTTTCCATAATCACTCATCCAGTATACAGTCAGTGGTGAGTCTGGAGCTCATTCCAGGGACCACAGGCTACAAGGCAGGAAAAAAACCCCGGATTGGATGCCCATTGGGTCATATAACAGAATATTACAGGAACAAACATAAATAGCTTTATTTACATAGCTTATTCTGATAAGTAGTCTGTCTACCTGGCATTAACTTCTGCCTAATGCTCCTCATGCAAATAGTACAGCGTTTTATTACTGAAAATATGCACAGCACCTTGGTCAAGACCAGCTGGAAGAATCACTCCCACGAAACCTGAAAAAGCGGTAATTTGGTAATATAAATCCCTGTAGCCAAAGGACACGGCTGGCTCAGCCTTTAAGACAGAATGCAGTGGTCCTGTATGCTTTCTGACGATACGCTTCCTGTGGTGAAGAGCTTCTCGGCCAACTATGTGCCTTTATAGAAAGAGTGTAGTAGACGAGTCATGCTTATGGTTTCTCTTAGATGTGATCATTTTGTCATTCCTAGCAGCTTTGTCTTTTCACCTAAGTCACCTTTCCATCCTGGGAAAGCAAGGTGGGTCCTGCACCGTCCCTGGTCTCTCTTTCATGTGAAATACTTGCAGTTTGTAGAGTCGATGAAGCACTTCTCAGTGCACCTGAGCTGTCCATATGACCTTCAAAGCAAAAGAGACACAATCACAACATACTGAAACAGTTTTCATAAATATAAAAGGGAATATTATTTCAGCACTACACTTGCCATATTTGTTTTCATATAAAATGCATGATTTAGGACAAAGTATTGCAGACTGTTTTGTGAGATTGCTGAATGGTCCCTTGAGGGGTTAATAGCCAACATGATTTCTGTTTTCAAACTATTAAAGTATCACTGTGATTGATGTTAAGCTTAATGTTGGCCCCATTTTGCTCTAGCGGGGAGAGCATTGAGATTGAGAGACATGAAACATTAAGTCTGTGTAAATATATAAGCCGGAACAGTACAGAAAATTGTACATCTGTACATACAGTATGTACAGTTGGGTATGACACTATGGGAAATCAAGCAGAAAACTCAATGAGAATTAACCAAGGACGCACCCAGGAAGATATACTTTGCACGTTTGATAGCCGAAGTCCTTCCCATCACACTCCTCGACTCCTTCATGGCGATATCCATCTCCACAGTATGCTAATTTGCACCCTGCATAGGAAACAGGTGCTGGATGGTTTTAGCTCTTCTTGATACCTGGGTGGTCTGTCTGCTTGGTGAAACATGACCAGACCCAGACCCAAATGGGGAGTTAGTGCCACTTACTGATGCAGCCGTCAGTGACCACCTTGTTGCCGTCGTCACATTCCTCTCCGTTGTGGGTCTGTACTAGTCTGTCTCCGCAGACTCCCTCCACATCTGGGGTGTTGTCCATGGATTGGAATGGGCTAAGCTGAAAAATGAAAGGGTCTTTATAGAATTTAAAACCTATGATGGTCTTTGGGGTTTATTGGGACTTTCATAACAATAATTCTTTGAATTTTCTGTCAAAATGATAATACTTTATCTTGCCATTTGTGCAAGTACACAGGAATTTGGCTTTCGTATATCCCATCTTACTCTACTCTGCTTGGGGTCAGAGTACTGCTTTATCCATCGCTGGAGCATTTTCAGATTTAAGGCCGTCTGTCAATGGCTTTAGTGATATGATCACTCTGCTGGGCACAGGATTGAAACTAATGATCCACATGACACCCCAGTGGTTATCAGTACCACATATATGATGATGATGTGTGAAATACCTGAATTGGTTTCCATCCTCCAACATCTTTAAAATAAAGAGATCTCTGATCTTTTCGAAATGCAATTGCATTTTTCATGTCTAGGTGGTACAGTTCTTCTTCATTATTGACCACAAATATCTAGGAGAAAAGAGGGGAAATTGGTTACTTTTAAAGTAGTTTCAGTTTGCCTGAAGTTTTTTCTTTTTAGATACGCGGTAATCCTACAGGGTGTCCACTACTACAAATATTAGGCTACCAGATATATTCTAACTACTGTCCATTGGATCTGGATTTTCAGTGGTCTTCTACTTGCCACGGCTAACTGTGTAGTATCAAGTTGAAATCCCATGTGCCAAAAGCTCAGAATTCCTTTGTCATCAAGCTAACGTTGAAGATGAGTGTTTTGTCCCTAACACTTGTCTCTCCCAGGGTCTTGGCTGTTGCTCATCTGCCCTTCTGCATTTTCAGAATTCCCGTGTTACCTGTCATGATGCCTAGTCTGAGTCCTCACAGATTTTGGAGGAAAAATAAGCTTTTTATTTCAAATATAGGGGTTTAGTCAACAGACTAGTCACTAGGCGGCCTTAAAGTACAAACTATATCAGTCCAGACCTAGTGAAGATGTGCTTATTTCTTCTTTATCCATCTAAAGTGTTGTAAGGTTCAATTAACCAATTACAAGCAAATGACAAAAACTGTCAGAAGTTGAGGTGCTTACCATGGGTACTTTGTCATAATTACCCACATAGGAGTGCTCGTCATGGGGGGGACTGTTTACGCTCATGGGGGTGTTGCAGTTGCATCGACCAGGAGAGCCAGGGAATCCCTTCTCTCCCTTCTGTCCAACCACAAAAACTCCTTTGAGAGCAAAGCAAAGACGTAGAGGTTACAGTCAAACCCAAAGACGTAGAGGTTACAGTCAAACCCAAAGACGTAGAGGTTACAGTCAAACCCAGCAGCAGTGGTCATGCAGAGATGGATATTAGAGGCAAAGACCAGAATTCTCCGATCCTTTATGAAAAAAATCCCATTAGTGTTTCTCTGACTCTTTTGAGCTATTAGTTAAGTTCTCCCCAAACGAGTCTGATGGGCCGAATGGCTTTCTCTCGTTTGTAAATTTCTTATGTTCTTAAGACTTAAGAAAGTAACCTGAAGCTATATTGTCTACATAATGATTAATGATTTGCTTGAATACAGGGGCCCCGTTAGTAGTTTTAGGCCCCATGAAAGCAGATCATATCGGGCCCCCAACCCAGACCAATACAATTATGTTCCAATTTTTTTTCTCCAGGGCTCTTGGAATCATAGTAACTGTCCCCCCCATCTTACACGATTTACTCACTGAGCATGTAGAAAATCAAAGGCATCAAAATAATTTTAAACAATAAATTACATGTTTCTCTATACAGTAAAGTAGTTTGCCAGGCCAAGAAACACAAAACAAGATACCTACTCAAATGTCCTGGGAATTTACACGCTTATTAAGCAGTGAGAAGCTTGAACCCTGCCCCTTAAAAAAAACTATGATGTCACATCTTGAAGATCCTTTGGTGTAAGCCTTCCACTTGAGTTGGTATCAGATTCTCAATTGACACTCTAGCTCTACCGTTCAAATCCTAATGCTCTAATTCTGGTGACTCCCACATGACACTTTTAACTCCCTCATATGAGCTGCTCTAGTTGACATGATACAGGTATTCTCACCCGAGGCTGGCAGGCCTGGGGGGCCGGGGGGTCCGGAGGGGCCAGGGTGGCCGATGGGACCCATGGGGCCAGCTACTCCAGGGTCTCCCTTCGTCCCCTGAATGGAAAGCACAGTCGTTTGTTTATATGATCTGTCACACCACTGACTCAACAACTTTCCCTTGGCCAGTCAGAGCCGTCTGTGGTCTTTTGCTTACGACAGCACGTTGCTTTGTGATAGACATCCGACATGCAAATCTCAAATTGCAAACAAGTGATCAAAAATATCATTCACATCTACTGATGTTTTTAAGGTCAGAAAGCAGGCTAAAGCAGAACGGTCAAACCCATTCTTTAAACGGACCTGGAGGAGGGGGCTTTTGCGTAACCCCGAGGCTCGGATAATTCTAGCAAGTCTCAAAACAATGTCACTGTCAGCAAAACAGCAGCAGTTCCAACTACAGGGTCGTGGGTTTGTTCTTTTACGTTTCTGTCATATGGCCTGAACCAAACGTTCAGCAGCACTATTTCCACCAAATACCAACTCCTGGGCTACCAAATATAGTATTAAATCATCTGCATTGGCCAGCCATATTGACTTAATGTATGAAAGAGGTGGGGGTTTGACCATTTTCAGTGGGGGGGGTCAGGCCACCCAGAGTATTACAGCCATTCAATCCTCCCATTCCTTGTTGTGTTTAATGCTACAAATAGTTTCTTTTTCCTTCTGCTAATAAGTCACTTCAGTAAATGTAGCCAAACTCAATGCTTGTTCTTTTCTCCATGCCTGAGCTTTCAAACATCCAAGCCTAGATTGGAATTTTATTTAGTTACTCATGCAAAAAAAAAACATTTCCATTGTCCCTCTTGTCCCTTGTATTCTTGCCCCATCCCTATAACCCTGAAAATGAACTCCCTGATAAATAAACCATTTCCTTAACTACATCATGTTCTTCTGCTTGCTATCCCCATGCGAAAACGATCCCATAACAATATTCTAGTAAACTTCGTGAGGCATTTTTGAGAATGTCATCACTGGGATGAGGTGTAAGGAGCACCTTTATAAGCAGTGATCAGTGTTTAAGAGGACACCTCTGTGTCCAGATGAAACTCTACATCATACCTGTTTCCCTCTCTTGCCTGGTCGACCGGTGGATCCTCTGTTTCCCGTGACACCAGGCTCTCCCTTTGGACCCATTTCACCCTAAGATGGGGAAGTTAAGGCTTATTGTCAGTAAATTACCAGACACATAAAAGCAAGAGTAATTAACCACTTGCTGAAATAATGATGACAAAGATGCTCACCTTCTGTCCCAGCATCCCTGGGAAACCCACTGCACCCTAGATCACAGAGAACACAAGAACATCTCTAAGCTCTGAACACAACCATGTTATCTGCCCATGGGAAGAGCGATTTGATGCAAGATGCTGGTCTAATTGCACCTTTCGCTTCAGAAGGTAATACTGAGTTGCCGTTAGCAATTGAGTAAGTTACAGATTGATGGCGGATAAAGAACATGTGCACATACAATGGGGACCCGAATCTTAATACTGAAAGCTGATAGTCATAGAACGTGTATCAGATTAGACCCTGGACCTCAGGAACCAACCTTAAAACCCTTTGGGCCAGGTTCCCCTCGTTCGCCTCGAGAGCCCTGATGGGACATTCATTAAGAAAACAAAACAGATAAATATAGGACCTGAAATGAATCTAACTTATAAAAACAAAACAGTGAGTAGTTGTGTGTAGCATCCAAAAGCAACAACCACCACCACTAGGAACAGAGATGATTGTGAACTCACCTTCTCCCCTTTGTATCCAGGCAACCCCTGTAGGTGAGACGGTGCTCTCAGTCTCAGTAACCCAAACGGGGGGTGCCAAAGATGACTTTCCCTGTCTTTTGTTTAAACATTTACTTCTAAAATAGAACTGTGTAGTATCAATATAGCATTAATATAGCATTTCCAGCAGCACCCACATACCATTATTAATTTACTCCTTAACAAACACTTCTATTCACTTCTATATCTGGATGTTTAATCGGTGCCATTGCGAGTCAACAGTTTACTTTTGGGTAGAATAGTGCAAAACAGCGAAGCGACAGTACATCCTGTGCAGCTTCTGTGTGATGCCAACGCACAGCTAACACGCTCCGCATCAATGGGGAGTGGCCCCCAGAGGACTGCCTACCTTCGGTCCCACTGACCCTCTTGCACCAGGCATTCCCATCAGCCCAGGATCTCCCTTCTCCCCCTGCAATGGGACCAGTGCAGTGATGGCAGGCTTAAGCACGGCAAGAACTCAGGCTAATCATATTGCACTTAAAATAGAGATTTATGGTGGCAAAAAGAAACAAGCTGCCGTTTTTATCAAATTTACTAGTATGCTGATATATTCCGATTAGTGAAGCAGTGAAGTGTTCATCTGGATTAACACTGTTGGCTGACAGCTCCAGAATAGGAGATTGGAATCCTACTTTCTGTGTGCGCATGGAGTTTGCATGTTCTCACTACGTCATACAGGGACCTTCGGTTTCCTCTAACAGTTCAAAAGCATGTGACCAAAATGATTAGCGACTGGTGTCTCTAAACTACCGGCAGTCATGGGTGTTGCTGTGCCCTGAGAAGGACTGGCATCCCACCCAGGCTGCACCCCAGCACATGCTGTTATTGCCTGCAGTGGGCGTCCGAGCCCCCACAACCCTGACCACAATCAGTGTGGACAGTTCCATACACTGATTAGTATAGTACAATATAAGATAAGGCAAGGTAAAGGATTTAAAGTTAAATTAGGGGTATCTGTACTAAAAATCCGACTTACTCACTTTGGGCCCATATGGTCCTGGCCAACCCGGTGGTCCCTGTAGCCCTGGCAGACCGGGTGGCCCAGTATGACCCTGAAAAAGGGCAATAAGTCCGAAAAGAGTAGGTTAACAAACCGTTGCTGTCAGATGGTTCTCTTATTTGGTTACCTGACAGTAGAATGAGCTTCGGAACCGCGTCCGGTCATCAGACTCCCTCTCCGCCTTTTATAAATGCCACAAGACCCATCTGTTCCAGGAATTCCTCCACCAGCCTGATGCCTCTTTAGATTCCCTGAATGTTCTTATGTTGCACTTCTGGTCACTGAATGGTCTTATTAGGTTCTTGCTTTGTTGCATGATGCTGCGTAGCTCTTGCTCCAATACTGCTTACACCTGTACCTGGGTCTCCTTTGGAAGCTCAGTTGTACTCATGCTGAGTTCAATCCTTGACAGCATGTATGTTTTTAAAATTTTTCTTCCCAAGTTAGCAGGATGGGTGATGTCAACACATTCACTAACCTAACAAACAAATGCTTTATTTGTTTATGTATATGTAAACCCATTGCCTTCATTTTCCAGAAAGGTTTAATCCCAGGGCAAGCAAGAGAAGAGATTTCGTGCTTTATTTCCATCTACGGAGGCGGAAACTGACATTAAACACGCCTTCCTTAATTAAATGACAGACTGTATACCGAGCAGCGGTCTCTGCTTATGAAAGACAAATGACTTATGGAATTGCACCTACACTAAGCTAAATTAGGTACCAGTATTTCCAGACCTGCCTAGTGTTTTGGTATCATTTCCATCACCCCCTTCCCCCCTTTCCCACTGCCATGGTACCACCCCCTAGACCACAGGAGATGCAGCCCACCGCTGTGCAGGCCTTTCTGGCAGGATAATTCACTTTGGGATACAGCGAGTGTCACTGAATTATCCTGACATGGAAAGATCAATTTGTCCACTGAGTATCTGTCCTCCGAAAAGGCTGACATGTAAGTTCTGCCAAGATGAGGCTCTTCTAGAATCTCATTCCCTGCAACTTGTATTCAAACAAAATAGATGACATCCATGTCGAAGTGGCCATTTAGCGACCCTGAAGTTAGTTTGTAACGAAATTAAGATTTAATAGATGCACTCACCTTCTTTCCTGGTCTTCCAATTTCGCCCTTAGAATGGGGGTGGGGCGGTAAGAGAGTACAATTAATGCAGTTAAGTTTAACTGGACAATAATCTAGACCAGTGTTTCCTAACCCAGTCCTTGGGAACCCCCAGACAATCCAAAAACGTGACCTGTCTGGGGGCGGGGGTCCCGAGTCCAGGTTGGGAAACACTGAGCTAGATAAACAAGAACTGACAGCATATGACATGATGCCCTGTGATTCCAGGAAAATGGTCTTACTTTCTCTCCCTTTGGTCCTTTCACTCCGGGAATTCCGCTTGGACCCTGGAAACCAAATCAGTTACTTCAGAGATCCATACTGTTGCTCTTCCACATTATTGCTTGATTTGATAGATTTTAAAATGATTTTAATTTGTATTTCACATAAGTTCTTGGTATTTTTTTTCCCCATTATGTAACCAAGTGTGATTCAAGCTGCTTCTCGTTCATGTCAGTTAGTTTTGGTCGCTTCTAATCCCAGCTCAGCAAATAACATCCATCCATCCATCCATCCATCCATCCATTGTCCAACTGTTTATCCAGTTCATGTAACATGACGAGTCTATATCAGAAGTCAAAAGCCAATTATAACTCATAATCTTAATTCAAGAATGCTATCTAAAATGCACACTTAATTCTTACACTCACTATTTTGACCACAATTGAGCTTAACTGCACAGAGGGATTTACTGTTAATTAGCTAATAGCTTTTCTGCTCCTGGGCATTTGGCAGTAGAACCTAAAAAGTCAAGGCGCAGTTCCTGAGCACAGACAGCCAGTGGAAAGACTCTATTTCTACCTCGGCTAAAAGCGATTTGTTAATGGGTGGCTGTTGGAGGTCCGAGCAAACCCTCATTATGCTTACAGCAGGAAACAGCAGCTGCGAGTCACACAGTCACACACTTCCTCGTCATCCCCTCCTTACCCCTCTACTGGCAGAGCAATCCAGAGATTACATCACCGCCGTACCGCATTTTAAATTTACGCTTACTCACATAAACTGCTTTTTGCCCGTTCACATTCTCTACTCAGGGAAAGCGTAACTGTTGCCATTCTGCACAATCATGCCTCATACTGATGTTAAATCTCCTGCACGTATTTAAGTCACACCACCGCATAACGGGTTTCATGCACGCCTCAGTGCGTACGGAGCTGCATCATATGTCCCTGTACACAAATATCCCTCTGGATCTAATTATTTTGAAGGACCTGCTGAAGCTCTCCGGCTGGCTTGATGCTCACCGACTTTGAGATGGCTTGGGGCAAAATTGAGTTTCCTACCTGAGGACCGGCTGGTCCTGAGGGGCCAGGGGGGCCGGGGGGGCCGAGGACGCAGACATCAGGCTTGTGCTTCTCAGACTCTGATTCAGCTTGGCTTCCTTCCTCTGTCTGAGAAGCCTTAATCTAAAGCACAGAGCCGAAATGCGTGAATTTACAGGAAAACACAAATGTCGGAGTACAAAATCTGCCCTGTACAGGTCGATATAAGTTCTTGTGGAAAAACCAAAATTACTGATAGAAAGAACAATGACTGTTGACCATTTTAAGGGATGGTGCAATTCCTTCCTCGATGGCATATGCAATTTTGATACATTGCAGGTCGTTATAGGGCAAATTAAGCATCTACAGCACATTACGCTTTTGAGGAATCTTCAAAAACACTTGTGATTACATAGATGGAAAGCAGATCCCAAATGATTATTTTTGCCTGACTTTTGTTGAAGCTATACTCTTCCCTGGTCAGTGTCTGCTGGTTGACCACGCACGTTCCTGCACCCCCCCCGGCCTCAGCATCGCTGCAGGGAGGACGATTTGGAACCTCTCCAAGTCACGTGACCATGCTACTCTTAAGAGGGAAGACTGACAGGCGTCACATAACGAGTCAAGGTAACAAACTCACAGGACTGTACTGTTCCCATAGTGCAGAGGGAGGTGGGAACATTGGGGGAGGGGGCGGAGTCAGCAGACAGCAAAGGTTGAATTTTGTCTTGTGCTCCGGAGTTCTGTAAACTAAACAGATTGCAGCCATACAGAGTTAGTGACTTCCTTTAAAAGCTCAGAAACGACTCTCAGAGTCGGTTTGGTAATAACCAAACAGCAACCCTGAAATCCTCTCAATCAAATGCCGACAGGCTCATCATGGGAAAAGAGGCATTGTGCGTAATGAAAGCTTACAGAATCTCACCCCACTTGAAGAAAGTTTGGCAGCCTCTGTGACGGGGTCAGTCCTGACTGGCTGTCCTCCAGCTGCTCTAAATGATATTACACGTGCAGTATGCCGGCCCATGTAAGATGCGGTGAAAATCACCGCTTTCACTACATGACCATTTGTCCACGTCTAACATGTACGTACACAGTAGCTGTTGTGCCTCTCACTATGGGAAGAACAGCTCAACGGGGGCTTCCAGAACCGCTGATGCTCCAGCCCCGAATCCTTCCGCCCGTGACATGCACACGTCTGCTATGCAGGTACCCCCCCCCCCCCCCCACAAGCAAACCTACCTGCCGGAGTGGAGAGGAAGCTGTCCATGGCCCAGAATTGGGACAGCATGCAGCAGAGCAGGAGCTGAATTCTAAGTCCAAGCATGACTGAAAAAATGCTGGGCAGGTTCTCTATTCTCATTCAGCTTGAGTGTCTTGGGTTGGCTTCAGGTTTTCTAGGTCTCATCGTTCGTGGCTGTATGTGTGTCTCTCTCTCTCTCTACTCCCCCTCCCTCTCTCTCACTCTGGCTTGATGACTGAGAGAGACTTTCTCTCGTTCTCTCTCTCCCCTCTCTGCCGCTGGATCCTCTCCCCCTGCAAGCCCATAAACAGGAGGAATGTCAGACGGTGCCCATGAAAATGAGACAGGGCTATAATTATGAGGTAAGCCTGTCAGCTGCCCACCGTGCCAATGTTAGATGCTTATACTACTACTGTATGTGTGCTTTGTCCCCCCCCGCCCATCTGTGTGTGAGACAAACACAAAACTGAATGAGGTCATTTTAATTAAGGCGGAGTTACAAATAATAATTATATAGTTACAAATAATAATTATATCACAACCGTCACCAGGAAAGGTAGTGTGAGGGATAAACAAACAAGCAAACAAAATAATAAAATAATAAAATAATAAAGCGTTCATCTTTTTTCAAAAGAAAGTGAAGGCACTACATCTGACTCAAATTCTTATCGTTAATATTAAAAAGAATATGATGCTGATGTAAATATAGTCAACTTTCCCTGCATCACGACTCTGTTTGACTCGGCGCGTTCAGAGGCCTGCAGAGCACAGAACACGCAGCCGTCCGCTTTGATAGCGCTGTAGTCAGGGGTTATCGATCAGCCCAGTTTAAGCTGAATTTATCTGTCTGTCTGCTTCCGAAAACCACTGACTCATGGCGTTTTAACTCCGTCAACCTATTATTCCTACAAGGCCGGCAACTCTGCCTCAGAATTAATAGCATGACATTAAATAAATAAAGTGAAGATTGCAGAAGTCATAACCCGGCAGCCTTGATGCGACCTTTGGCAAATATCCTCAAATGCCTGGGCCACACGCAGTACCAGGCAAAAGATGGGACACACCTACTAAACCTACATAGTGAGCAAGCAAACAGATGGGGTGTCCTGGTCCCAGTTGGAGAAGCATTCTAGGGACCTACAAATGGAAGCTGGTTGAAAGAGTCTGTAATGCAGTCATCTAAGCGAAAGGAGTCTAGAACTTGAGAAGTTTTTGAGGTGCTGAATACTTCTCTTTCTTGATGAAGTAATTCATATGTATTATTTTATTGCCTTGAGGGCTCTTACTATAAGGTGAATAATGTAGCTTAAATAAAAACAAATGCGTTAAAAGTAGGTACAGTATGTCCAGACTTTTGACTGGCACTGAAAACGCTGCTCTACACACACATCGCTATGTGCTATATCTCAACAAACTTGCTTTACACTTTAGTGAAGACATTGTCAAAATAAAAATCAAAAATGAAATTGACATTTGTTGATGAACAAAGAGGATCTGCATGTTACAGGAGACTTGAACTGACTGAAATCAGACGCCGTCACTATAACTGCACAGATACACACTCCCTTAACCAGAAGAGACACAATTACGCATTTCCCTTTAGAACTCTGGGGCGACTCAAAATGATGACAAAAACATACAGTAGTTATTTAAAAAGTTTCCCTAAAAACGTGCAGAGATCACGCAGCTGAGTCTAAGAACAGAAGAATGAAATTGCCATTTTAAGGATGTCAGGCACAGTGTAAACATGTTCAATACATAATTCACTTATTTACTCAATGAATATTTACATAATTTATTAAAGATCATTAAAGCAGATCACAAACAGGCCCTAATGAACCTGGAAATCAGCAGGTCATATAACACTAAGCCAATACACACAATGGATACCTTATTAACGTCAAAGTGAAAACAATTTCTTTAGAGAAACTCACAAAGCCATGTGCAGCACTGATGTAAACGTTATACAATTTTTTGGACAAACTAGGTCCATATGGCATATAAATATTAGGAAAACCTCGATATAAACTCTGCTGCCTGGCCTTTCAACTTCTACACAACCAAGATGCGGCGACAAAAAGTATTTCCTTCAAATGTTTAAAGTTTTACAATCAGCTTGTGAGAATATCACCCTTTGGCATAGAACAAGCCTTACTACTATTGTAACTGCAAATTATTATTACTGTCCATATAGTACTGTACACAATTTAATTATAAACAAGTAATTATGTTATAAACAGCCTGGAAGTCAAAATATTATGCCTTTCGTGGTTTTAATATGGCTGAAGAAGAATTAGAATACAAAGAACTGTGCAAAATGTCTCTATGCTGAAATGAAGGCCATGTGGAAGCTGTGGAAGCCAGTCTGTCTCTTCCAGCAAGCCTTGTTGTTCTTATCCTTGAAGTTAGTTCTTTAGGATTTATTATAACGCTCTCCAGCCATTCAGTGAATAAACTATCTTCTGTTGCAGCCAAATACTTTGAATTTTGACTCATCAGTTCAGAACACCTGCTGCCACTTGTCTGCCCCCAGTTCTTCCGTTTCTGTGCAGCGGTGAGTTGCTTAACCTTGTCTCCATGTCAGAGGTAGTTTTATTAGCTGCAAGTCTTGCATGAAGACCCCTTCTGACCACACTTCTCTGGACTGTACACGAGCGTACCGGGGTCCCACTGATTTCTGCCTAGTATGAGCTGACGGTGCCGCTGGACATCTTCCAACTTCCAAGGGAAGCCAACATGATGCATCTCATCTGCTGCACTAAATTTCTTTGTCCGACCACTGCACTTTCAGTCCTTAGTGACGCCTGTTTCTTTATGCTGCAGAAGACCTTGGACAGCACATCTGAAAATACCAGTTTGCCTTTCCACTTCTGAGACAGCCTGATGATGCAGTTAGAGCATGCGTGTCCCGTTGCTGTACAAAGGCCGTGGTACTACATTCTTAGTATGACACTGTCATAGATCATACCTGTTCCTCACCCAGTTTCATTCCTCCTTCACAGCTGTGTTTGCTTTACGAAATGATTGTCTTTTAACCTACGTATTATATTCTTGATTTATAATAGCTCTTTTGTATAACTGAGTCATGGACTACATGCCTACAAAATCTTTAACTGTGTGCATGAATACCTAGGACAAGTAATGTTGTAAAAGCAAAGGATGGTCGCACCAAATATTGATTTGATTTATGCTTTTGTCTGTTTATGCACTTTTTATGTTAATGAATAATAATTATTCATGGTATTTTTCAAAAGCTCCTCGGTGGCCGGACCCCGGGGGTGGATGAGATTCGCCCGGAGTTCCTCAAGGCTCTGGATGCTGTGGGGCTGTCTTGGTTGACACGCATC
>JAODJX010000136.1:18163249-18180948 GCA_026776945.1 Isichthys henryi
TCCCTGCTGAGGCTACTGCCCCCGCGACCCGATCCCGGATCAAGCGGCAGATGATGGATGGATGGATGGATGGATGGGTATTTTTCAAAGCATCCCCACTTTAGAGCATTTTTTGCAAGTGCCTAAAACATTTCCACAGGACTGTACATTTCATATATCCTGGTTACACATTCTACAAATTTCAAAGCAATTAGAAAATTATGAAAACAGAATATGAATTTGCTGACACGAAAGATTACAGAAAATGCTGTTCTCCCCTGCCGGGGGGGGGCAGGACTCCTGCAGGCTGCCCCATTCATTCGGTCACAGGTTAGAGCGTGTCAACCAGGGGAACTCCTAAAAAATAAAATATCACAGGGTGAGAGATTTCAAAAACCAGCCTGATCAACAGCTCACGCTTCTAATCCAATATATATTTTTTTTAACAAATAACTCCTCTAAAGCACACTGGTTCTGCAAAAAAATGTAAAAAGTCCAAATCATGATTTAGTTCAAATATACAGGACATCCAGCAGAAAAGAACCCGACGTGAAATGAGAGATCTTGCATTACAATGTTGGAATGTTGAAGGGTGCCCATGGTGACAGACCAGCCAAATTGAGAACAGGCTGCGTTTGCAACGCAGGGTCGTGAACCCCCCCCTCCCCCAGCTTTACATGGGACACAGGGTCCAGCCCGCCATTACCATGACAACCAATTCCGTGGAGGCCCAAACACAAATCGCATAAACAGAGGGGGTCGCGCTCTCTATAACGGGAACCCAAAATAGGAAAGGCAGCGAGCGGAATACCCCGCCTCACTGCAGTGCACCTGGGAGGGGGGATTACCGGGCCACTGCCTGTCAGTCATATAGCTGCGGCTGGGGGGGTGTCCACTAAGGTCAGTCAGCTGATACGGACAGGGTATTACGGAATTACCGTGAACTCGCATTCAGAGTAAGATGAAATGTGGCGGCGGGGGGGTAAGAAAGGCCATGCATTACTATTCTTTCCCCCCCCCCACCTAAACTTATTTCTCATTACCATTTTTTCCTTGTCGTAATAACAATAACATTCCGTGCATCTCTCTGACGGCACATTGCCAGCTGTGTGCGTCATTATGTGGATTAAATAATAAACTTCAGTTTGAAACTTATTCTGAAGAGTAAGCTGATTTAATGATGCTGATTGTACTGATCCGTGCTGCAGGTTTGTCCAGCCAAGTCAGATATAGGATACACACACACACACACTCTGCTGTCAACAACAACACATTAACGTTTGTGATTAATTTGGGAACCCTAGCGCACAATTTTGTTTTTTCCGCAAATTAACCCTTTGGAGTTGGCGCTCCTGTCTGCAGGATATAACAGAGATCCCACCAAACTGTTTAAAAAACTCGGCAAAGACACCCCCCCGCAGAATTCTTGAACAGTCTGCTTTTCAAATTTATAATTGATATTATAATACACCAGCAGTTATTGGGTCAGGAAAACAAGTCAAAATGCCCAATTTCACTCACATTGACAAGAGTGATAGTCTCTAATTTTGATCATTATTGTAAAAATATGCAAACTGTTGGTAACTAGGCTGTTCTTTCATTTTTCACCACCTTTATGAGACTTTTCTGAAAGCTGTTCTCTGTTTGTTCAAAAATGGAAGGAACGAAGTTGTGTTGCAAAATTAAAAACTAAAAACAGAAGGGGGGGACATTTCTCAAGAACATACCACGTTAGTGACTGGAGCCATGCAACTGAATGGTGTCAACTATCAAAACCAAGACATTATATAAAAAAAATGCGATTCTTCTCACCAGTTAGTCATGCAGGTTTTTGTTTCATCTTGCAAAAAATACAAGCAAATACCCTAATACCTTTTTAAACTAGTGATTAATCGTGATTAATCACAGCGTATTATTTTGATTAGCTGGATTCATTTTTTCAACTGATTGACACCACTGACATAATCATAAAAATAGCAGCAAAAAGCAACTTTTGGAAAAAAAAAAATCGCATTATTATTTTTTTACGACCTTCCTAGACTTACACAGGTAAGAAATAAACAGCTTAGACTCATTTTTGAAGGGTAACTTACTTTTGCTTCAACTGAATGAAATATGACACAGACACTTCCATGCAACCCATTCCTACAATTCATGACTACTGCAATTTCAGAAAAGTATCTTTTATGAAGCTTTTGCATTTTCCCCAAAAGACAGGATGCCACTATTATTACCATGCAAATGTGGGATATTAGTGAGAAGGTCCCCCCCTGGTGGCGGCTTGTGTAACATCTGCTTTAATAGGACACTGAGGAAGGCAGGACTTCCAGGAAGCTGCCCTGTCCTTAATGACAAAGGAGCCACTCAGAGAGAGACTGGGTGACATCGAGCACCAGGCACCAATGCAGCTCATTAAGGGCAGTGCGATTTGAATGTTATTGGTTCAAGTCCTATAAAGTCCAGAGGCCATAGCATCTGATGCAAAAATACCATGTAAGATGAAAAGTGTAACATACAGGGGAAAAACAAAAACACTGACGAGGGGTTCGTCCTTCATGCTGCCACTTGCCATGTCATCCGTAATGCAGTAATGCAGTAATGCAGCCTCACTCAAGCACCTGATTTGTGAATGCGGCCCAAGCCGGCCTCACCTGCTGCTTCCTGTCTGAAGCTGGGTCTATCAGCACGTTCAGTAAGCTCGGCCTCTCCCAGTCGTCCAGGCTGACACTGAGTGCCTCCCGTAGCTCCCGTGGTGTCCGTACTAGGAAGCCCCGCCCACCAAACGCCGACATGACCTCATCGTAGCGGGCTTCCGGCAGCAGCGTGACGGGAGGGGCCCTGTGGGATGGGGGTGTCGGCCGTCATCATGCACATCTTCCACATGCTGCTAAATCTCTTACCCGGGGTGACGCACACCTCCCAAGACACTTACATAGTGGTGAGGTCGCCCATCTTTGCCATCTCGTTCCATGTTTCCACATCGAAGCCGCTGTATATCCCATTGTTATTGACGACGATGATGATCACCGGCAGCTTGTACCTGAATGATGACCCTCAATTAAGTCATTATGGATCTTTGACATGATTACATGAATACTTAACTCTTACATGCTCCTACCATTATTATGTTGTTATGAGACATCACCTGACAAGTGCCTTTGGGGTCAATTCGACGCCAGGGTAGGCATATGAACTACGCAGTTTACCTATTCACTTACCTGTTCATTTCTACAAAACGTACAAAATTGTTGCCTCGCCAATTAATCCCGGAAATGACAGCGAAAACTTTCTGAATTACCGCTTACTTAACACGAGCTGCATTTGTTGGAATAAAAAGTTCATCAATATAGCAATACTGACAGAAACCAGAAGGTGTCAGTGGTCCTGAAGCTGTATAACTGTCATCAGTCAACCAAACTGGGGACGGGGACGGGGGACGGATGTTACAATTGCAGGATTGTAGCCGTGGGACGGGGGACGGATTACCTCACCTGCAGATGGTTTCCACTTCCATGCCGGAGAATCCAAAGGCGCTGTCCCCCGCCACACAGACCACTCGCTGCCTTCTACTCGTGTCACTCTGCACCATAGCAGCGGCAATGCTGAAGCCAAGCCCCACCCCCATGGTCCCGAACGTCCCAGCATCCAGCCTGCGGGATCGAACCATTTCCATCAGTCTCACTATTTTTGCAATTTATTCGTATCATCTGCTCACATTTCACATTCTAAAAAACAGAAAAGCAAGACTTTTTGTAACCCTATGGGGAAATTGTCTTTTCACCTTTCCCACCTTGCTTTCCATGACAGACAGATACAGCGCAGGGTCAGCCAGCAAACAGCGGCCCTGCAGCTGCAGGTTAAGGGCCCCTACTCAAGGGCCCAAAAGTGGCATCAGCCTGCTGGCCCCTGGATTCAAAATGATTTTCTTTCGATGACAGGCAGTCCAAACCTGCTGAGTCACACACTACCCCCTAGTGTTTGATTATTAATGATTTTTAAAAATTATTATTATTATTATTATTGATGGAGCCTGGTGTTCTACCTGTGCCTCGGGAGGTAGTTATGGAGCATGGTGCGCCCAATGTCCATGGTATTGGCTCCTTCACTCACGATGATGCAATCACGTGGCAGGAGCTGGGAGACATGCTGGAACACGGTGTAGTAGTTCATCGGGAGTGATGAGCGAAGAGCCAGCGCCTGTGGAGAGAGAAGCGTTCCTCATGGTCTGAGAACAGCCAGCATGCGTCACCTGACTGGACTGATCATGCCATCACCTGGCAAATGTACATAAGAGTCGAACCAATCACAGTGAGACGCTCCAACTATGCAAATTAGATGCATGCAACCCAGAGATGGGCAGCTGTGTCACACAAATAGACTTCGAACTTGACTTACAACTTGTTTCTAACTTAAGATTTGACTTGAACTCCTAGATAAAGACTCATGAACATGAACTCATGAACTTTTTAAGGAGGAGCTTAACACCGCAATATTGCATTTGCCCATTAGAGGTGCTTGACTTAACACAGCCCTCCACGGCGGAGCTCTCAGAATATATATTAAGTTGTAAGCAGAGACTTGAGACTCGACTTGGAATCGTCCCTCAGAAACTTAGGACATGATTTGGTCTAATAGAGTCTACAGACTTGTCAGACTTGCATTTTGCAACTCATGAACATCTCTGACACAACTCTAATCTCGTCTATTCATCGGCCAGTCACCTACCTTGGACACTTTTTCATTGGCGACCATCTTCTCCCTCAGCCTCTTCCACCACTCTGTATCAGACCCATACTTCCACGTGTCTTTGCGGAAACACCCCAGAAGCTGAAAACCCAAACATGCTGACATTAAACAGCAGAAAAGTCAACAAGAACCTTCAAGTTATGCACCTGTTCAAATCTGCACTGACATTTAACAGCTGGCTGGCAAACTCATCAGTCTAATGGAGGAAAGACGGCCTTAACGGAGCAGCACCTGAGTGACGACACCGCGAACATCTCCCAAGAGGGCGACGGCTGCTTTCACGTTGTTCCCCAGCTCCTCGGCACAAAGGTCAACCTAGAGCCACATGGCACAGCCACACTTGGGCCACTTGCAGAAGTAATCCCAACCACCTCCATACTAAGCTGGAAAGCCATTAACGCTACTGGGTACCAGCATGCAACAGAGAAGACGTACCATCAGCATGCATGTGTGGTCACGGCATGAATACTCACCGTGCCACATCATATACAGATACCCGCACGCGTAACAAGACGGTGCCCATCACTGGCAGCTACTGCACCTTCAGTGACCTTCAACACACCTGGATGACCTTCACTTGGGGGCTAAATCTGGGAGGGTGGCCGAAGTGCAGGATCCAGTTTAGCCTCGCACCCAAGAGCACCACGACATCAGCCTCGAGCAGAGCCCTGCATCCAAATTCAACAAAAGGGCCGTCCTTTTGACCTTCTTCATACACTTTACTGATCCGATTCCAAACGAGTATCTCAGTGGGAACAGAACCAGCAACTTAAAGGTTACAGGCTGATATCTTCATGGACATGAATCCACAAGCTTGACGCCCTCTGCCTTTTGGTGTAGAACCAAAATATGATTATGCAGACGTCAAGGTACTGAATCAGAAACTTAAATCCAAGAGCTGGATAATTTTTGAGTATAATACTTTAATGTTACAGAGAGGATGAACTGCCAGGTACCTGAGTAAAAAGACAAACTCGGGAATCAACAGTACTGGGGGGGGGGGGGGGGGCGGGCACAGACCTGGATCGAGCCGCAGCCACGCAGTTCGGGTGATCGTCTGGCAAGACTCCCTTACCCATGGGGGTGGGCAGGAAGGGCAATCCACAGAGCTCCACCAGCTGGCAAATCTCATCCTCCGCTCGCCCATAGGCTGCCCCTGCAAAACAGCGCCCCCTCCAGGTAAGTTGGTTACAACAGTCTCCCGTCCCGTAAACGCTCCTTGAGGATCTCTCTCCCCTCACCTTTTCCAACAATAATCAGTGGCCTTTTGGATGCCTTCAATACAGAGACTGCTTCTGCGACTTCCATGGGATCAGCCAAGCTCAGGGGAGGGGGTGGGCAACGTGGCACGACCCTGCCAATCAGAATCAATCAGACACGAGCATGAAAATGTGCCCAAATATGCCCAATTCTAACCTAATAGAATGCAATAATGCAAAACATTTTTTTTTTTTTTTTTAATTTATTCTTTAGCACAGGGGTCTCCAACTCCGGTCCCTGAGAGCTACTATCCAGTAGGTTTTCTATCCTACCCGGCTTCTGATGAGCCACACCTGCTCTCAGGTAAATACGAGGAACAGGTGTGACTCATCAGAAGCCAAGTGGGACAGAAAACCTACTGGATGGTAGCTCTCCAGGACCAGAGTTGGAGACCCCTGCTTTAGCGGGATAGTCCAGTTTTGGTTTAGACTGCCGTCACTTGTAGCAGACCTGACTCCAGATTTGTCCACACTAGCAGTCACCATGTCTCCGGCGATATCGATGTAGCAGGCACCTGGACGGCCGTAGATGCTGCTCCGAATGGCCTGCGGGACAACACAGCCCATCCCAGAGTGTGTTGAAATGTGGGACAGTGGAAAAACTCACTAACTGTTTTAGGTATCTGAGAATTTTGACGGAGAACATTTATATACAAGTGGTTGGGAGGTGGATGTAGTATTTATCCTTGTTCATATAGTTCATGAACATTATCATACTAAATAAAACTTACGCAGTGCGTTTTTGGACAAAGCCATCTAGCTGCTCAGTACTAAAGACCAAACCGAAGCCGAAGCCCTTTGCCAACTTGCACAGAAAGTTAAAGGATTCCTCCTTTAGGCACCTGTGCCCATGACAGGGTGGCACCAGCAGCACGTGGTCAGTGCAAGAACGTGACACAGAAAAAACCAGGGGCCTCATCTGTCAAAGTTGTTTATGCACAAAAATAAGCTCAAAATGTGTGTAAGCAACTTTTCACACAAATCCCAGGATTTATCAAACAAAACATGACAGAAAAAATATGTATTTTTAAGGACACTCTGGGGCAGCGTGTGCAACATTCTGGATCAATCTGGAAAAGCTGAGAGCCCTTATGAAGCAGAGAACTGGAGGAAAACCAGCTAACCAAATGTGCGCAACAATTCATAACATCAACTGGACCTTGGCATTAAAAAAGTAAACCCAAAAATGTTAAGTGGGATTTATAAATTTTTCATTTATGCGTGAAAGCAAAAAACTGCATGTGACTTTAATTTGCTATTATTTCTTGTCACCTGCTCCCATGAAATGAAAATATCTGGAGCCGTTGGTAGTTGCACCAAGTGTGATTTAGGCAGACATTTGCACGTATAGATGCCCGTGCACGGGGTGGTGACTAAGTATTTCCTGTATTTATGATTTTTCATTTACAGTTGCTATTGTTGGACTTTGTAGTCAGAAAGGCTTAATTTGCATATTATATGAGCATTGCATTCATTTTCATTGTTCATTTATGGTTATTTGTGGGTGCCAATTAGGCAGGACATCAGGCTTATGTGCATTTAAAAGATTAATCAAGATTTATCAAGAGGAAATTGCGCAAATATATGCGTACGCCAGGTTTGAAAAATTTGAATTTTTTATGTATGCAATTTTCTGTTTTTGTGTGTATGCAATTTTTCACAATAAAACTTAAGCCAAGTTTGAAAAATGAGAGCCCAGGTGCCACCCAGGTACCTTCTCAATCACTGACGGAATGGCCCCAACACTGCTCGGTCTGGCGGCAAACTTGCTGTAGAGTCGACAGGCTTCCACCTGTGAAGGTTGAGTGGAAGGAGGACGATTATTTTAGCCCTTAAAAAAGGGGTGGACCTTCTTGTGTATGACTATGCTCCATGATGGATTAGCAGAGGTGGATAGTTCAGGCCCAGAAAGTAAAGATCCAGACCAAGATTTTGTTTCAACCAACCAATCGAGTATAAAGAGTCACAGAGAACTCAGCTGGTTGGCTGAAACAAAATCTTGGTCTGGATCATTATTTACTGGACCTGAACTAACCTCTGTGGATTAGCATACCATGCAGCAGACCCCAACCAGACCCTGTACTTGATAAGCAGGTTATGGAGTAGTGCCGTACCTGAGGAAACTCCTGGAAAGCCCCCATGGTTTCTTGGTTTCGATCCGAGGAGCCGCCAATAACAAGCAGAGGCCTGCGGATGTGAAACTGGTGGAATCAGTCCTTTGGGGCAACGGAAGGCAAACTGACCTGCAGGAAGCCAACTGTGTAACAGTGTGGCTCTGAGTGGTACTGTACCAGCAGTTAATGTTAGCGTTCGCCATCCCTCCCAGGGCATGGATGAGTCCAGGTCCTGACACCACTAAGCACACTGCAGGGCTGTGGGGAAGTAAAAAAAAAAAATGTAAAATAAATAAATTATATGTATTATAGTGATTAAGATACAGACCTGAATTAGAGGCCAGCATTTTTTCTGACAAGTTAATCTGTCTTCTCTAAACTTCTACTTAAACAAACATCATGGGCTGGGCGACATGCCATAAAACTATTTAGGGTTGCTGGGATTGGTCGACATACTTTACAGTGTCGACATTAAAATTTTAAATCGATCCATCGTTTTTTTAAATATTTTTTATTGAATTACCATTATGATTTCTAAAATGCTTCAACGCATTATAACAAATGTTTTCCTTTAATATCACTTTGTAATATTTACACAGTCTATTTGCTTATCTGAAGGAAAATAAATCGTTCAGATTTAATGGACAAATCGGTAAAATAGTCGAATGATTAGTAATTAGTAATTAGTGGCAACCCTAAAAATATCATCGCGATATTTTCAGAGATTTTCACAATATCAATATTTCTCATGATATTCTAAAATTCATATGTAGAAAACAGTAAAATATGACAGATGATTTTTAGTATTTTCGATTATGGAGGCCAAATTGTTTTACTAATATTTATGACGCTTATGGAGTGTGTGAAGGCATGATGGTGAATTACACCGACAACAGACTAATACCTTGATGGAATTTGTCAAAAAATAATGCATTATAACATTAAAACAAGTGTTTTAGCTATACTGCAATACAAATGATATGCAAAGCAATGCCGATATGAATGTTCATAATCACGATACAATATCTGGTTGACACCTTTGGAAAATTATATCTGAGCTGTCTAGTGAGCTGCACTGCTGGGTGCTAGACAGATCTTCAAGTACTGTTCACCAGCCCGATTAACTATTTTAAATTCAGGTTTGATTTCTGAAGATCTGAGCATGTCCATACCGTCCAGTGAGGTACCCGACCGCAGACGCTGCATAGCAAGCCTGCAACAAGACAAACCTTCATCATTATCGCGGCCATCATCAACATCATCATCTTATGGGATTATGGTTTACGAAAAGTTTCAGAGAAATACCGTACCGCTTGTTCATTGCGCATTCCCACGTACTTGATCCCTGCGGCTTGAGCTGCCATGGCGATCTCGATGACTGGCACACCGACGACGCCAAACATATACTGCACATCCTGATCATAAGATTGAAAGTGATTATGAGATATGTGTCGACTTGAAAATGTGATAAATCACAGGTTCTGTGCATGTACTCTGAAATACTAACAAGAAAGTAGTGCAAAAATATCCACGCACCAGATTTAAAAATGGCACAAAAATATACACTATATGGAGATTGGGGCACCTGGCCATTACACCTGCAGAAGCTTGTATGTGCAGGCATGTTCTTCCACACCAAACTTCAACTGTCTTTATTGACCTTGCTTTGTGCACTGGGGCACAATCATACCGAACAGAAAACGGGCTTCCCCACAATGTTACTACAAAGCTGGAAGTGTAGAATTATCCAAAATGTCTTGGCATGCTGAAGCATTAAGAGTTCCTTTCACTGGAACTAGGGGGCCGAGACCAACCTCTGAAAAACAACCCCATACCATCATCCCTCCTCCACTAATCTTTACAGTTCACAAGTTGCAGTAAGACAGGTAATGGTTCCACTGCTCCAGAATCCAGTGACATCATGCTTTACACCTCTCCATCTGAAGGTTGGCATTGCGTTTGGTGATGTGAGGCTGGCATGCAGCTGCTCGGCCATGGAAGCCCATTACATGAAGCTCCCAGTGTATAGTTTTTGTGCTGGAGTTAATGCCAGAGGAAGCTTGGAACTCTGCAGTTATTGAGTCAGTTACTGTTGTTCCTAAATGCTTCCACTTTGCAATAATAACACTTACAGCTGACCATGGAATATTTAGCAGGGAAGAAATTTCACGAACTGACTTATTGCAAAGGTGGCATCTTATGACAGCACCACAGTGGAATTCACTGAGCTCTTCAGAATGACCCATTCTTTCACAAAAGTTTGCATGCAGTGCATGGATAGGTGCTTGATTTTATACATCTGTGGCAATGGGTCTGAATGAAACACCCGAATTCCATGATTAAGCAGTGTGTCCCAGTTTTACAGTGTATCTTTCGTGCACGCACCTATAGTGTAATGTTGGGCAGTAAGTATCAGTGGCGGCTGGTGGCTAAAAAAATAGATTATAGAATAATACATTTTACAGTATGACAATACTTAATTTTTCCAAAAAACGGAGAAAACGTCTCTTTAAATAATAATTAAATTTTAGTAATGTGTTATGTCAAAGTTACTTGTTTCCTAATTTACTTTCAAATGCAGAGGTTGTACTACCTCAATGGAGCAGCCGCCTCTGATACATATAAATAAAATATACTGTAAAGGGAGTAATCGATTGATTTTACAAAATAACTCCCATGCCCTTTCCTTGCTTATGAGATTGCTCATTGCGAGGTAAAGTATTGAGCCCCTCTGCTCAGAAACAACCTGTACATTTCTAAGAAGCTAACTAGCTAGCTAGCTGCGAACCATTTACAAAGTTTTTAGTTAAGATCTTTGACTAGTGGGTTCGTTTACAGTCTGCGCTATAGGCTTTGCAAATTAAAAAGCTATTCATATCTCACCTGAACCCTGAGAGCCTCGGCAATAACCTGCGCCCCTGTCACTTCCCCCATTTCCAATAAGGGTGAAAGAGCGCCGAACTGACGGCCAAACAAAACGTGCAAGCGCTATTTCCAACCCAGTTCCAGTAAACCACGCCCCCTGGGATCCCGTCCGGCGGAGGCGCGTGGGTTCCCATTTTGATTGGCTGAAGAAAACTGATCAATGGTCACTAACCTTCGCATTAATAGAAGGAAATACTATGCAATAAATAAATGTCAACACTTAACTGGATTTACGATGTAGTTAATATTTGATCTGATAGTCAACGTATGCCTCGCTCAGAGGCTGTCATGGACACAAGTTTATGCAGGATTTCTAAAAACAAGTCTGTCTCTAACTGTAATAAATGTCTTATTACAATGCTTGTTACAAGTTTGTTACAAGTGATCCGTCGGTTTTTTTTATGATACTCCTGTAATTAAGGGGTGAATTCTCTCATCAGACTAAAAAGAAAACAGAATTTATTTTGTGTGCATATCCCTCTCTTTGCAGTGAATTGCATAGCAGTTCACTTATTTAGATGCAGAATGACAAAACATTGTAATATTTTCACTTTAAAATCTTTAAATGTACTAGAAATTACATAAAAACACTAAAGACAATGTGAGTTAAAAATGTATGAATGCTAAAAGCAAAGATTTTATTTTTCAGAGGTGTTCGCCACTGCAATCCAGTTAAACTTTTCCGCAGGACAATAAAGTGTACTCTTACATACTTCTGTACTCAGGACGAGCAATAAATAAATGTAAAAGCAATAAGGAAAAAGCAAAAACAATAAGCAATACCGAAAGTTGCAGGGTAAAGGTAAAAGCAGCGATGAAAAACATTTATATTGTTATTCTTTTACTTTTATTTGTATTTATTTTGCTTCCCTATTCAACATTTATTTCCTTATTTTTTGCAGACTTTTTTTTGGCACTCCTATGAGTTTGGACGACACTGTGAAAAAGTAGAAATAGTGCAGGACTGTATGTTAGTGCAAGGAATGAGGAAACAGACATGAACATCTACAGAAGACGGTGTTGGATCAGCCCGTCTTTCATCTGTTGTTTTTCAGTCGTCTGATTAACACTGCAGCCGCCAAACTGGCCACAATCACCGCCATCACACAAAGCCCCACTGACACGTGTCCTCCTGAAGGGGGCGCTGTGGAGTGAAGAGAAAGAACTGTGCAGACACATTTTGTTACAAGCGTAGAATCTTCAGTAAGTCTGTAATCTTGGTTAAACAGTAAGTAGAGTCACATCACTCAGTTCCCTGCACATCTTACTCCTAAACCACAGCAGAGAAAACTAACATGAGATTCACACCAGAGCAGAAATGTGTTTAATTCACAGGGTAAAAACTCACCTGAGGTGTTTTCATCTGAAGCTTCTTTATCTTTGGACGGCCTACATACATGACTACCTTGGTCCAGGAAGGAAGCAAAGAAACTAAATCAGCTAATCCTGTATGAAGTCTGATGACTATTTATTTCTGTTGTACCAAATAAAAAACAGTGAGTCAATCATGATCTCTGAGAGACAGCAGACAGGTTTGGTATGTATATCTTTGTGGGGACCTCTCCATTCATGTCTATGGGCATACCCCCTAATCCCAACTATATTAATCCTCGCTCTTACCCAACCCTAACCTTAAGTGCATTGGAAAGCACTTGAATATATCACTGGCCTCATGCACCATTACGCAGCTTCTCTGGTACTTAGGTCTGGGCTACAGGGTCTCTTCGTCGTCCCCCATACCCAGCTAACTACACACGGGGATTGTGCCTTTCAGTCTGTTGCTGCAAGTGTTTGGAACGTTCTCCCACTAGCATTGCATTCAGCTGAGTCAGCTGACTTGTATAAAAAACAATTGAAGGCTTTTTTGTTTAAGGAGGCTTTTGAATTGAGTTGAGTCGTCTTTTGCTTGTATTCGGTTACTCTTTAGCAGTGTTTTTGCTACTTTTCCTTGTTTTGTTTTGTCTTGATGGTACTTTTAAGTGTTTTAATGCTGTACAGTGCTTTGTAACCTCAAGTTTGTGAAAGGCACTTTATAAATAATTTTTTACTTACTTACTTAACCAAACAAAATACTTTGTGATTTTTATAAAATTGAGTTTACCCTTGTGGGAACCAAAAAAGTTGACCCTACAAGGGCAAAGTAACAAGTTTTTAGTCACATTGTGGGGACATTTATTCATGGATAAAATTCATATATTTAATAAACATGCATGCTGTGCATTTACTGATATGCCATGTAAAAAATATTATACACATCAACTCGCCTCGAACACCAATAATTTCACACACTTTGGTTTATGCAAACAGGGACACGCCATAAATAACTGGGAACCCTGTTTTATGGAACGTTATCAAGGTATCAACCGTGAGACGGAATACGTCTGGACAAGGCATTTTTTTGTAATCTAGACACCGCATTTCACCCCTTTCTCCCCACAGCACCAAAAATCAGTTTGAAGCGTGACAGTGGCACTCACCTGATGTTAGTTAAATCTCGGGTTTGTGTTAGAACCGCTGAAAAGTTGGGTTTATATCGGACCGTCTTGGCACATTCACATGGAAATGTTGTCAAAGTGTGCATCATTAATGTTCCTCGCTAATTCGGGAAAAATAAACTGTGTATTAGCCTAGGTGCATCTTAGTGCTGAAAGGCCTGTTTTTAACACGCACGTCTGTAATGTGTTGACACAGTATAAAAATGCACGTCTACACAGGTTTTTCAAATGCGTATTTTTATGCTGTATTCTGTCTTGTAGTTCATACCCTGATGCCATTCCATACAATTTCTCCTCCATTGTACTTGAGAACTGTCTGGTCGGAACAAAAGTTTACACTTGTGTTCTGTGGAACTCTGTTTAGCGGAGCATCTCTACATTCCGATTGGTTGCCGCCGAACCGAGTCATAGCTCATTACCATAAAGTTGACTGGGCTTCAACTTGTTTGGCACTCTCACTGCCCAAATCGCAACGCGCCACGCCGCCTGGCCACGCCGCCTCCCACGGAGAATGAATGACTTCCCGTCGCCTTGATGCTCGCAATGTGAAGTACCTTAAGTGATCTGTAGCGATTGTTTTTATAGTTTCCGTTACGTTAGTTAGAATTAAAAGACTATAATCACGAATTGGTTTACTAATGCGATTCGCCTGGCCGGCACTATGTGCGCGGTTTTAGAAAATTAATCAAACACTCTTCAGATCAGTGAATTTTGCAGCGCCGGGATATAAATTTAAATAAAGGTGAACAAACTTTCATGTTGCGTTTCTGCAGCTCTTTGCTCCCTAGTTCCTGAAGACACACAGCAAAAGCAGCAGTCAGGCTGAGCCTTAAACTCAGAGGCACAGCAGGTTGGGGGGAAACGCAAGATGACCGGGGACCTGGGAATAAAGACGATCTCCCTGCTGCTCTCATCTTCTGGGTTAGGGATGTGGTCACACAGATCAGGGGAGGCAGACTGAGTTATGTGGTGAAAGGTCAGAAGAATGATTTACCTTTAACGAAGAGGTCAAACCTTTGCGTTTCATTGTTGTTGATTTGACACCTATATTCCCCTTGATCCTCCAGTCTGACATTGTTAATGACCAAAGAGAAGTTGTTCTGTCGGATGGATCCAAGCTGAGTTCGGTTTACAAAGTCACCATATTCACACCAAGTCCCATTATGAAACCAAGAGGCAGGCGTTCCTGCAAATTGCCACAAAACCTCAACCTCCTCACTGACTTCACCTATTGGTCCAGCACAGGGCAGTGTGACAGTCTTTCCAAGATGAGTGTCTATAACTGATTAATATACAGAAGAAAGTCATTAAAAGGTCATTATTAAAATTACATTCAGTGCCAGCTCTCCACATTGATTGGTCCATTCATTGTACCAGGGGTATTTGCACTTATTACATACTACAGCCCATCTTACAGGGCAGAGAGTAAACAAGCAGACGACTATGTTAAAGTCTTTAAAGCACAAGAGATTGATAAACAGTGAGAGATGCAATTATCCCCGTAGAGAGGAGAATTTTACAGAATACACCCCTGTCGGACAATCACATGACAACACAACTGATCAAATGGACATGAATGTACATATATACCGATAAATACCTCACAGAATCAACATGAGGCACCTACCTGTCGCCAAGACAAACTGGAGATATTGTACAAGCCAGAAGACCAGGAGAAGTTTGATCACCAGCCTACAGTCAGAGAAAAGTGAGATTAAAGAGGTCAGGACTCATACATGAAGGATATTCTGAAAGATAGAAGCTCTGACTGGCTGTCTGTGGTCTGAGCCTTCAGGGTCTGATGCATTTAAACAATGTTAAATTAAAAAAATCTCACGATCACCTGTAGTGTCAGTCAGTCACACAACTGCTCTGTTCGTGTAGGAACCTTAAACTGATCTTCAGCATAGATAAAGCATATTCTTCATTGTACTATATATATATATATATATGGATGGATGGTCTGGGGGTCCCCAAGGACTGGTTTGAGGAACAATGGAAACCAAAATAATTCTCAGTTACACACATGCTAAGACCCTTACAGTATCTAGCATAAAAGCACAGTCAACAAGCTCCTATCATGGTTCTGTATTATTGCTGAAGGTTGTCACGGTAGCAGAGTATATAGTGCGGATGGCTGTAGTGTTATGTCTGACTGATGGTCATACCTCCATCTGTATGGGTTGGGAACCAGGCCGCTCATTTAGTAAAGTTCACCGAGTTCACGCCGCCCTTGCAGACACAATCAGGGGTGTAGATGTTCCCATGTGGAGACACAGAGTTAGACGCAGTGTCAGCATTACTTACGGACCTTACAAACACGACTTCGCCAAACATCTCACACTTAAACTTCTAACTTGACATAAATATCACATGAAATACCCCCCAATAAAACTGAAATACATATCTATGAACTGAGGTGGAGAAGAGGATCTTACAATATACAGCTCAGACTCTGATGCTGCCTGACGCTGTTCAGCTTGTCATCATTCATTACAAGTTAAGCCGACAGCATCTATGTTGACAGTCATATGCTTCTAATGTATCCTCTATCGCTACGTTACATTGGACAAAAGCAGGACTCTTGCTGGACATTAATCTTTCCTGGGCCACAGGCCCCCCATTACTCAGATTACACTATTTTTTTTCTTGAATGCCTGCTTTGTGTATGAAATGTGCTATTTGAACTTCTTAACTTCCCCCCCCCTTTATGGTGTCCCTGGCTGCCACTACTATACTGAAGTCGATCTAAAGGAGTCGATAATGTTTGAGTCAAATCAAAATTTAATTAAGATCATCGTTACTATTAAACTTGCGTTTAGTCCTAACATGCTATCATTCAGTAGCGGCATGGTGGTGCAGTGGTTAGCACTGTTGCCTCACATCTCTGGGACCCGGGTTCGTGTCTCCGCCTGGGTCACATGAGTTTGCATGTTCTCCCCATGTCGTCGTGGGGCTTCCTCTGGGTACTCCGGTTCCCCCCCTCCCCTATAGTTCAAAGACATACTGAGAGTAATTGGAGTAACTAAATTTCCCGTAGGAGTGCATGTGAGAGTGAATGGTGTGTGAGTGTGCCCTGCGATGGGCTGGCCGCCAATCCTGGGTTGTTCCCTGCCTCGTGCCCATTGCTTCCGGGATAGGCTCTGGATTCCCCACAACCCAGAAGGATAAGCGGATTGGAAAATGGATGGATGGATGGAATGATGCATGCAGGTAACACTTAACTTGACACAAATAAAACAACTTGGCACAAATAAAATATTATACTATCATGGATAAATAGACTTACTCATAACCACAAACTACGTCTTATTTGTTATGTGTTTGTTGCCATATCGATGAATTCTGCAAACCTTTGTGAACTTTGTGAACAGGAACTACTGAAGGAATCACGGAAGGGATGAATGACCAAAGAGAACTCATACTGATCTCATGTTTGTTCATCATTAATTAATTGTGACGCATCTTTCATCTCAAACAGCCACTATGTTTGATCATAATTTGTAGCCCGTTAAGCGTTACCATAATACACGCACGGGCAGTGACGTGCGCGCCGCGGTGTACGGAACCGGACTGCAAGGTGCGCGCCGCGGTTACAGAACCGTACCGCAAGGTGCGCGCCTCAGCTTGTATTTTGGGTGAAACTGCGTTGCTTTGATTGCGAATTAAAAAAAATCCATTACTTTCCCGTTATTATCAATCAGAACGTCAGATTTTAGTGGAGCACTTTCACAGGAAGTCTGTGACACAAGTCTGTTAAATAAATGTAAATAATGCTTAAAAGAATAATAGTGCACATCACTTCAATAAATCTGCCTTTAAAATACGACTTTCAAAGTTAAAGTAAAATACTACCTGAGATGGATTATACGGTTGCTGCTGCTGAAGTAGATGACAGACTCTCCTTCTTATAACTGTGGATCAGGGCCGTAGTCAGAACTTTAAAAATATCGAGATAAAAGGTGTTAGTCCTTCCTAGGTGTGTCCCGTAAAAAAAATGTGATTATTGGGAACTGCACAAAAAGACTGAGGGCTTGACCTCGGTGTCCTCAATGGCAGGTACGGTCATGCTATGAATTGATGGTTACCGCTCTTCCATCCATTTTACATACGTCAAAGTAAGTTGTCTTCTGCATGGAGAAGGCGCAAAAGCATTATTATTATTATTATTATTATTATTA
>JAODJX010000136.1:18206157-18226113 GCA_026776945.1 Isichthys henryi
TATATATATATTCCTTGCAGTGTAAAGTCCAGCCCTGTTGGTGTGAAATCAAACCCTTCCAAGAGGCACCGGGACCGCCTCAATGGAGAACTGGAGAGCCTGGCCAGCCTGCTCCCGTTTCCGCAGGATGTCGTCTCCAAACTGGACAAGCTGACTGTGCTCCGCCTGTGCGTCAGCTACCTCCAGGCCAAGAGCTTCTTCAGCGGTAAGACCTGCCCATGGGAGACCCTGCATCATTTGCGGCAGAAACATTTCATTTGCATGAAAGAAACTCTGTGAACAGATGCAATAACCATCAGTGATAATACATGAAAGGACCCTTGATTATTTGAAACACCGTCAGTTTTGTTCTTGAGAAACATCGGGCTGCGCTGTGTGCCAGGATTCACCGTGGTTTCTTCAGTGAAGTCGATTTCAGTGCAGCTGGGTACATTTCACTGCATGCGGCCTAACTTTTCTCAGCAAAAAGAAATACGTCTGCAGTTTTTTATTTATATGAATATAGGGTTGCTCATTAAAGAACCAATGAGTGAAATTTCTGCTGAGGCAGCATTTGTTTAGTAACGCCCCCACATGGTTAACTGCAGTACTGAATAGGTCCCTTTTTTCAGTGTGGACTGGCCAGACTTTTAGACAGAGATGACAGGTAGATGGTACCCTGTCTGCGGTGGGATTATAGACGTAGCTCCCTGTTGCGGTCGTCTATTATCCTGCGCTCTAAAGATCATAAATCTGTTAGCCAGAAGTTTTTAACTCTTTTGTACAGGACTTGGTTTTGCCCAGATAAGTGAAAGTGAACCATTGATGGTTCCTGAATGTGCTTATTGTTTTATCTGTGCCCCTTAACCCAGCCACTCCCCAATAGGTAGTAAAAAAGTAATATTTCCTAGCTATTAACTGAGAAAGGGGCGCCGGGGGAGAACTGGGGGAGGCTGCTTGATTCACAAAGCCGACACGCTGAGTGGGGCCAGGGGAAGCCCTCCAGTAAATAACAGGATGCTATTAGGGTGTGTAGGATCCTGCGGAAAGTGAAATAAAAAA
The DNA here is from genome assembly GCA_026776945.1 of Isichthys henryi. NCBI lineage: Eukaryota > Metazoa > Chordata > Actinopteri > Osteoglossiformes > Mormyridae > Isichthys > Isichthys henryi. The sequence continues at coordinate 18,207,199 of JAODJX010000136.1, forward strand.
TGCATAATCGCATAATCTCCTCTGAGGAAGTCGGCACTGTGCTGCAACAATGGATACTTTTTTGAAGAAAAATAAACATGTAGATGCTTTGTTTTTGGAAACCTTCAAAAGAGACCCAGATATTACACGCAATACTTTGAATTGTTCCTGTCTTAATTCTGTTACGCTGCTCCGTAAAAATGTCGTTGTGTTAGTAGCTATCAGAGGTTCGTTTGATAAACCACCAAATGCTATGTTAGTGAGTGAAGCTGGTAACCGTTAATAAACCTCGCAGTGTCTTTTTCTGTGGTAAATACCGAGGATTTCACTTAAACATTCGAAGCTCGTGTAATCCATGCCTTGTCAACGATTTTGCTGTCTACAGGACATTTAGACTAATGGTCGAAATTGTGTAAACACCTGGCATTGTTGTGCATTATGCTTTAAAAAGTGTTACATGAATATTGGCGGTAATGTTTCTAAACACTCAAAGAATGTTACCAATATCATACATTGGATGGTTAAATAAGCAACTGGAGTAACAGTTAAAGTTCTGCAATAGGAAGCGTTTCCACAATTTTGTCCACTAGCGTACATTTATTTAATTAGCAGACGTTTAATGATGAGACATCGATGTGGCTTTAAAACTTTAAATCGAAATCAAGTGTAGGCCTAACCAGTGATTACCGAGTCATTTAGTTCTGCAAAAGTTTAAACGAGATTAAATAACTCAAACTGAGTGTTAAATGGCAGCAAGATCAGATGAGGGGTATTTGGCCTGTGGCAGGTGGCATATGGGTATATGGGTGGGTAGTTGCCCTCCATAACAGCAAACATTTGCCATGACTGTGCACGTTTTTATCAGCCTGTTTGTCCATGTCAGGATTGATTTTGGCCAGAAGGCCTTGATATGGACCCAAAGGCGGTCCATGGACACTGCGAGAATGACAATTTCATCTGACCTAGCCACTTGTTCGTTTAAGTCTGATTAATTGGTCATCTGTCCTCTTGCCTCATTTGCATCTGCTGTGAGATTCTGCCAGGATCGAAGCCGCCTGTGCAGGATCGCAGTGTCACCTTGTTGGGTCGACTCCCCCTTCAGCTGTTTTTGCCGTCAGGCCTTGTTACTGCATAATTAAACATCCTTTGAAAGTGTGTCCCATGTACACCTTGCTCATACCTCTGTATACCATCGTTGTCTTCTTGAGCAAATGTCTCAGCGCATCATCTGGACTGCATTGGATTATGGGAAATATACTTCTCTGCTATGCTCTCGTTCCATCCAAGGCCCTGCGATAGATTTTAAGGGCTCTCTATGCCCTAACTTGCCAACACTGAGGTTTTGGAAAAAGTTTTTTTTCCCATATTCATGTAGTTGCCTTGTTTTGACAATCTGTGTCTTTTTAATGATCATTATTTAAAGGTGTTAAAGTGATCTCACACATAGCATAATGTCATTCATGGACCTGTGTCGTCTGCTTGAGTGTCCCTCCTTTTTCCTGTTCCTTTACCTTCCTGAGGCGGGTTGCAGCCGCAGCCTTGCAGACATCCGTCCTTGTACATGCGCTGGAGGCCGGTGACGTAGCGCGTGGGCCCATCTGCGAGGGCGTCGCGTGTTTAGCTCCCCATTCATGGTTATCACATACCGAAGCTGCTTCTAGGTAACATTTATTGTTCCTGCACCAGTGGAAGTGTTTGTCTCAGTGGGTCACGACACGTACAGTTATGTTACAAGTTCAAATCCCACAGCTGATCTGAGTGATGTCACCGGTGAGGCCGTGATTTTTCATACCCACTTGTTTTATGCAATCAGGGAATAATCTGGCAGCTCCAGTTCCCCTTAGCATGTCCTAGGATCTTGGGGAGAAATTGGAGAGAACCCCACAATGACTTGGGGAGAACATGCAAGATTCACACACATAGGAGATGGGAGGGAATGGAGTGGAGACTGGAACTCCAGAGCTGTGAGGCTATAGTTCAAACCACTGTGTCACCATGTCACCCCAACTGCTAAGTCTTAAATATCCATCCATTTTCCAAACCACTTATCCTACTGGGTCGCAGGGGGTCCAGAGCCTATCCAGCAATGGGCATGAGGCAGGGAACAACCCAGGACGGGGGGCCAGCCCATCGCAAGTCTTAAATATGTAATATAATAATAAATAATAAATAAACATTCAGTACCATGGACTGGCATCCCGCCCAGTGCGAACGCCAGCCCTGTATTCTCTGGGATAAGTTCCTGGATAAGAAGATAAAAAAATTAATGGATGGATGGATGGATGGATAGATGGATGGATGGATAGATAGATAGATAGATAGATAGAGAGATTAAAAAAGGAAATATATGATGAGCTAAGTGGCTGGAGTGGGTGACATGTAAGAGCAGTGAGGCGCTGTCAGGGAAATTGTCTCTGGGAATGTTTGCCGCCGCATTTGTCCTTCAGGTTGTATGAGCTGTGCAGCTTTTTCTTTCTGTCGGGGCTTGTTTTGTTTCGACGGTTGCTGCGTTATGAACATTCCACACTATGTTGCCGTTTAGACAGACTCCCGGGGGAGGGGGGGCCGTGGGGGCTTGCGTGAGTAATCTAGAATAGTTTTGTTGAACTCTTGACTCTGCAGACATGGGTTACGAAACACTTAGATAGCTGTTGGCTCAAACTGCAAACCTTGACCTGTATAGCTGAATACCTGGGATTTGAAGCGCTGATATGTGAATCTGTAGTACGTGTGTGTGTGTGTGTCTGGGTGTCTGTGTGTGTGTGTGTGTGGGGAGATTCTTCATGGTCAAAGGGGGTTTGCATGTGAACGACTCTGAGATCCTACTTGTGATAATATCTTAATGATTTGCTTGCACAGATTGTTTAAGCCTGAGGGACTGTTTATTTAAGGCATTAGAATCAGCTGGTCATGGACGGTTTTCCTGCTGATGGGGGCTGGGGGCCCTATACTATAGTAACAAGGCTGCAGAAGAATGGCTGGGTTTCATATCGCAGAGCTGTTCACTTGTTTTTGAATGTATTTCAGATTTTATTTAAAAAGAAGCACTTAAATTGGGGTATTTTCCTTGAATTCTCTCAAAGAGATACAATGTGATGTTTTATCACTGTCACCCAGGCCTAATGTATATTAGCTACATATTGTGAAGGACAACTGCAAATAGCTTTAATAGAACACTGCTCAAAATCATGCATGTAATGTCAGCTAGGCTGGGAATGTAATAAGAGGCCAAACCCAAAAGCGGCAAAGAAATTTATTTGTTCTTGGTCTGTTTGTGTTGTTACTAAATATTTGTGTGAGAACAACCTGAACTGAAGTTGCACTGGCCAGTTCCTGAGCTGTGAACAGTATCTAACTAATAGATATGCTAAATTTCACAGAGCAAAAATACTGCGTCTATTTGTTGTGTTACACTCTCGCCTTCATTGGTGCTTCGGGTGTCTTTATTTCTAAAATAGCTTTAATGAACGCGCTGTTGCTCCATGCGTGTAGCTTGTGTGTAGCAAACGCTTCCTGCTGATGTCATGAGAAATGCACGTTTTGTTTAAAAAAAAGCCCAATAACTTTATTTTGTGGTTTGTACAGGGACATAGCATAGTTCGTTTGTTTTCACATGTTCCATTTTGTCTGCTTATAAGACACACAGAGCTGAGTGCAAAGCAAGGGGGTCAGAGTGCAGTCATTTGGGGTTAAGGGCCTTGCTGAAGGAGCCAGCAGTGGTATGGACACTATGCAAACCATAGGATTTGAACTGGTGACTTTCTGACTGCAGAAGTCTTAGATAGAAGTTAAAAGTCTGCCTGATAGTTATATATTTGCAATCTACATAAAAACATTTGACTTGCAAGAGGAGTTTTGCTGCACTGGTTTGAAAATCTGGTCATCTAGTAGGTCAGAATGAGGAAATGATCAAATGCGGTTCACTGCTGAGGTGGTTCAGATCATTACCGAGGAGAGGAAAGTAAGCGCTGAAGGTCCATGGCAGCCAGAATGGGGGCAGTTTGTGGCTGGAAGGGTTTCGGATACACGTCAAATTTAGCCCAGTTTCATGGCACCATGCGTCATGTTTACAGTCACCGTAGAGATGATTTTGAGGAATATCTGTAGGTTCTTAAACGGAAAGTCTTACGGTGTCTGCTGGTGTATGTCACTACCCCCCCCCCCCAGTTCAGATTCTTTATTTACACTCCCTGCAACCTTCTGGGTTGTGGAGGTGTTCATAGTTCTCTTATCTTTCCCAGGTCGTAAGCTGTGTTAATACCTGAATCGGTTGCTTATTTTGAGATAGGCCTGCCGGTGCTTTACGATGGGACCTCAAACAATTAGGCTGATTCATACATACTCTGACTTTTCTAGCGTTCATCGAACGCTTAAAACCTTTTAACCTTTTACTCCTGTTATCGCATCAGACAGTCCTCCCGTTTCAACGATATTTTAATATCGTGCAGTCAGTTAAGTAGAATTGTATTTTATAAATGGCCAATTAATGAGTTGCAAAGGCGATAATCAGAGCCCTGCTCCCAATCACAGCTGCTTGTGCCACTGACGAAGCCCATTTTTGGGTAATGAAGTACCTCTAGACCCCAACTCCGGTCCTGGAGAGCTACTGTCCAGTAGGTTTTCTATCCTACCCGGCTTCTGATGAATCACACCTGCCCTCAGGTAAATACCAGGAACAGGTGTGACTCATCAGAAGCCAAGTGGGACAAAAAACCTACTGGATGGTAGCTCTCCAGGACCGGAGTTGGAGACCCCTGCTTTAGACGCTCCTCCTGGTTAGCTTAGCATCTTGGGCTCAGCCTGCTCTCTTAGGTGAGAAAACTCTATAGGAAGCGAATAAGCCTGCATTTCCTGTGCTGGATTATGGCCAAGAATAACAGGATGTATAATTTCGCAGTCAGTCTGATCTAGTGCCTAATATAAGTGCTGTTGCAAATCTGTCACACTCTTATCTCTGCCCGTAAGTACATTTCCAGAGCTTCTGTGAACATGGGGCTTCAGTCCAGGCCATTTATGTGGTTTTTCTACAAACGCTGTGTGATTCAGGTTAAATGTACCCCAGACATTCTGTACGGGATTTGATTAGACGTTGTCCTTCTGGCAAAATCGTCATCACATAGTCACTTTCACTTATGTGATACATAAGTGCTGCTCTCTCTCTCGTGAGTCTTCAGCTAGGTGCTGGCACTGTGTCTGTGTTTTTAAAGTCCCTACAGGTTTTCAAGTACAGATAATCTGTCTTTGTTGTCACGTTAAACCCGATTTGTTTTGTCTGGCTCTGGATCAGCAGTATTTTCGATGACAGATTTGAAGAGCCTTCCTCGGAAGAGTTTGGCTCGCCTGGAGTTTGGCTCGTGACCACAGCAGTTCTCACGTACGTGCTGCACAGTGACCAATCCCCGTCACAGGCTGTGCATCTTGTCTCCTGTGTGCACTGGGCCGTCGCACGAACACGGTTCTGGGCTGCCTCTGAAAGTGGTGTCAGCTGATGCGGAGGCCGGGTGTGTGATGTGACGAATCGTTGTGTCGGTCGCTTGAATCGGACCTCAGTTCCTTACGTGTGGCCCAGCCTTACGCTGTGTTAATGTCTGTGCGCTCCAGTGGTCCTCGGATCCTCGGACGCCAGAGGCCCCAGTCTCCAGGGGGAGGAGCTTCTGGAAGCGGAGCTCCTGCTGAAGGTGCGTGCTGGGCGTCTGCATGCGGAAGTCAGTGCTATGCCAAACTCTCAGAACGGGTCATGTTCGGTTTTTGTTTTTAGAAACACTGTGACCTAAAAGCATGATCTCATTTAAGAGGCTGTTTCTCCTCTTAAGGTACATTTCAATAACACTGGATTAGTTTAAACATACTTGAAACTGGCATTGTTACCTTAAAATGCTTATTCACTTCTCCTCTAAGTAGAATTGGCTTTATGTTTGCAATTATATTTGTTCCTGAACAAATTCTTCACAACCTTCATCAGGTTCTAAATGGTTTCCTGCTGGTGGTTACTGCTGGTGGGATGATCTTCTACGTCTCTCCTGGCATAAAGGACTACCTCGGCTTCCATCAGGTGACCGTTTGCTCTGAAAGTTGAAGGCCTGACACTAAGGTGACGAACACATCTGTTTCCTGCTCGTCTGATTCCATCTTCATCTTAGCGTTTTACATGAGGACAGATTTTCTCAACTTTTGGAAAACCAAAACACTAGTTTTACTTTACCTGGTTTATGTTATAGGTTAATGGAAACGGACTAAGAAACTGTTAATATTTATAAGTCAGATATCTGTCATATTTTGGTCGATCTTGATAAGCAGCGGCACCATAAATCATGAACCAGACTGAACTCATCCCTTGTTCTGGACATGATTTCACAGTTTAGTTTGCAGGCTGCAGGATTGTGCTTTTATTTATAACACAGAATGTCCCCCTTTGTAAACAAACCACACCAGTGCACAGTGTCTGAGCGTGTGTCAGCTCAGTAGCTCCTGGATGCCACTCAGTATGTCCAGTCCTCCACCAGCGCTACACCATTATCTACCACTGCGGTTACCCTAAGGTTGGGGTTAGTGTCAGGCAGGCGTCGGCGTCCCGCAGAGGTTAATGGGGTGGGGGCCACGGCACATGAAACTTTTGGCAAGCCGACTCACACAACAAAATGGCTGTTGCCATGGCTGCCGTGGGTTATGTCATTTAGGCATTAACTGATGAGGAGGAAGGAGCAGCGTCTGTCAAGCAGTGCTATCGGTTTATACATTTTGAATAACAGCAGTTATCAGCTACCATACTTTATTTTGTTAAATATGGCCGTGAAATGAATTTGGAACCAAATTACTCCTGGATAGTGAGTTACATGAGCAAGCAGGGAAACATACTATGTTATTTTAGCGGCCTGTGGGAAACTACCAGAATGTCCGAATTTTTATTGGAAAACACGTCAAATGACCAAATGTCCACCCTACTGGACAGCAAAAAACATGGATTGAAGGTAGAAAGAGAACTTTAAAAAATGACGTATCCGTCCTTCGGTTGATGCAAATCCCTTTCCCCAACAGTCTGACGTCATCTACCAGAGCGCCTACGAGCTCATCCACACGGAGGACCGCTCCGAGTTCCGGAAGCAGCTCCACTGGGCGTTCAAGCCGCCCCCCAGCCCTGAAGGCAGCCCAGAGGACCCCTGTAAGACCCGCCTCCTGAAACATGAGCCAGGTCCAGAGTGATACATTACGTATATGTAATATGGCTGGCCGATCCTAAAGCCAGTGGAGAGCTCTGTTTGCGTTTAGGGACCTTTATGATCAGTGGCAGGACCTGCTGGTGTGAAGGCTTTCCTCTTGTCTGCTTGGTGACTTCCTTTGAACTGCAGAGAAGCTCAGAAATTAAGAATGATTGGTTGAGATGGACTGGCATCCCATGTACTGTAGCACGTCCCGCTGTGACATGCTGTATGCTGCCTGGGAAAGGATACAGGCCACCTCCCTGATCCTGGTGAAATGGAAGACAGACAGACAGACAGACAGACAGACAGACAGACAGACATACATGGGGAGTTCAGGAGGTGCATTGGAAACTGCCAAACTTTTAAAAACTTTTCAAAGGAAAATCAAGTTTTCAAATCCAGCTGTCAGCTGCCTCCACTCTTGCTGTTCCCTCCACAGACTGATTTATGGGAAAGACGCAACATCTGTTTAAGTTTGCTTTCGCTTTTGTGTCATGGCGGTTTATGCCGTGACCCGCGTTTCACACCATATTTGTTTTTTTTTTGTTTTCACAGCTCTGATTTAATCTCCCTTCCTCTGGTTTCTGCCCAAAATAGTATATCAAAGTGAGACCTGTGTGTGACAGTTACCCAAGTTACCCAGTTACCCCTCCACACGGGGGCTATCTGGAAGGAGAATTCCCTGAGTACTTTGGACAGATATCTCCACAGAGTGGCATGCGCCTGCTCAGGATCAGCGTATTCAATATTGAGATCTACTGAGATCTGGTTCAGTTTGGGAAGGGGCTTCTCTTCCTCTGCCGTCGCTGGTATTCTACAGTGGTGATTCGGCCTCGCGATTCTATCTTCACCTTGAGATTGACACTGAGATGTGGCTGATGTGACAACACGCATTGTGATAAAGAATCCTCCATTCATAACTTTATGGTCAGCCCTGTTCAGGATTTTCCTTCATCTGATTAACTCGGGAAGAATGAAGTTTTACGGGACTCTAAGATATGAAGCGTATGCAATACTCTATGGCGTTCTGATCTTCATCCCCTGGCCTTGAGAAAAGATTGTGGGTCTGCATATTTTGAATAAATAGTTAACGATAACCTGTCTGATTAGCTGCAATGAGTTGAATTTTATTTTCTATCCTTTGAGTTTATTTTCTAAGTGGTTACTTGACCTGCTTATTAAGAGGAACCTTTTTACTTTTAGAAAGGAAGTAAGTGTGTCAAATCTATGGCCCGTGATACCCCCAGTGTGATCATTGCAATTTATCTTAAAAATATAAGGTATTGTTAAAATGTAACTGCCTGTCAAGTTGCCAGAAGGTAGATGTCATACTGGTGATCTGACAGAGAAATGCTGCCCTCTTCCAGCTTGCATCAGCCCATTAACCTGCTGCAATCCAGAAAACCTTCCTCCTGAGAACTCCACCTTCCTCAAGAGGAATTTCGTGTGCAGGTTGAGATCTTTTCTGGACAACTCATCAGGATTTCTGGTAAGTCGGAGAGAAATGGGTTTATGCCAAGAGGCAAAAATGCCCACGTTGCTAGACAGTGAAGCCCTAGATGTTTCAGGGAGATGGTTTAGGTGTGGTCGGGCGATTGGCGCCTTGCCTGTGAACGAGACGTTGATTTCCGTAACTCTGAAGGAGAGTGAAGGGTTAAGTATGTCTCTGAGTTACGGCTGAGGACCGGTAGGCTAAAGTTCACGCCAAGGTTTCTTTCGTTTCCCATCCCTCCGTGTGGGTTCACGTAAGGGTCACCGGTTGCTTATTCAGAACAGGAAACGATCGTACTGCTAGTTTAGCACGCAAGCTGGGGGCCCGCTGGGGCTGCATTACTCTCACAGTCTGCATACAAAGGCGTTTCTTCAGTCCCACCCACCAGCGTCCGCTCCTCGCGTGCCGTTATTTGCCATCGTCGCTGGTTAAGCCGAAGTTAAACGGAGCGTGGTTGGTACGGCCAAGCTGCATTGAGGCGCCGCTCGTGTGGCTGCGGTCTGCGAGGAGCTGTTAGAAGCCGAATGGTTACATAAACGTACAGTGGGAAATGAAAACACGAAGTAAAATGCTTGGTGTCCACAAGCATCGATTTCCTGGTGACCTTTTGAACTCCTCGCGAGTTGTATCATTTTCTTAGTCCCAAGCGAATGGTTCATTCCTGTTACTATGGTCATCTGACACCCATGTCAGGTACATACTCAGTATCTACAACTACCCCATACCAGTTTGGACCCCCTCTGGAATGGTGTACATTCATTGCATGCTCAGATTGTGGACACTGTTCTATTGAGCTGTTATCTAGACATTTATGACCTTTCTTTGTGGGTAAAACAAGTCTGGTCAATCTCCTTTAATGACTTGCATCAACATTGTGTTTTCTCCCACGAAACTGCCTCTGATTGGATGCCTTTTTTTTGTTTATTGCGTCATGCCCTGTAAACTCTAGACATTGTGTGGAAATGATGGAAAGTTTCTGAGATGCAAGAAGCACCATGTGTGTCACAGTCACACCAACATCACTAAGATCACGCGCCCTGCTTGTTCTCATGTTTAGTGGGACGGCGACTGGACCTTTTAACCTCTTGTATGCTTTACATATAGAGTTGCAGCCCAGTGATTTCCTACTGGGGGGGGGGCAGGGTATTAATATGCAGGTGTACCAGGTGTAGTTATGTCCAACCTGTGTCTCAGCATTCAGACAATGATGAAAGTCAGGCTTGCAATAGGGGCATGGATACCCTGGCAGATTCGGGGGGTCCTGGACTTTGCAGGGGCCCTTGAGTAAGAAAAATTACAAATAAAATTGGACGGAATGTGACATTATTTCAGGGAGCCCAGCATATATAGCTGTGTGCCTGACGAGAATCATGCGAAATTGAGTTAGAAGAAAAACAATGTTTTTCTCCCCTGACTTTCTGTATCCATGCAAATTCAGTGGAGAGGTGAGAAGCCGCATTTATTGCAGTGCTGTAAAATAACTGGGTAAACACCAAATGCATCTTTACCGCTTCCCGTGTGTCTCCCCACCCCAGCTTAACTGCAGGATGTTTCTTCGTGGCTCTTGCAGGCCATGAATGTTGAAGGTCGCCTGAAGTTCCTGCACGGACAGAAGTGGAGGTCCCCGGATGGCTCCTTTGTGCTGCCTCAGCTGGCCCTGTTCGCCTTGGCCACGCCCCTCCAGCCACCCTCCATCGTGGAGATCCGCATGAGGAACTTCCTCTTCAGGACCAAACACAAGCTGGACTTCACCCCCATGGCCTGCGATGCCAGGTGAGATGGCTGGGCTCCTGGACACACTGGGAAGTGCACTGTGTATGTGGGGGGGTGGGTGTGTTTGGGGGGGGGGGGGTAGATAACAGGCTAATACAGTTTCAGATGTAATAGGTAGATAACTTAAATAATCTTATGTCCTCCATCCATCCATCCATCCATCCATCCATCCAAAGTGTCCTTGGGTATTTTAAACAGCAGTAGTCTAAGTAGTCTTATTAGTTTTTCCTCTTAATTTTTTTTACCCCATATTCAGAGGGAAGCTTGTTCTGGGCTACACAGAGGCCGAGCTCTGTGACCGAGGGACAGGTTACCAGTTCATCCACGCGGCAGACATGCTGTACTGCGCCGAGAATCACATTCGCAGTGAGTGATGGGGTCCTCGCTGGGTGAGGATGCCGTGATGTCGAGCCTCGGGATGCGGGTGACAAACTGCGCCTGCGTGGCCGATGAGTGGCCGTGTCACCTGACAGAAAGATGCATATGTAGATGCTGAGACCTGCCACGCTTCCAGCCATTTAGTTGACTGTCAATGGCTGTTGATTGTCTCTGCAGTGATGAAGACCGGAGACAGCGGGATGACCATCTTCAGGCTGCTCAACAAACAGAGCCGATGGTTGTGGATCCAGGCCAACGCCCGGCTGATCTACAAGAACGGCAAACCCGACTACATCATCGCTTCTCAGAAGGTCCTCACGTAGGTCCACCTTTGGTCCGAATGGACCAGTGAGAGTTTCTTTACGGTGGCTACAGTGCAAATCCTGCTACCAACCTCCAAGTTTTTTTCTCCTTCATGTTGCGATACAATGGCACGGACTCTGTTGTTAGTGAAATAGAGAATATCTCTCTCCTATACTTGGTGATCCATGTTAAGCAAATGTCTTCTTATGTTTAATATTTTTCCATCGTGTTGTTGGTCTTCAGGGATGAAGAGGGGGAGGACAACCTTAGAAAACGCAATCTCAGGCTACCTTTCCACTTCGCCACGGGAGAGGCGCTCCTGTATAACACCGGCTTCCACAAGTCCCTCAGTGATGCTGCCCTGGGAGGTGTAGTCCCCTCAGGGGAGGCGTTACTGGACCCTGACTCCCTCCTGGGTGCCATGCTGAAGCAGGATGACTCCATCTATGTCTGCGTTCCAGGGCAGGACCATGTCTCCCTCCCCAACACCGCTGGGGACGTGGGCTCCTTATTTCACAGTGACTGGAACCAGAACCATTTGATATTTCCGGAAAGTATCGTCGCAGAGCCGATTAGACAATCAGAAGAAGATACAAACGGCGACCTGTGGACTTTGATGAGCAGCTCGGGCATGTGCAGCGAGGACCTTGGGCTCTTCCAGCGGGATGAGGCCTTATTCAAAGAGGTTACGCCTGGAAACGGCGATATCGCAGATGTAGCCGATGAGATTTTGGCGTATATAGGGGAATCCCTCACGATCCAGTCCGACTGTGTGCTCGCCGGTGATTCTGGGATGGCAGCCCGTGTAACACAGTGCCAGAAACCTCACAGTCGTCCGTGCCAGAGCCGCCACGAACAGGCCCTGGATCCGCCGCAGTGTCCACCAGCACCCGCACGGCAGGACACGTCCCTGGAAGCATGGACACAAGGAAGGGCGGCGGACCAGCAGAACCCGCACCCTCCGTGTCTGCAGCATCACCCGCATATGTGTAAGCATCCGCAGCTGTTAGCGCATCAGGATGATCTCCGGGCCGACTGTCCAAATCAGCAGCAGCTACATCACAGGTTGACCCACGTTCAGGTCAGCGGGGACCTGCCCTCTTCTGTTGCCATGGACGCTATGAACGGACATCCTTCCTCATTCAAGTTGGATCAGCCCGACCAGCAGATGCTGTCCCCTCCATTATATGAATGCTTTATTGGGGGGGAGGCACCCCCAGGGCTCCACAGTCCGGGCGGGCTGGGCTGGGACCCCGATGGCCACCTTCAGGGCCTGTTCTCAGCCCGGCTTCCCAAATCCCCTGTGGTTCCGGAGGACCACTTCCCTGCACTGGACCTGGAGGAGCTGTTGGGAATTCCAGAGCTTGGAGGCGTTGGGGACAAAGCGAGCGTCACTGGCGACGAACCGCCCGTGTCTCAGTGTCTCAGTCCCATGCCCACGCAGGCCCACTTCCAGGTACTGGACCCTGTTAAATGGCACATAGAATAAGTGTGTGTGCAAATGTGGATTAATACAATATGGAGATCAGTCCAAAAGCTGCCACACTATGCTCGTTATTATTGCAGTGTTATTAGCGTGATAAATGTGGGCCTTGTGTGTATAATATTAATGGGCTGTATTCAAACCGTACATTTGTACTTGAGCGGAATTCTTAGAAAACCATTTCAGACAGTAGTAACTTAGGTTAAGATGCTTGTTTTGGAAATTTTGCCTGACACAGGAGTGTGTCTGTGGATTGTGTGTGTGTTTGGGTGACATGGACGTGTTTTACCAGGACTCCTGCATGCTGTCCTCCTTCCAACAGCAGAGGGAGCCGCTGCACCAGCTTCCCTGCGCGAGCGCCCTGTACCCTGACCTGTCCCTGGGGGGCTTTGCAAGGTCCTCACGCCCATGGCTTGGCTGAGTGGCCGCCGGTGGGGATTCCGGAATGGGGGGGGGGGGATTTCTTAGCAGTGGTCTCGAGGGACAACAACGCACAATGTTGGAGATGGGAGGCTTGGGTATAAATGTTCCCCTCAATGTAATAAAAACCTGTTATTTTGACGTTACGGGGACCATTTTTCAGGTCCCCACAAAGACCTGTGAATGCAATCGAAAAACTAAAAATGGCAAAAGACTTTTGTTTAGTTACTTATGGTTAAGGTTAGGGCTGGGTAGGGGTTAAGGTCTTCATGTTGAGATTAAAGTTTTACATAGAAATGAATAGAGAGTCCCCACAAAGATATAATTGCAAACCTCTGTGTGTGTGTGTGTGGATTAGGTTTTTATTACATTGTGGGGACCAATTGTCCCCCACCGTGTGATAAAAACGTGTTATTTTGATGTTGTGGGGACCATTTTTCAACAAAGCAAAACCAGCAGTATTTTAATTTCGGTGAAGAAAAACAAACTTTTGTAGTAATTTCTATAAATTTTTTTGTTGCAATTTGCAATACAGGTTGCAATTTTAAGGTTTTTTTTTTTTTAAATGATTTTTATACTTGTTACAACCATTTGTATGGAGTATTACCTGAAGTTTGGGGGGAGGTGGGGGTCGTGGAGCTGCAGTGTCTGAGGGGGGAGTGTCCGTAGTTTCTGCAAGTGGCAGCAAGTGAGTAGTATTGTTCACATCGGGTTAAATCAATCCACAAAGGTTAGAACGTGGAATACGCACATTTTGTAAGGAAATAGGTGAAACTTTAAATGATACTGAGCCTACGCTAATTCAGATGAAAGAGGTGGCTGGGCAAGTCGACATGCAGAAGTGTCAGACTTTACAGGGATGGTTTGCTGTCGGCCTCCATGTTTACGCACGTTACTCCTGTCGTAGGATTTATTCAGGAAGAACGTGTACCACTCACAGGAGACTATGCATGAAATTTGCGCAATTAACAGTTTGGTTTACTTTATAAAACGATTTTTCTGGCATTTAATAATATATTTTGCAACGTCCAATAAGTGTTTGATGTTTGTCGTTAATTTAAAAGTAAATTTGTTAAGGAGTCCAACTGGTACGTGTTGTATGTGGTATTATTTTTCCCGTTCGTCTTCAGGTCAGCCGTTGCCTTTGATATTTTAAGCTCTGCTGTTTATTCTTCATACCGACTCATCGAGACAACCTGTGCTCAGTTTGCTTAAGCTATGTAATAAAATAAAGCACATTTAAAAACACCCCATCAATAATAATTAGGTCCAAGTCTGGGTAAATCGTTCTGTATAGTCATCTGCTTACACGCCTGATCACTTACCTGTATTACAGACATGATGTGATGTGTCAGATTTTTGACTGCAGATTCCTGAGACTCATGCGCTTCTGCCTTTTAGAGTCACTTTCGCCGCACACATATTCTGTAAATACAATCATATTGTTAGGGCTGGGCGATATAAAATTTTAATATACAAATAACGTATTGTATCATGATTATGATTGTCACAAATCTGAATATCGTTAATATCGTGATATAGCCTAATTCAGAGAGATTTAAGTCTCTGTGTCTATGATCAAAAGATTGCCAGTTCAGGCCCTGGCCTTGGTGGAACAGTCACATGTCCATAGGCCTTAACCCCCCCCCGCAGCTCCAAGGGTAATGCATGTTAGCTGACTCTATGCTGTGCCCCCCTCCCCCAGCTAATGCGATCAGCAAAGAGAAACATTCCAATGTACCTGTACTTGTGCAAATAGCTAATAAAGCATGTTTGCTGTTTTTTAGAGTAGGTACTGTAGGTCAACTATTTTAAGATGATTCGGATAATTGTGAAACATATGAGAAAGTAAATTTCTCATTCCTGTTCACTCCGCAGTTCCTGTTTTTACTAAGCAGTGCAGAATCGCAGCTGCCGCCCAATGGCTGTGACGTGAAACACATCGTTCTTTCTGCTCGGCCTCGACTTTTCTTATCCTGCATGTCCAGTCCATTAAAAAAATACCTTCAGCCCATTTGTTGATTGCACTTTGTCACTTTTTGGGGATGACCCGTTTTGAGGTCAGAAAAGATGGCTTCTCAATTTTCTTTTTTAAAATAGCAAGTCTGTTCAGTTCATTAAATGGGCCGGTTAACATGCAAAATGCACTGTGTTATAATAGTGAAGGTTCATAACACCATGACACACGAATGTCAGTCAAAGGAAGACTGCTGGAGGATGGTACAGGGGTGCTAATGAGAGTCAGCTGGTGTTTCTTTACATGGCCAGCAGAGGGCAGAAAAGTCAACCTGTCCTGGGGCTCTGTTGTTTAAGTAGCTGTTCCCCAATGGCTCCCATTCCTACCACTTTCACTATCAGTACATGGAGGCAAAACAAGAGCACAGTCAGTGGAAGAATGTGGCCTGATGATGTATAAAAAAAGAAGCTTGACTCAGGCCTGACTCCAGCTGTGAATTGTTGGGCAGGCGGGGGGGCACAGGGAAAACTTGCCAGTGGTAAAAAGATGGTGATGCTGCCAGTGGTTCGATCTGCAAGAGGAGATTTAATAAGTTTGACGGGTCCATTTTCCCCGAGGGTGGCAGGGCTGAGATTACAACTGGGCCAGGCTAGGCTGCATAACAAGACCCTTCCATCATCTTTAAATAGCCTGGGCTGTTTCCTGGTTTGCGTCTAAACACAGCATCATTGCTGCAGTGGACGAACCTGGATCAAAAAGCTTGGGACAGAATCATTTCTGCACAAATACTGTTTATTCGCGTATACTAATCAAGCAGTCCACTTTCAGTGTTCATTTTGTGTCTTTTCATATATGACAACATGAGTAAAAAATTAAAACTAAGCTAATCCTTTTTTTTTTTTAACACTGATAAGCCTACTTTGCTATGCAGTAACCCATCTGCTATTCGAGGCTAATTTGTGTTGTACGATTGTGTGGTTATTGTGGTCAATTTCACCCAGACAGACGTGATCACTATATAGTAAGTGGATTCCACTGTATCAAACTCTCCTAAACCTACGCCATTGCTTGTGATGGATGAATGGATACATGTTTTTGTAAATCTTCCAAAAACACCCAAAAAGATTCTCAAAACAAATGTGCCCCTGAGAGAAAAATTAATCAAGAAAAGCATGTAGATAAATGTGCAATCGCTGACAGTGAGACTGGTTTATGCTGAATGTTTTACCTTTTAGCCTGATGATGCTGGAGGGCTGGATTGCACTGCGCTCAGCATATAGTATGCAGTGACTCATGAGACTGCGTACCTGAAAGCCATTACATGTAATCATTAAGCAGGTGTTTCAGTAATTAGTACAATTCAGCGCATGTTAATTGTTCTGTTTTAATATAGGTTGGCTTTTTTATAACCACTAGATGGCAGTATTGCACTGTTTCAAGTGGTACTTGTGCTAAATTTAGACATTACAAAACAACAAAACTTAAAGTGGATTATTCTTCTATAGATTCTGAAAATAACGCAAGAACACTTGCCTGGGGTGTTTATTTAGAACTTCTGTCCTTGTGCAGGCTCCCTTAAGTGAGACTTTTCTTATGAAATCTGGTCTTCAGACTGGTTGGACTGAATTCCATCTGAGCTACTTGTGATTCTGGGAGCCCGGTTCCCTATGACAAACTCAGCATGTGACAGGAATGCTGGTGTTCATCACCGAAACCTATTTTGCACCTCAAACTGGAACAGTGCCTCTGGCTGCACCCTCACGTGTTGCATGAAATGCCCTGAAATAAAAAATAATCAACGTAAGCACTGTCAATATGAATAATAACAATATATAAACTCAGTTTTATAATAGGAACGATGTATTTCAAGTGATACACTGTTCCCACAAATTTTTGTATATGAGTGTGTGTGTGTGTGTGTGTGTGTGTGTGTATGACTCCCTGCAGGTTTTTACAGGTATAATTTTGTTGTTTTATCTGAAATATCAACTGGAAATGTGAAAAAGTCCATTTTGGAAAGGAGTCCTCTGATTCGCACATGCAATTCAAGCACATCTTGCAGTATCAGGCTTATCTCTAGAGTTGAATGCCAGTCTAGTGTTGCAGGAATTCCAGAGACTACCCACTGGCCTCAATGCAAATTCCAGTAAGACGTGCCAGCACCAGTTGTTCAGGAATGGCTGTCCAAGATGCATACAGATCCAAGTCTTCCCTCTGGAAATGGGATGCCATGCAACAGTGTGTCTGTGTTAAAAAGTATTATTTTAAAGACACAAGCAACATAAAGAACGATTTATGTTATGTATAAAGGACTTTTTAGTCACATATGTTTAAATTAGTGTGAAACACACTTTTACATTTACATGTACATATTTAGCAGATGCTTTTGTTCAAAGTGATGTACAATCAAGGCAAATAGCACTTTGCAAACATTCATGCCGCTAAGGGGTCAACTAGGCATAGATGCAGCTACAGTAGGTTGAGCTTCCGATGAATGTCCATGTACCAGTGTCAGCAGTATTGAAGCAGGAGCTACATGACACCTACACAGCTATTCAACTGTTATGCGCTCAACACAGGACAGCTGGTTGTCCATCATTACCCCTCGGCTCCAGGCATTCCTTGATAGAGACAGTGTGGATGATCCAAGCTGAACAGTGATGTCATGATGGATGGTTGGCTGGGAGCGAATACAAGAAGCTTAGTCCTGAAAAGAATGAGATGGAGGTGATCGTCCCTCATTCAGATTGCAACGTCAGCCAGGAATGCAGAGATCAAAGCAGAGACCATGGTGCAATAAGGAAAGAAGGTCAAGTAGATCTGGATGTCACTGGCATATTAGAGATAGGAGAAGCCATGAGACTAGGTGATCTGACCTGGGTAATATAAAGAGACAGGAGGAGAGGACCAAGGACAGAGACTTGGGGAAGACCGGTTGTTGCCTGATGTGATTTGGACACCCCTGCACCCTAAGGCACACTTAGAATAATCTGACTGACAAGTAAACCAGGGCAGAGCCGTCCCTGTGAAGCCAAGCCTAGAAAGGGTGGCCAAGAAGATTTGCTGATTAACTGTGTCAGAGAGGTCTAGTAGGATCAGGACAGGTGACTGATGCATTTCAGATGCATTTCTTGCAACTTTCCAAGTGTCCACAACAGTGTGGAGAGCAGTCTCGGTCGAGAGTCTAGGTCTGAAGCCAGACTGAAGACGGCCCAGGAGGTTGTTCTTCATTCAGAGATTTGACAGAGGACAGCACTTTCAAGAGGTATGGACAAGAACAGTAGGAAGAAGACTGGCTTATAGTTCTCAATTTGTGATGGATCGAGTGCGGGTTTTTTAAGCAGCAGTGTTACCTGAGCCTGATTAAATTCAGCAGAGAATGTACCGGTGAAATGGTAAGAGTTCATCAAAGGAAGTGTTGGGGTAAACATAGGAGAGATGGCCTGGAGGAGATGGGAGGGGACAGGGTCCAGGGCACCGGTTGTGGGCTAGTGGGCAAACTGGTTAGAAACATCTGGGTTGGGGAGGGGGATTGAATGAGGGAGGCAAAGGGCCGTGCATGTGGGGCCCATGTGGGGGGTTTGTGCAGAGAACTGGCTGTCAGTGGCTGCCACCCTTTCATGGAAGAAAGAGGCAAAGGCATGAGCAGGTGGCTGGAACGGGGTGAGGAGGGTCAACGAGGTATTTAGGCATTAAGAGACGCGCTTCATTCCACTCTGTTAGTGAAGTATAAAACTTTTTCACACAATACACTAAAAAACAACCCAAAAAGCATGAAATGACAGTAATTATTTAATAAAACATAGTATAATCACGGGCGGCATGGTGGTGCAGTGGTTAGCACTGTTGCCTCTCACCTCTGGGACCCGGGTTCGAGTCTCTGCCTGGGTTACATGTGTGCGGAGTTTGCATGTTCTCCCCATGTCGTCGT
>JAODJX010000136.1:18226213-18239249 GCA_026776945.1 Isichthys henryi
ATTGCTTCCGGGATAGGCTCCGGACCCCCCGCGACCCAGTAAGGATAAGCGGTTTGGAAAATGGATGGATGGATAGTATAATCACATTGACTCTCATCATGAGAACTGGTTTAATAGATGGATATCCATCCATTGACTGACTGATTGGTTAATTGATTGATTGATTGACTGACTGACTGATTGATTGATTGATTGATTGATTGATTGATTGACCTCCTTGGATTTTCATCTGAGCATGTAACATGTAACAGGCAATGAGGGAATGAAGAAGGATGGCCCAGGATGGGGCACTGAGAAAGCATTTAGGCCGTGCTATCTGTGCTTCTATGACAGGTTCTCAAGTTTCCTGGAGAGAGGTGGGGGTTGGGGGGGGCTGTCATTTCCCTCAGATGGGGGTAATCCTCTCAGATCTGTCCCCTAACCCCAAGTGCAATGGCTAGAATGCGCTCTCACTTGGGGTGATGTTGAAAAAGAGTTGGGGGGGGGGGGGTGGTGTGGAGAGATGGGTCCCTACAAAATGAAATTAAAGGGTGTAAAATGCAGGGAGATGAGAGAAAGCGAGCCGAGATGGTGAAAACAGGTGCCAGGCCAAGGCGCCTGTCTCCCCTTCCTACGCGTGTCGGATCAGCTATTGGCCGCTCAAGGTCTCACTCCCCATGACTGACTCCCCATGACTGACTCCCCATGACTGACTCCTCTCTCTGCTCTCATTTGTGGCACCTGTCCTGCATCTGCTCTCCCTGATCTATAAAACAATGCAGTCTGGTTGGACCCACACCCTATGAGGGATTACGGGACAGACGGCTGACAAGTGACACATACTGTAGGTGGCGCTGTTGGAGTTTGGGAGAGGTTCCGCTCCCAGGTTAGCAAGGGAGGCTTTCTGAGTGATGGGCAGACATTTACTCTTATGTGTCTTTTACATTTAAACTTAGACAGATGTAACAATGCATTATGTAATAATGCCACATTATTTAATAACTCGACTAAACGTAACAAATTTTCATCACATAATGCAATGTTATTACATAAACTGTTATTACCCACCATGTAATAACACATTATGCAATAACTCGGTGCAATGTAACAAATTTATAGACTACATTATAATTTTATATTGCAACATTATCCTATTCACGGTGTGTGACAACGCATTATGCATGAACTTTGGCATATTTTAAGTGCTTTGTCATGGTTAGCTGTGGGTCATTTTTCCACTAGTTCAAATATGCATTATGAGCATTTCTGGTCAGTAAACCAGAGTCCGAAGACTAAAGATTTACGCACTCTTGGCAAAACAGAATGGATTTTTGATTATAATCCAATTAGTACCATCAGACAAACTCTTCCAAGATGCTCGTCATTGACTGTATGCATTTTGATGGTCTAACAATAGTGTGGCTCGATTTCAAGCCATTAATCGTTATGAGGTATTTATCCCTGGCACATGAAGCCAAGGCGCTCCTCCTGGCGATCAGCACCTCCAATCCAGTCTGTTCCCCGGAGGCTAGGAGCCACATGCAGTGCGATCCACTGGGTTGCACTTCTGCAGAGTCGCCCCCCTTAGATACTAGCGTGATAAATTGTGAACAGCTGGAGCACGTAGATCCTGAGAGGATGAAAGGGGTGTTACTTCCCCCCCAACCCTACTCCACCCCCACCACCCAGAGTTATGGAGTGCCTCTCTCCAGCCTTGCAGGTGGCCCCGGCGGCTCCCGGTGGGCCCCGGAGTGACGATTCATGAGGCTCTTGTGACGAGCGCCTTCTTCGGTAGTCGGGTGTTTTTATGAAACATCTGCAAGCGATGGAAAAGCGATTTGGAAGACCATCACTCAGCGAGCCTTTCGGCTGCCGTCTGGACATTCCGATAAGAATCTGTACATTCGCCCACCGAAGGTGAAACACGGTTGAGATAAATAACAATGGATATAAATATATGGATATAAATAATGTTTTTTACTCCTCTTCTGTATTTAACCAGCGTTGAGCAGAGGCATTTCAACACAGTTTCTCACTGAACAAATGATTTCCAGCATTTTCAATGTAATGTATAATACGCTGGAACTTATGTAAAACGATTAAGCAAAGTTGCCTTCTTGGAATGATTATTTTGACTGCAGGAATACAGTTATAATGGCTAATACAGTGTAGTTTTTAAAACATTCAGCTGTAAAAGAAAGTTCAGAAGAAGAGTTCACCTTAAACAAAACACTTTGGGCTTTGGTTGCTACAGTATAGAGACTTTGAGTACACAACTCAGCAACCAGTCAGCGTTAAAGGTCACATTTCTGGTAGTTTAACTTGTTTTCCTAACATTTAGCAGGCAAACCAACTAGATTGAGGGAAAGGAAACATCTTCAGTTTACTAGGCCTTGTGTTCATTTTCTGATAATATTATGCTTGCATGCAAATGTACAAAATTATATTACAATTAAAATTTCACTCAGGGTTAATATTTTTGAAGCTCACGATCAACCAATTCAGCCAATGCAGTATTAACACTGGATCAGCTAATGGTCCAATCAGTGTTTAGCTACACATGGGTGTTTAAGGCTTACATTAGCGGTCACAAGAGGTCAGGTTTGCTAAATTCACATGAACAGAATCAAGATAAAGACAGCACCACCTAAAAAACCCACACTGATTAATACAGAAGATGGCCATCGGACATTCCGATAAGAGTATCTGCATGCTTGGAGACTAACTGTCTCTTCATGCGTCCTCCATAAAAACATAAACGCTCCGTGTGGATGTGGGCTGTTGTCTGGAAAGTCTGTTGACCTGCGTTTGTGACCGATGTGCACAACGGGGGCTGAGAAATAAATAAACCAGGAAAATACGGAAGCCCAGAATTGACAAAAAAAGCTTAATTCTACAAGAATTATGAAAGAGCACAAATCATCCTCATTGTGTGAACAAAGGTCAGATGGGTGAGGCTTGCAGAACAAACTCCACACTCCTGTGTGAACGTCCACATATCACCTTCCACATATATTTACCAGACTTTTTCAGTGCAATCGATCCCCTCTGTACAACTGTTTATGTATCGGCTGTATATATACTACTGGATCTGTGAATTTCTTGGTTGCTATGGAACACAGATGCAGACATCTGATTCGTGTCTCACAATACACCTGCATGTTTTATGGTAGCCCCTTATGTTGCACGGACGAACTGCTTCAGAAAATACCTGGCATTTGTCTTCAAACGCTCGTTCCACTCCCATGGGTGAAAAGAAGCTGATCTGTCACGGTTTAAGGCCAAGCACCTCATCTGCCTCCCGGGTTTCATGAGAATCAGTCTTGCCTACAATGTTAGAAAGACCAGTTCTGAGTTAACAATAAAATTTGTTTGTTTAATAAGACAAACAAAAACAGGAAACAAAGACGAGGATTCCTAAGTGAAGACGATTGTCAGTTGAACAGAAGCAACAGAAAGACAGAGAGACGGTGACGGGCTCTTTGAAGTGACATATATAAATGTGAAGAGCTGGGCAGCTGTGGATTTATGACGGTGACAAATCTGCATATAATCGGCGCTAATCTCACAGGCCTTTGCTCTCTCTGCACATGAAAGACTCACCCTCCTCAAACAGTCACATTGATGATCAGTGATGTAATCTAAACAGTGGGAAAAGACGTGCCGTTTCAGGGCTTTTTGGTCTACGGCGGACTTTGAAGAGAACTACCAATGGCCGGGGTGGGAGGGGGACTCTTGGTTTTTAAGCCGTAACCTGGGCCAGCCGTGGGCTGACTTTAAATGCTTTGCACACGCTGTTTAAATGCTTCATGCAATGGGCCTGGGGGGATTTGTTGCTGGGGTGAGTATGGGGGGAATGCAAAAAAGTGAGCAGTCAAGGTCTCAAAATGTTGTTGTACTACCTGCAATGACAGCAAAGTATTATATTCTTAAAATACATATTAGAATTTTGATCCTGTGGTTAGACCAGTCGTTACCAGATGTCACTAGAATAAATAACTCATAGTCTTTCATGCCATAATGTACTCAGTCTTTTAACCCTTTAATACGAACCAGAATGAAGTCTAACTGTAAGCACCAGGCGGTGCTGTAACCTTTCACAAAACGCCCAAGCCATGGGTCTTAAACCTTGTTATCGCAGCCAGGAAGCTCCAGAACGAGATTCCACGGTTGGTTCTGTGAGAAATACTGCATGACATATTCACTGCAGATTCCAGCTGTTCCTTAAAAAGGGCCACTAATGATTCCCTGCAATTCAACAGCATATATAATTCAAAATGTAAGCCTTTGAATGGCACTTAGATTACGACACTTGGAAAGAGGTGAGAGGAAAACAAAAATACGGTGGAACATGTTCAGATGCGGAACGTAGGCACACTGCAAAAACCCACGCAGGGCACGCCCTCTTATCCAGTGCATAACCAGGTCCTTCACTCTGGAGACGTAGGCAGTCTATAGTGAGCAATGAATACTGATAACAAGCTGCCAATATGAAGTACATAATTATAAAAGTCTTTCTGAACTTGATATTTTGAATCAAGTACAAATTAAGTCAAAGGGACATGTCATTCAGAGGAAAATGGAAACTTAAAAAAGGTTTAAACACAACATAACATTAAATGGGATGTTTTTGATGTGGACAAACAAAACATGCCATTTTTCTAAATATTAGACGTTACAGTGATGGTGTAATCAGTAACACTGCAGCACATGTCAGATTGGGACCTTAGCGAGACGTCCAGCAGTTCCTGGTGTGATGGTACCAGGGCTCTAGTAAACGACCTGTTCTGTAATTTGCAAGCGCAGTGACTTGCGAGTGGAAGGCCTACAGGCCAAGTGGGGGGAGGAGGTGCCACCCGCTTGTTCTTGCCTGTGTGCTCTGGGAATCCCTGTGGGATTATCCCTCACAGTGTGTATTCCCGGGCGCGGCCTGCGGACATGAGAGCCTGAGCTACCAAACCACCCGCATTTAGGAGGCGGATAATCTGGCGACGTGGTGAAAGGAAGGGCAGAAGTGGAGAAGGTGAATGAGGCAGATACTGGAGGATATTGGAAGTAATGGAACGACAATGCTGTGGTTATTAAATGTGGTTTATGAAAGGCTGTGTAGCATTCTGTGCATAGCAGGTCATGTAATAAACACAGAACTGGGCAGAGTCATGTTTTCACACTGCTCTATGATGGCACACTCTTCAGTCAGTGAATGTCAATACAAGACCAATAAATAATAATAAACAATAGTGAACATTTTACATTTAGTAATTACCATCTATCCATCCCTTCCTCCTGGATATGACGTTAATCTACATGCAGCCCTGCAAGCAGGTCCTACAACTTAAAGGGGAATTTGCAGGTTGGTTCCAAGATTTTCACTCCAGCCACTGGAAAAAACCTCACACTGGTCCATTCAGACTGGTGTAGTGTCTGCCACATGGCTGCACTCAGGGTCTCATCCCTGAGGTGGATCAATGTGTGGTGGGTGTGGCAACGAACTGTCAGAGCTTCCTCCTCTCGTCTACCTCTCTCATCCATCTTCCATAACTGTTTATCTGGTATTGGGTCACAGGAGTCCTCAATCCTATCCCAGAATGCAGTGTGGACAAGGGAGAGGATAGGCAGGAGTTTTATGCCTTTAAGAGCATCAGGTGTAGTGTTGTGATAGAGCAGGTCATTTAAAACGTTTCAGTTAATTAGATGCAGTTAGTTAGTGTTAGAGGGAGCCACATAATCTTTTGACATCTGTCTCTCTCTTACTTAAGCTTTATTTTAGCTGCCTCAAAACTCACTAACAGATGGAGAATTTACATGTAACAGTCTTATTACCTTGTAAATAGTCTGTAGGGTTTGCAAAGCACCCCGACGCTTTTGATGTAGCTAATTTTATTAGCCTCTGGACCTTTTCTGCATCCTCCTGTATTGAGTCACACCCAGACGATTCTGTTTGTAGGAGCTGTCTGTTATACCTAAAGACTATTCCAGCTGAGTGTCCTCATACACATATAGAATTAAAACTGAATTACGTCTAAAAGCTTATTGAAAACCAGAGAGGGCATGAAAGGCGTGTCCTTTCCTGCTGAGGAGCTTTCTGCCTTATCTTTTCTTCTTAATGGCTTCAGTCTAATTTGTCACCCCTATCCTCATAAAGAAAAATATTGCATGTAGACGCTATACTTGAAATAAATCACCGTTAAGCACCCATAAATCATACCAATTCACTTAGTAAATCAATGTCACAATGTTACCCCCCTAACCAAAAAGCATCTGGGACGATTTCTACCCAATGACAGACACAGAAAAGCTCCTTTTCTTTATCCGTGACCACGCAACTGACCTCTTCCTAACCCCCCTACTCTGCGTTCTGTTGCTGCTGACCCAAGGGAGCAATCTCGCTCCAGACATGGAGGAGAGCTGGGATGAACGGGGCTGTCAGTGTTCGTACACCTGCTGGAGTGTAATGCTCCTCCATCGGTCTTCAGAAACCCAACAGACAAGGCTGAGTGAGGGGAAAGGGTCAGGGACGTCAAAGGGCGTTCGGAAAAAGTCACGCACGATGGGTAATGGCCTGGTTATAAGTCTGTCATTCTGCCATTTCAGATCTACTTAATAAGAAGACGTATATGATGATGGCCACAATAAGCTGAAAATCTTTCAAGTTTGAAAAAAAAAATGGGGACTCATAAAACACTAAGGTGTTATTACGGTGCAATAAGAAGCACCTTCAAGGAATGTTGCCATATAAAGAAAACTTTCAGGCAATTCAACCTTCAGCTTGGCATTTAGGAAATACAAAACATCAGCTTCTAACATGGACACAAAATTGGGGAAATGCGCAAAATCCGGTAAAAATCACCAGAATTGCCACAATTTATACATACAATGGAGCGATGTGACAAGGTCAGGATCTGCTGACCTGTTGCAAAAGCACATCATTCTGACTTTACTGGCAGGAAAAATACATGAGTCAGTGGCAGTTCATAAGCTTGTTGTCAAAAGACATCTTTCCTGGGGAGGGGCGGGGGGTGTTTGGGGTTCTGCAATACATGGTGTAGTGGGGCCTTATATTGCTATAATTTCAACTGAAACCTTCATTCAGTCAGATGACATCAAACACCAATCATCTTTCCACCATTATCTGCACGACACATCAGTCATTGTCATCAGTGGTAAAGATTTTGCTGATAGCAGAAGTCGGTGTATGTTTAAGAAGAAAAATGAGTGAACTAACTGCATACAGGTTGGGAAAGAAGAACATTTATAACCTAAAAAGAAAACATCTCGGAACTTTTACCTGCAGTTTTTCAATATTTGCTGCATCTGCAATATATACTTGAAATCTATATAGTTTTACATTTGTCAGAACAATCTTTCTGTTTTAAGATATGTTAATTAATCCATGTTAATAACCAATCACAGCTTTAAGTAAAATTATTTCATTTTTAGATATTATTATCATGTGCTACAGATCGGTAGTAACCTTGAGCAATATACTGAACGTGAGTGGTGTCAATAAACAAAAAGAGTTTAGGTAAGTTGATAATTGTATTTTTTATCTGTGTTACAGCAAACAAGCAAATAATTCAATTGTTTGGTGTAATAAAGAGTTTTATTCGGGGGGAAAGGGCGATTCCAAATGCCTCTGAGTGAGAGGGACCCTAAAAGTATAATTGTATTAGTCTGGATTGGGGGCGAAATATGATATACTTTCATGGGACCCAAAATTTCTAGCAGCACCCCTGGGCATAATATTTAATATCAATAATTAACCTTTGTTGGGTTTCTATATGTTTTAAATCATCTGAAATTCAAGAAGTAACATTTTCTGAGCTGTAAATTTGGCTTAAGTCAGTTAAGGATCTTCAATCATCACTGAACGTCTAAGAGCAGAAGGTCTGCCCCACCTTGCTGCGTACTGGCTAAAGTCATTATTAGCATGAGAAATACAATCACTTATTATTTTAGGTGCTATTAGTCTGTTAAGCCAACCGCAGAGACCCTGCGGGAAATGTGCTCGCCAAGATAAATATAAGCCGATCTGGCGACATCTATGCTGACAGATCAGTAGATTTCCTTCTTCTTTGCTAATAGAATATCTATTTAGTCTACACTGACTGATATTTTTAGTTATTTTCTAACCTTATACTTTCAAATTAGACACACGCGTAAGAATACTTGCACAGAATATGTTCACAGTATGTGTCTGTATGTTACCTCCCGCTAATGCAGGAAGCTGTAAGGTTTCGTCTTTTTGGGATCCACACCTGCTGTTTACTAAGTTAATGTTTTTTGTGCATTTCGGACTTGAAAATTAACCTCCACCCCATGTACACTAAACAAAAGCACTCCTCCCAAACCTGAAATCACCCACAAACTGGTACTTTTGCAGTGTCACCATTAAAAATCTTAATTGTTCAGACTGTTTAAGTAGATAACACTAAGGGGGTTGGTAAGTAGATCAATAATAAAGAAAATCTGGTAACACTTTCCTAAAGCAGTCACTACAATTCATTATAGATACCTTCATACTGTAATGCATTAAAATGCATTCTTAAAGAATTATAAATACAGCTATAACTATTTATAAAAAGGCATAACATGTTTATAGCAATATTTATGATGCATTATGACTGCTCTGTGAAGCTCTCATCTATAATGCCCTATAAATACCTTCATATATATATATTATGCTTTTGAGTAGGCCAATATAAAAGGATTTCTTCATTGATGATTATTAGACAGTTCAGTTTAAGCATGCATTTATACAGCATTAACTATGCATTTTAATAAGAATTGGGTATTTCCAGAGGAAATAACAATGCATTTAAAACTGGATTTACAATAGTCCAATGTTAAATTAAGTATTATAGTTCTTTGTACTGAGGTAAAACTTATTATGTTTTTCTCTGGGATTGTGCCAGTGGTTTGAAACGCTTGGCAGTGTAGGTTGGCTGTATTAGAGCATTATAGAAGTACAGCCACCTGTGTGCCTACATGTGAGGGGACAGTGTCTGTGTCTCACATACTTGGTTGACTGTACTGCAGCTGTGAACAACGAAGAGTAACACTTCTCTTGAGGGGACACAAATAACGCGGTATTATGCCATTGTGTGTTAATAAACCACAAGTCACTTATCTCATGTTTGTTCATCATTAATTGTCACACATCTTTTATCTCAAGCAAGCACTAAACTTGTTACTATATCTGTTAATTCTCTAAATCTTTGTAACCTGCAAAGGAACCACTGAAGGAACCAAGTTATGAATAACACAAGTGAAATACTGATGTCATTATTAACGAATCATGACACATCTTTCATCTTAAGTAGCATCTATATTTGTTCATGATTTGTACTTCAGCAGTAGCTGAGTCACCACTAAGTATTTTTGCATCCCGTCAAGACAAAAGGGAGTATATGAGTCATTCACACAGAGTCAGTTTCCTTAGCATATCAGTTGAAACATTTGAACTGTCGATTTAGCCTTTAAGATACTTAATCAGATTAGAATTTAAAACTAAAAAAAAACTGAGTAAAATATGCATCTTATCATAGAAGTTTATTGTTAATTATGAGTTAAATGTAATACAGTTTAACGTGTCATTTTGACTGCTTATGTTGTAAAATTTGTTTTAAAAATCTTCAAATCAGAGCAACAAATGACATCATTTTAATGTAGGCCTACCTAAAAACGTAAACTTGTGATACTTACTCATTTCTGACAAAAATACTACTTGCAAGAAAGTACAAGCTAAGTTTCACCGATTTCAAAATGACAAGTAAGAGAGGACATTGTATTGTAAACTGGGTTGTTATACGATTTTTTAATTGCACACACTGGCGATTAATGGCACATAGACACCTACTACAGGGACATGGGAGGAGAGTCCATTGCGTTACTATAAATAACTATTAATAACTGAACCATTCAAAGTTCAAGAGGCAGAGTTAATTGACTAATAAGTATGAACCTAGATGACATAGCTATGTCCAGTAAAGTGCTGTGGCGGAAATGCGCACCATTTAACTTTCAGATTATGTGTTTTTGTACGTACTAATTATTAATTGAACTGCGCCCATTCATCACCAGTTATTATAATCGAGACAACTTTCGACTGTGAAGCGGAACTGTAAACGCCGAAATACGAATTAAAATTGCTGTCAAAAGCTTGATTTTGTTGAAAGGTATTACAACCGGAAAAATATATATAAAGCAAACTTCACCGCGGCGTGGGAGTTAAGGTTAGACCCGAATCCGCTTTCAGGAATAAGCTCCCTGCTTGAAGATGTATTGAAGATGATCAATTCTGATATAATTCTGAAGGTTTAAACCTTAACTCCCACACCGCAGTGAAATTAGATGTGGCCCAATTTCAACGCAGTCGTTTTTGTGCTTGCTACGATTATCATAGTTTAATGAGGATCATTTGTTTTCTACAACGGATCTTTTAAAGGCAAATTCATACTTTTAAGCCTTTTTAGCAATTACTTTCACTGTCTCCTTTGACAGGTCAGTGGGTAACATAGTGATAGTTAAGGGCATATATTTATTGTCAGGATTTCCAGTTTATGTCCCTGGAGGCTAAAATAGCTAAAAACAGTAGCCCTATTTCAGTAATTACCGTTTAACATATAGCTGTATAAATGAATAATGTTGTGGATTTGGTTAAAAGCATTGAATAATCTGCTGGATAATAATGGCGTCACCAATTCTCACTTGCCAACGGTTGCTCTTTTGTTTTCTGTAACCTTGTATAGTTGTATAGTTGCATTTAAGCTGCGTCTCCATTGTGAAGCGAAGGGCAGCCGGCCTTCGATTATAACACATGCAAATTTTGTCGTTGCGTGACTGTAACCTTTCCGCTGAGTGAACCTTCAGAGGCGGTCAGTTACATCTAGTGCCTGAATTGAGATGGATTATTTTGCGGGCATGTGAGGAGCCGATCTCACTGTCCGGTAGTATAAAGTTGGTGTTGTCAGCCTTAGGACCAATACCTGCAGTATATCTTTCTGAAAAATGTGGAGAACATCACTATTTTTTCAGTGCTGTACGATGTATGTCTGTGATAGGCTGGTCAGCCTGACTGTATGCTTCTGGCCACGCAGGTGTGTGGCGTTGATGACCTTTGCACGGTTCCAGTGACGGTCGCAGGACCACAGAAACCCGCAAACCGCCGCCCATCGGAAGGCGTGTGTAACATCATGACATCAGCAGATTCAGGTGTGCAGTTTAGACAGAATATATAGTCTTCTGTGCCAGTATTAATATTGCTCTGAAATCAGTGAGCACAATTTTTTCTACAGTTTAAGAAATACTTCTGAACTTGTTCTTTTCATATTGAATAAATCAGACGGTCCATCCATCCATCCATCCATCCATCTGGGTTGTGGGGGGTCGGGAGTCTATCCCAGGAGCTACGGGGATGAGGCAGGGAACAACCCAGGATGGGGGGCCAGCCCATCGCAGGGCACACTCACACACCAGTCATTTACACATGCACACCTCTGGGCAATTTAGTTATTCCAATTACTCTCAGTATGTCTTTGAACTATAGGGGGGACCGGAGTACCCAGAGGAAGCCCCACGACAACATGGGGAGAACATGCAAACTCAGCACACATGTAATGCAGGCGGAGACTCGAACCCGGCTCCCAGAGGTGTGAGGCAACAGTGCTAACCACTGCACCACCATGCCTCCCTCACACAGTCCGTTTAATGCTAATAAAATTTGTTGCCACGTGATAGTCTGCAGGCCCCCTGTGACTTGATGGATGGATTTTAAGTTTATTTTTTTGAGAGTGGAAGAAATGGTATGTTTAGCTATGACATCATTCTCAATGACATCATTCTCAATGACATCATTCCTATTGAAATTAACTATCACTCACAAAGAGATCAAATTGACCTTGCAGTGTGACAATATTCAAAATCTGAAGCAGTGAAAAGAAAGATGTCATATCCTATAAACTCTATATAACCAAAAACTACTTTGTTTCTTAGAGTCTTTATGAAAGTGCCTTCCTTATTCCTTTGCACAATCTGCCAGAGAATTTTGCATGCTTTTTAAAAAAATATTAGAGTTGTTCTTGGCAGTCCAAGTCTAACAGATGTCCACATTCCCTTTAGGTGACTGTCGACCAAAATATGCTGACAGGCTAGTAAATAATATTAATTTTAGCAACACTCTGCCACAGCGCAGTGTATGAACAAACTTAGCTTGTGTAGCTTAACAGGCACAGAGCAGTTTGCTGTGCTATCATGGTTGTTTTTTTAAACAGATTTCATTTTAACAATGTACCTGAGGTCTGCAAGGAATCAATAATTCAGCTTTTCTTAATGTTTATAGAGTCTTAGTTATAGATACTAATTATAATGTGTTAGAAACATGACTCAGTGAAGGGTCTGTCAAAGGCAAAGTCTATTATCATCACATACTGTTTTAAATTACTTTGAAGTCTTCACTTAAACGACAAGGCTGATTTCTACATTCAGACAATTGAGAGAAGTGCTTGTTTCTATTCAAAATGCGAGGGAATTGAAATTCTTCTGGAATCTTTTTCACCAACTCATGGTTTTTGTTCTACAAATCTGAACCTGAAGGAGGACGTAAGAACTGAAATGATCCAGTCTTATATGTACGAGCCCAGTAACCATTTTGCTGTTTTGAAATCACTCGTGCCGGAGTCAGAACTGCAGAATCAGTACAGCATGATTTAAACGGATCTTGCTGCGTTGTTTGATTTTTGTGCTTTTATCCTGGGGTCCTTCTTAGTATATAAAGCAAGGAACCTCATTGTTCACAGTTCTGCTTTTGAAGTTTGCCCTAGTGTCGTGTGTTTGGAGATATTCTGCACCTTTTACTTATGCGGGTTCCCTCCTATGGAC
This sequence comes from Isichthys henryi, assembly GCA_026776945.1. NCBI lineage: Eukaryota > Metazoa > Chordata > Actinopteri > Osteoglossiformes > Mormyridae > Isichthys > Isichthys henryi. The sequence continues at coordinate 18,239,072 of JAODJX010000136.1, forward strand.
TAAAGTTGTGTGGGTTGGTGTCTCTAAATTGCTATACGTGTGTGTGTGTGTGCGTGCGTGTGTGTTTGTGTGCGTGTGTGTTTGCGTGCGTGTGTGTGTACGTGTGTGTGTGTGCGAGCGGGTTTACCTATCCTTATGGGGACACAATGTCCTCATAACGTGATAAATATCCGTTTTT
>JAODJX010000136.1:18239349-18251872 GCA_026776945.1 Isichthys henryi
ATTTTTCCCATAGAAGTGAATGAGCGGGCCCCATAAGGATAGGTATACCCTACATGTGCGTGTGTGTGTGTGTGTGCGTGTGTGTTTGTGTGTGCGTGTGTGTGTGTGCGTGCGTGTGTGTGTGCGTGTGTGTGCGCGTGTGTTTGCGTGCGTGTGTATGTGTGTATATGTGTGTGTGTGTGTACCTTGTGATTGTTCTGCTCACGGTGTGTTCTCTGCCTCCTGGAATAGCCTGCATTCCTACTATGGCCCTCTGTCACTGAAATAATTATGGAAAACGGATATTAGAAAACTTCCGTTCATGGCAGTTGTGCATTTGATAGCCATTTTTGGTGGATGAAGTGACCCTCGATTAGCATTGATAGATAGATCTTCTTTAACCCTGTAGAGGTTATGCACAGAGGCACAACCACGAAGAGGACTTAAAACCTGACTGTTATGTGGATGGGATAATGTTTTGTGGTAACCATGTTGTGGGAGTCATTAGATTCCATGCTAACTCTCCATGATTCTGTAATGGCCAAGAAACAAAGAGGCCATTTTACAAGAGCAGGTACATCTTCTGTTTTCTCATGGTGTGCCACTAATCAAGAAGATAATGCCCCTATCCACAGCGTTACAGAAACTCAAATGTTTTCTAAGATACCAGAATGTCAGATACATTTCGATGGACTGTCCAATCATCCTATCTGAACATCTTTGAACGATAATAGGAAATCTTTGCAGAGGGCAAAATACATTTCAACCCTGTTCACCGTTCAAATAACTGAAGGTTTTTCTTCATGAAGGATGCTCCAGCGTTCCACTACATTCAGGTCTTGTATGTCAGCATTCCAAGAAGGACCAGCCTTGTTAAAAAAAATGAAACCCATGCTTATGATTGGTAAATATCATGTCAAAGACTGGAGAGGTTTGAAAGTTAGTGGAGAGACTTATGTGAAAATACAGGTAAAGCAAATGGAAGAATAATAGGATGTTTTTAAAATTTCATGTCAGGAGTATGGTATGTAAAATTGTCACCAGAGTTTAGCTACATTATACATTATATATATTTTGCAAACTGCAGCCTGGTTCTTCCCTGTTTCTCATTAATGAAGGGCTTCTTCCTTGCTTTACGGTCCTGCTTCTAGGAGCCTGATACTAACTGTCCGTAATGTTTGCCATTCCTTTTGAAGATCACTTGATGTCATCCTACAATTCATGAGTAGCTGTCGGATAAGTTAACGGTAATCTCTGGTATTAGAAAGTTGCTTCTGCCCTTTACCTGGCTGGATTCTGGTCATTCACAGTGTCCCCTGCTTCACTTTAGCCTTAGAAACTTTGAGCATGGAAACAACCTGCTAGCAGAAACCATCATTAAACCAGGATTTAAAAATGCAGATTAGTTTATAAATATAGAGTGGTCTCTTAATTTTTTCCACAGCTGTATATTTAAACTGTGTATCTGAAAGTATTTTAGATTGTTAAGAAGAACTATAATCTTGAGTCATAATACTGTGTCATTTTTCAGAGACATCAGCCATAGTCTACTTGCTAACCACTTCCTGTGACTACTAGTGTCATGCTTGGAGAACTGGGGACTCGTGTGAGTCTGTGTAAAAACCGAAGAAGACAGCAACACTTACAGTGCTGTTAATCACAGACGGAAAGCTAATCTGGTCACCCGCTAACGAAAATCATGAAAATCAGAGCCGGTGAGTGTGCAGTGTCCCTGCGTCTGATCTGTATCTAGGATGAGACGGCAGTTAGCTGGAGTATTTCTGGAAAATCTACTAATTATAGTAGTGTGGAGTGACGTGAAGATGTGAGGCAGACACACATGACCAGTACTGGGACTTTGATTTTTTATTTTTGCAGTACTGTATCATTAACTTTGATTAATTTTGTTTTAAATATAAAAATATTCTTATTTTAATAATTAAGTTTTATTAAGTATTTCCATGGACAATCTTAGTAATAAAAAGATAACTTCCAAAGTAATTTATCCAATAGAAAAAGACATGCATTAGCTATGTTATTGTAATGCAATTACAGCAATGGTTCAAAATTTTGAATTAAATGTGCTTTTAATAAATGTATTTTAGGAAAGATCACTAAAATCTAAGTCTGACTCATCACCTTGTGCTTGCTTGACTTTGCGTCTGTATGTTTGAGTCACAAGGCTAAGAACATAATATTGAATGTCCTGCTGACTCATGACAAGAAGAGCAGTGGTTGGGTCTTTCGTGAGTTCAGATGAATTTTTACAAGCTGAAATAAAATGCAAGGATGCTTGTGCAGGTGGAAAAAAAAATGTCGAAATGAAGAGGGTGGCAGCAGGCTGTGAGTCGCTGGAGAAGCCTGGTGCAGTCGTCGGGATAAAGCAAAAGCACGGAGAATCAGCGGGAATCAGCTTAGGGCCGAGCAAACAGGACAAGTGGCAGCAAACTGACTGAGGAAAATTGATAAATGGATTAAAAAATCACGGGCAGGAAGCCTGACGATCTGATAACTGACCTTAGGGTCTGATTCACTGTAATCTTGAATTAGTAATACTAATAATAATTATAGGTTACATTTTTAAAGCGCCTTTCAGAATTCCAAGGTTGCATTGGATGTGAGCTTTTGTGGAAGGTAGGTGGAGGGGTAATCGTAACTGTATTGTACATGGCGTGCGTCTAAATTGGCCATAATGTACGAATGCCCCCCCCACAGTAGACTGGCTTCCTGTCCAGGATGCATCTCTGCCTTGTGCCCTGCGATTCCTATGACAGGCTCCAGGCTCACCACAACCCTATGATAGATTCCAATAAGATAATAATTCCCCCAAAAATAACATAAACACACAATTAAAGTAGTTAAAACATTGGTAAAAGAGGTTAAAACATAGTTTAGTGAAGTAGCTTTTAAAGCAGATAGTTCTTGGGCATAAACTATAGCGTGAGATGTGTTTGCTGCTAAACAATGCTAAACGGGGACTTATTCATTATTTCAACAATATAGCGGAGAGAAGACGGGGCTACAGCTTAGGCGTGTCGCACCGGAGAGTGTTCATGCCCAGACCAGTGTACCGAATCCGAGACGGCGGCCCCAACCCGTACTCCGTGACTCCGTGGTATTCCTACTGGGGGTATGGTAAGTGCCTTGTCATCCTTCTCTAATTTGGAAGAGGAATGTCATCTGTAACATTCATCTGTAAATTAAAAGTCCCCATCACTGTGTGTTGGTAGTAATTTAAGTTAAATGCAGGGTTGTGAGGACAGTGTTGATTTGCATTTGGGCATCGGAAGCATTGAGGAGGGTGGATGGTGAGGGTGGGGGATGTTGTGAGGGATCTCAGGCGCACGTTGGTTCATCGCTGCGTGAATGTGATGAACTTCATTGCTGCATCTGATTCCGCAGCTGACAAAAATTGATCCACACCACAGTGAATTATACAGCACTGAAAAAATACTGATGTTCTCCACATTTTTCAGAAAGATATACTGCAGACATTGGTCCTATTAAGAGCCGATAAGAACCACCAGCTTAAGCAATAATCTCCCCTAGATAAAAGGCAGTACTGTGGTGAACATTGTGGCTGTAAACCTAAAAATGTTGTTACATGGTCTGTGATGAACATACTCTCCTTACAATTGGTCTGGACCTTTGTAACATCACATGACCGTTAAAAACAGCAACATGGAAGTATTGTAGGGAAAGTCTTACTGTACTGAGTGAAAGGAAACATTTCCAAATATATAACAGACTGGTAGATAGATAGATGAGAGGTAATGAATCCTGAACTCCCCGAGATTGATGCAACAAATAGACAGTGAACAACAATGAACTGCCAGCCTGGGGGGTTTATTTTCAGAGAGCAATGCAAATCTATAGTAAGAAATAGCTATTTTTAAAATTAAATCCCCTGACAGTTTTCTTTTTTTAAAGAAACCATAACTTTCTAAAAACATAACATAGGTACCATGATTATTGTTTGAGATTTTGCTGAACCACTCGGAAATTCCCGACTTTTTACATTATTTTCCCAGCTGTCCTGTAATAACTGTGAAATTGGTATTAAGTTTGACTGCAGTGGTGTAAATTAGCATAGCGCATACCCAAGCACAAAACAACTGGCATCCGTGCCCTTCACAGAGAATGAAAAAACTGCTAATAATTTGCAGAAATGTTTCCACTTATGAGTAATTTTTGCTAATGACTAATACTGTAACTAAGTAAGTAACAAAATAAGGAACAAGCGTTTTTCAGCATAAGTATTTATTATTGGAAAATAAATGAACTATTCTAGTATCCACAAACATGTAGTTTTGTTTAATATGTTTTTATATATGTCGTAATATATTTATCTTGTCTCATATATCCCCAAGTGGCAGAAAGGCTCCATTGATGTAGGTGATTAAATTAGAGTGAATATTTTTCAGTAAAATAACAGAATGGGAACATTAATAACGTCGCCTACTGGGCATGAGGTGTATTGTGGCGTCACATAAACTTACAGAACATAAGAGGGCGAAGGTGGAGGATGGCGAATGTCCTCTTCAGGTAAGTACGTGCTTTTTCTGATCGACGTGTTCCTCATGGTCGGTGCATTTTATTTTTTAGCTCTTAGTGAAAGCAAACATGCGCTTTGGAAGGGGAAGTACAATTTCCTTTAAAGAGGAAACGTTACAATTTTATGGCTACGGTTTTCCATATTCTGTTATTTTTATTAAAAATGACCTTTAGGAACTTCCCATTTCTGTCACTAAACAGGGAATTTTCGAAAAAATAAAAAGTGAGAACTCAGTCCTGTTTTTCACACTCTTACAGTAAACAGAAACAGCGGTTGCGGTTTCAGTGATTGTTTTTCAGTCATGTGCTTTTTGGCAAATTGTATGCACGGCGCCGTCATTTTCCTCTCACCCCGCGAATGGGGATTCGCTTTTGCAGCTGCTCTTGCGTTTTCAGCCGCCGTGATCGCGCTGCCACGCAAGCGGCATTTCAGATGACATTTATACGGGTAAATATTTCAACTTCTCCACTCCAGCTATTTATTTTGTTTTAGACAGGAATAAATTCCATCGCAGAACCTTACTCACTCCTCTGACTGTACTTGTTAGGTCTCTCCCTTAGATGAAAATATTCAGAAGAACCTCTTTCAAGTTATATGGGGGTTACTCTATTGGTTTGGATACCATACTAGTGATCAGAAGGTCAATGTCTGAAATCTTATGGTCAGGAGGGCAATTTCACCACTGGGCCCTTCTGCATAGCCGACTTGTTCTTAAAAAAAGAAAAGTAAATATATGTAATGGACAACAAGACCTTCGTGCAAAACATACAGTATTGTGTAAAAGTCTAAAACAGGCAAATAAAATTATGTTTAAATGATATTCACATTTATGTAAAACTACGATATTATGGTTTTCCAAAGTGTGACAGCTTAGTCTCCTAAAAATCTCCTAAATTCACCTCAGTATTTGAAGCAGCCATTCAATATAAATGTATTTATTGACTTGACCGCTAGCAGACTGGTTTGGTTTACCTGGTGGTGCACCCACAAGCATACAGGAAATGGCTGAGCCTCCCCTGAGAAGAGGCCTAGCAACCAAAGTGCTCTTCATCTAACCATCCAACACGATATGCCTGGAGGGCAGAATAAATTCTTGTTATTTTTTTGTACATATTCTGCAGTAAAAAAAATTTCTTACCAAATATACACTTACTACCCAGATATCTAAACATCTTAAACATTTTCTTTGACTGCGTAAGACTTTTACACTGCACTCTACAGTACAGAGTATTGCTTTTGTGTGGGTAACAATTTAACAGGAAATAACAGTGCATTTCTAATAAATTAATTATGTCTTAATGAACTCCATTTTCCTGGGTTGTGGGGTTAATGATGCCACAATCGTACATAAATTATAATTATATAATGTTAAAACAAACATATTTTGGGTGAGTTTATACACTCATGAATATTACAAGGACATTTTAAGGCAATGTACAGTCCTGGGATGTTCATGAGTAAGAATCACTTTCCAAACTGCATTATGTACATTCTTGCATTACAGTACAGTAGTTGCCCTTATTTTGTAAAAAGGTAGCAGAATCCTACGTTTCCTATTGAAGTGGCTGTTTTATGAGCTGATACAAATAACATGCTGGCTTGTCAGTTTCTGTATAGATTAATTTGAAATCCTGTTTCTAGATATGCTTTAATTTGTTTATTTTTTTTAATACTACCATGCACTATTGCCTTGGCTTGTAATTGCCCACACTATGGCCAGCTGAAGTCCCCCTTTAAGCGTTACAGGAGAGCTTATAGCCACTGAAATGGACAATTTTGCTTTTTATATATATATATATATATATATACATATATATATATATATATATATTTTATTTTTCCCTCGGGTTTTGAGCAAAATGGGTCATTCGTAACAATGTCAGCAAGGGGGTCATTCTTTCGAGCAAATTATTTTACAAAGACCTCACCTGTAATCAGGGGGTGTTGCTAGAGATTTTGTGACCCATGAAGGTATATTACATTGGGCCCCCCAATCCAGACTAATCCAGTTATTTTTCAATTGATTTCGGCCCCCTGTCACTCAGGGGCGCTTGTAATCGTCCTACAAATTATGGCGCCCTGCAAGTAAAATTCACATGGAGAAGAACAGTGTACCACAGTGCTTCCGGTGACAGCTACTCTATGGAAAAGACACTCTTTGTCCATCAAGCCTCTGAGGAATGCTAAGATTGAGCTTAATTTTTAGAAATCCACTCCCTCAAGTTACATTTACTGTTTTATGTTACAGCTGTTGATAGCTTCGTCAGATATATGGCTACGTTTATGGTTCCAGCAGACTTGTTTTGGAAATATTCATACTTGCAAAGGTATTTCTCAAAAGCTTTGAGTCGCAGGTTTCAGGACACAATGGTGACATGCGTCATGTTAACTGGAAACTGGTGGGATCAGTTTCGATTATGTGGCCCTCTGCTGGCCAAAGCATAACATAACCTGTAAGCACAGACTGAGATTCAAACACCACTCTCTTCATTACTTAATTTCAGTCAAATATAGCATTAATGCCTATTGAATTAAACAGATAGTCTTGAGAAGGCGAAGGAATTATGATGTCTTAATTAGTTAAATAAAATAAATTTTTTCAAAATATATGTAATTTACATTCATCAATAAAATACATGTCTAATAGTTTGTCATTAATGGCAGGTGAGTCAAAGTCTCAATTGATAATCTAAACATGCTGATTGCTGGGAAATCCCCACAAGCAAATTACTGTCAATTTTTTACTTTTCGCCGAACTTCACAAATAATGGACCAGTTGTTTTCATTCTTATTACCATGGCCCTTTCCACAGCCAATAAAACCCTAAAGCCCAGCCCTTAGCTTTCTAAGGCTTGTATGGTATACTTCTTTGCTACATGCTGGCATTGATCTGTGAGCAGCCCTCAGCTGGGCTTGGGAGACAAGTGTAAAGAAACGTGAAGATTTTGGGGAGGCAGGGTTTTGTGGGGGGGAGAGGTTAGGGCCTGTGCTGTGAGGCAAAGGAGTGGCAGGTTGGCACCCTTTTGTCATGTCCGGTGCCATGCGTGGGGAAATCGTCTGGGCCAGAAAGATACCTCGGTTTCCTGGAGGTCCAGAGCAGCCGAGGTCTCGCAGGAAGAGCTGCATGGTCGCGCATTTCTTCCTTCCGCCCGTTCCTGAGCCGTGTGTGGTGGTAATCGGAGTAGAACAAAGGCCTCACTGTTCGTGTGGCGTGAGTCGCGCGTGTTCTGCTGTTTGTGCGAGAAGCTGCATGGTGACATGCATGCCTGACTTACGGGGGCCCTTCCTCAACTTCTCAGTCAGGGCACAATCAAGCCAACGACTCTCTACAAAACACGCTCTCTTCTCTGGCCAACATAAATGTTATTGTAATTTTTTTTCAGAACAGCTGTTTATTATGGGATTTGCAGGAGGAGGGAGGAAAGCAACAATTCTTACAGATATCGAACAGGCAAAATAAAGCACTCGGTAGAAGAAAGGCAACATAAAAGGAGATGCAAAGTATTTGTGATGGTAAGCAACACAAAACCACTCATGATAACATCGTCAAGAGTGCCAAGGGGCATGAGAAAAAATGCAAGATAGGGTGCATTGCATGCGCTTTGTGCAAGCTGGCGAAATCCTGATATGGTAGCTGTGGCTTGCATAGTGTACCTGCATGAGCAGACGATAATGAGATTCATATTTCATGGCAGAAGGAGGAGATGTGTAGCTGCTGGAACATCCTTCTGTACTTCAGAACTTCTCTGCCTTGCTCGCCGCCGCATGGGGAGCTTTTAGGGGTTCAGAGGTCAACACTTTGCAGAGAGAACAGATCTATCTCCCGCATATGATCAGCGGAGGTGCTGCAAGACGCGAGCTCTCCCCACTGCAGTTACCGGGAAAGACAAATTCTGTTCGTCCCCGTGAAATATGAATAGTCCTGTGGTCTCATCTGATGTTCTCACATCATTTATTCAGTACTTACACCCTCAGGGGATAAACCTTCTCCCACTCACATTTAACTGCCCTTTACATCTCATTCACTCTGGCCGGAGTGAGTTTTACAGCATGAATCATGTACGTCTCTGAATGGCCTCTCTGGGTCGGGATATATAGAGGGTAAAAACGGAAATGAGCCTCCTGGTGTAAATATGTTTTCTCACTTTTAGCAAGTCCATGGAAACACGCACAACTTCAGAAACAATGTAATCAATCTTATGTGTCCCCACAATCCTGTATTGGATAAGCAGATGGAAGATGGATGGTTGGATCTCAAATGCAGGTTATTTTTATTGGATAATAACGTACCTATAGGAAAAGATGACGACAATAATGTGGAATGACAGTAGTAAAACTGACGCGCTTTTCTTTTATTTCTCATAGCTATTTTCAGCAGAAAGAGAAATGCTGGTGTACCTTGTGACCAAAATGGAGGATGGCGCAGCTACGATACGTTATTCGGTCACGGGCTGCCAGTCTGGTGCTGATGATATAAGCAGAAGTGCTTCAGGGCTGCTAAGGGTGTCACAGTGGCCCAGCCAATCATCTGAGAGGTTCAGGCGCTTTGTTTCACCCTTTCATCCGAGGGACACCTGTCAGGCCAAGGAGCCCCTCTTGTGAATTATGGGATAGGAGGCCTCAGCAGGAACCCCAGTCTGTGGCATGAAATGGGTTAAACCACCTACAGGGTCATTTGGGGATCGGAAAGAGGCTGCTGAGGTCTGACAGGCGGTCAGTCCCAGGGGCCATTTGTAAGTGCCAGTTAAAACACATGTGAACTATGTACAAGATCCTTATTTTTCCCACTTTATTTTGCTATTATATACACTTGGGGGGATTTTATATTAGGAATGAGTTTAAAACTAATGACTTTTTGTCATATTGTAAAGAAGGATTCATGTCAAAATTTTAATAATTCCTCTGAAAGATGCATTAGTATTTAATCACAATTAACATTTATTTCTGTCAAAGTTCTCAGTAAGCTAATGTAGGAGAAATGTACGCAGTTCTGAACTTGTAGCTTCACACTTTATATTCTCACTTCACATTTCATCTTTCATTCTTTTTTGTTTTGCTTTCTATTTTTTCCCTGATTTGTGGCTGTTGGAACCGGTGAAGCTGCATCGCCATGACATCATCACACTGGCTTATTATGTGCATGTTGTCACTGACAGCTTCGGAGACTTTGTCTACGTGTCAGTTGACAAATTATTGGGCTGGAGAGAAGTAAAGGCTTATGGTGTCCTCCTGGCAACAGAAGTAGCCAAACCTTTCCATTCTGAATGTTTAGGTTTTACCCCATTGGCCTTGTCTGATCCTGAATTCTGTTTCCAAGCATCCATTCCAGGTTTCCTTCCATCATTAAGGAGCAAGCATAGTTCTGTAATCCAATGACAAACAGTCTTGGCTCTTGTCTTGGCAAATTAATATCCACCATAATTATATCTTGGTGAATTAATTTTTATGGCTAATGGTAATCTGCATCTCAAACAGATATGGGCTTTTTCAGCAAGCAGTTGAGGCCAATCTAACTTTGGATGTAATTACACATGCATAATGAACAGGGTAATTATATTAAATTGTCCACTTCTTCTAAATTAGACGCTGATTAGGATCATCTTTTTTCTGATTGTAAACATTCTTGAGCATCTTTATGCATCTTTTTGTGGATTAATTTAATTTTGTTGCAGCAGATTTTGTGGGCCGTGATAGCCAATTGGGTGCAAGACTGCGGTGAGGTGGCTTCCTATAGGAAACCTTTCTGCTTGTAGTTCACAGTCCTCCTCCAGGGGGAGCTGCTGCTAAGAAACCCAGCTATGCATCTCCAGGGTTAAGACACGCCCACTGTCACAATGCATGGACCAGTGTTTTTAGGACTGGAACTCATTTTCAGCTAGAACTAGAAGACTTTTTGAAAGAAAAATATCACGAGGCTGGACGTTTGCTATGTAAACCTACGTCTTTCAAAATATCAAATAAATAAATCAAAAGAGTAAACGAATAGACAATTTGAGAGGCACACTTATATAACCTGTAATAGAATGAACATGCCCTTGTGATGCTTATAGAAAACGCAATAGCTAGATTTTCTCTCAAGTATGCGGCGGTTCAGATGGTTATGTAAGGGAGAGAGTCCGAACTGCAAGCCAGGTACTTGCTTGAAGACATAAGTCAGAAAAAGGTTTACACACGTGGATGCAAGAGTTGCTTTTTGCTATCAACCATTTGAGTTCAGTCACCTGCATTTCATTTCAAACAGTTCAGTTGATGATGTCATAGTTACCTTTAATATAGATCTTAATGATATTCTGTTTATTAAACAAAGCAGATCATCCGAGCCGCAGTGTTGCCATTTTTTTTCCCACGCGTGTAAAACTGACTCCTTTTCCCTGAATGAAAATGGAAACTTGGCAAACTGCAAATAGCTGGAAGGGTGTCACACATGTGGGTGTCAGCACAGCCATTATGCTCTTTGGCGTAGTGCATTTGAAAAATGAAAAACATGCAGCATAAAACATTCCCTTTCCCCAGTAGTACAAGCATTATTAATTGTAATGCATGCAATATTTGAAACGTCGTTCATATTGAAGTAACAATTTCCTTGACATGACCAAAAATCTGTGGTTATATTAATCTGCAGGACATTTTTGGCTGAATTTATTTTAGAATGAGAGTAGCTGGCAAGGCTGAACAGGGTACTAGGAATGCTAAAGGATATATAATATTTCCATATTGTTCTCTGAAAATGTCCTTTAAAATTTAATATTATATATTTTTGGGTCAAATATATAAAAAATCATTGAGAAAATAACTGGAAGTATCTGATGCTGGAGCCTTGCGATGGCAGCTTGGCGGCTCAGTGGGTAGCATGTCTGCCTCACACCTCCAGGGCTGTGACTCTGGATCCTGCCATTTGGTCCACGTTTGAGCTCCCAGGTCCTGGTAGAGCAAAAACGTGGAATGTGAGCTCCTGGGTCCCGGGGTGGGAAACACTGCTGGAAAGGGCCCTTAATATGTGAGTGTGTGGATTAGGGTTATATTACCAAATATCCCCCATAATGTGATAAAAACCTGTTATTTTAACATTGTGGGGACCATTTTTCTGCCCCCCAGAAAGATCTGTGGATGCAATGATAAAACTAAAAATGCCAAAAGACTTGTATTTTGTTACTTACTTATAGTTACGGTTAGGGTTGGGTAGGGGTTAAGGTCACCGTGTTCGGATTAGAGTATTTCCATAGAAATGAATGGAGAGTCCCCACAAAGATATAATTACAAACCTGTGTGTGTGTGTGGGTGCTCAGTGATTGACTGGCATCCCACCCAATACCATGTTTGTCTTAATGGGTATAATTTAAATTATTCTCCATATTTAAGTCCAAAACATGATCCATGCTTTAAAATAAATGAATGCAAGATTTTCAACATCACCGTGTGTGGGCGTTGATGTGATTTTTATGTGTTAATGTGTGTGATGACAGTGGTTGAGTTATAAGGAGTCACACATGTCATTCAAAGACGTTTGTAAGTATTCAGTACTGATGGCAGAACTGAGGTTCTAAAAGTTACGGTCTCAACCCATTTAAACCCCTATTAGTCACTGTCCACTTTAACCTAAAGGGAACCAATGAAGCTTCCAACAGGAAGCTGGTTCAAGTAGCCAGAATTGAGTAGCACATGGTGATTCCATGTGTTGTTGGATGGGTCCACTGGGGGGCTGGGGGGGGGGGGGTATTAGGTTAGAGGCAGAGTCCCTGGCCAGGAAGTTGTACAGCTGCTCTGATGTCTTAAGATGCAAGTGATTTCTGCATGACAGTCGTGGTGACCTTTGAGCTCCATCCCAGCTGCTCAGGAAAAATTATATGATGAGGCATGTGTATCCGGTTCAAAGGGCTCCTGTGTCGTGTCTCCAGGGAGGATGAGGGTTGATGCATTATCTATACGGGCACGTTGGAGGGGGGGAGGGAGGGGGGAGTAACTGTGTGGAGGTGCAGGTCTGTGTGCAGG
>JAODJX010000136.1:18251972-18262909 GCA_026776945.1 Isichthys henryi
CCCCCCCCCCCCCCCCCCCCCCCCCCCCCCCCCCCCCCCCCCCGCCCCCCCCCCCCCCCCCACTAACTGTGATGATGTGCAGTTCTGTGTGCATGTGTGAATGGGAGATTTAAGAAAACTGCTGTGCTGACATATCTTTGCACAGCATCTAGCAGTTTACCCCAAGTAAGAACCTTTGAGTGACACCTGTTGACTGTCTCCCCTCAGCAGGGACAGCCTGTTTGAAGAGGGGATGATTTTGCAGCAAGTCTTGGAGCTATTTGGTTTGACAAGTAAGGTGACCATCTAATCCATGTCAGGACCTGGAGCTACTTCAGGTTTTACAAACTACCTTAAAACCGAAATGCCCCTGTGCGCGGCTAATTAGTTCAGTTCTTTGTACTTTTACTGGTTTGTTTCCTTGACCTAAAGACTCATCCAGCTGTTTCACATTGACAATAGTGACACATGCATGATTACTGGAGACTGACCAATCAGCTCACAGCAAGGCCTCGGTGCTAAAGTGAAGTCCGGGTTCTTTTGATTGAAATGGTTGAAATGGTCGTTTACAATCTCGGTTGTAGCCCATAGTGTCCCTCCTGACATGGACTAGCTGGTCACCCTGTCAACAAGGGAAGAGTTTAAAATTTTCCTTCAGCTGCACTAGTCTAGAATGGCGACAGAGAAAGAGCAATGATACAGTTCTGAAACAGTTAGAAAACGACTTAAAAGAGTCACCTCCTCTTCTCCTCTGTCTGCCTTGACTTTTAAATTATATGCCAGTGTTGAGATATACTTATACAACATGGTAGAAACACCATAGCTGTTATTAGTCACATCATTTATTATGTTTCCATAATATGACTTTTAAGGATTTACTGCAAATAATATTTCATAGTTGACATCTGAGCCACAAACAATGTGTACTGTTGATTTTTGATAAAGGAGACTTGGAGTTAAAGTGGTTTGCATTGCTTGCTAATTTCATAACAACAAAATATTTAATAGTATAATTTTTTAATCAATTTTTAAAGAAAATATGTTTCCTTAATGCCTCCAGTTGACTTTTTAAATTGGAATCTAACCTCTATTGTTTGCACTATTGTAGTTTTGCCAGGTGAGAAAGTCGGTAGCTTTTGGTAGCTTGACGCCTTTAGGAAATCTTAACAGTTCTTCCTTCCTAGTGTTGTCTTGTATTTTGCTGAGCACTTCCACATCCATTTTTACATACAATGGGTCGTTTGCGCGTGATGTCATGGCTCTGTTTCCTCGATTCCTTGGTGTTAGGGTTGTGCTCTTCACTTCTGCGGGACGCACGGACGAAACTAGTCGGTCACGGATTACCTGCTAACTAGGCCTTAGTCCACAGATTCAATCCGGACGGACTGTTTTCTGACTTCAGAGGTAAGTGCTTTGAGCTGGTGACTTTGTCCAAAGTCATAAGCCCAAACCCTGTAGGGGTGACAAGAATTATATCAGAGCGTGTCAGTGCCCTAGTTTTAGGGACAATGCATCAACAGGAAGACGTCAATGGCGTCCAACTGCGCTGAACTCGAGGATCGATTCCATTCCTACATGCTGTCCATTGTTTTATTTTTGTGAAACGTGCCGCTGAACTGTTATTTTTGGAATTCTATTGATGCTCGACAGGGAACAATATTTCGGGAACCGATTCAAACGCAGGACAACAAAGAGGCCATATGTTGCCATAAAAAATGAAAGATGTTGGCCTGGAATATGCCTGCTGGATATAGCCTCGGACGTGATGCGCCCACAGGTGCTCCGCCTGTTGTGTCACTCTTAAAAGATCTTTCCCGTTCAGCGTCTGAGTTTAGCAGCATCATTACTCTTTATTATTTCATTAAGCATGAATGGAAAGTTTATATGTACATCTCCGGGGCTCCGCCTTGTTGTATGCATTATGGTACAGCAATTAGCATTTCCGGGCGGTGTTTACATTTATGAAGTCACTCATAAATTATTGCTCTTTAAAAGCTTTTGTGCGTTACTTGATACAAGCTGTAAAGTGCAGTGTGTATCACCTAGAGAGCACAACAGGAAATACCAGGCTGGCTAACCTAATAAAATCCAGAGAGTCTAAATCATTAGCTGGGAATTCTTTCCTATAATGTTTCCGGGCATAAGCACTAACATGATTTTCATGTTAAATCAGCAGTTTCAGTGCATTTGTGCTTTTATGATCTTTGCTATAAAGTAAGAGAGAATGTGTACTTCTGTGAGGCCCACAACTTTTTTAGGTTTCCCTTTTGATCCAGTGACTTCTGAACCTAGTTGCTGTAATGTTAACAGCGAAACACCTCTAAATACCTCGTTCCACATGATGGCTTCATACCCATCACCGGTTGAGCATTGCAAGTGTGGCCTTTGTTTCATCCAGGCTTATATCTTGTACACCACTCCTCAGACAACCAAGTATCCAGGTGTGACCTACAACATTCTCCTCCTCGGGAGACGGTGGTTCTGAGGGCATGAAGGATCCACGTTATGTTCCCCACAAAAAGAAAACAGATATGATGCAAAAATGCTCATTTCTGCAATGCAGTGCAGGTAGAATACATCTGAACAAACATGTCATGACCTGGAATTGCACGTTTGCATTATTTATGTGATGTAGTGGAGACCACGCATTATACATTTAAGAAACGGCATCCTGCATTTATGAAATAATGCAAAAATCCCTAGAGGATTAGAGGAGTAACAGAGGTTGAAAGCACTAATGCAGAAGTTAATGTTGTTGGTCTGATTGCATTCTGCCATTCATGAAGATTTCAGAGGATTGTTGCATTGTTGAATGCTGTCCGGCAAAACTGCGAGGTAGGTGGGTTAACGGTGAGCCCATAACTCCTCCCCCGGTGCACTACTGCGACGGTTCAGGCCGCAGCCGGGAACAGCCAGCAGCACGTGGGAGACCTACTCAGGGAAACAACGCCGGTCATGGATGCACTTCCTCTCACTGCATATATCTGCGGTTTGGGCTCGAGAAAATTTCTATGTGGCAAAAGGAGGACTGTAGTTAAGTCTGGCGCACGTCTTCCCGTTGACTACTGGGAGCTGCTCTGTAAAGGCCACAGGAAGGCAATTAAGATCCAGAAAGATCCACTTTTGGTCAGTTTTATTCAGAAAACCTTAGGAATTTAACTCATCGTTTTCTTTGCTATTTAAATGTTTTGGTTAGTTTTTCTTAGGCTGCCTTTCTAGCTGTGTTCTTCATACCTGATGTGCAAATTGAACTGGGACTCTGAAGCCACATGCTGCAAATGTAGGGATGGCATAGGCAGAGTGGATTAATCCAGTTTTGATGGTGATTCCCCTGTTCGGCCTGTGTTTTCTTCTTTGTGACGGTACCCGTGGGTGCCCTCGAGGCTGTCTGCCGTGAGTGCTAATTATTCTGAGGTCACCTGTTTCAGGTGCTCCCTGAAAGTGTTTTCTCAGGTAATTAAGTCGCGCACAGCAGCTAGTGCTAGGCAGAGCTGGCACCGTGACGTCGAACTCCAGGCTGGGTGCAACCAGGCCCTCCCCAGACGGAGTGATGAAACGATGTTGTTGGATTGCGCACCTTTATACGCGCGCACACACACACACACACACACACACACACACACACACAGAGTTCAGAGGATTGCATCAACTTACATGTTTCAGGGCATACACAGTTCTTGAAATCCATATTCCATTGCAATGCATTCTGGGAAGTGTGGAGTACAGTATATTGAAAGAAGAGGCAGGGGGGAATCATCCACTCTGATACTAATGGGTATGCTTATGCAGAGAGCAGCTTTGGGTGCACGAGCGAGAGTACAAAATAGGGAAGCCGGTTATGTATATTATACATTTGTTTAGGTGTATGTTTGTACAAAGGGGGGTTTATTTTGTGTTTTTTCCCATCTGAATGTCACTTTCGGTGGGTGAAGCCTTGGGGACTATGGATTCAAATCGCTGGAATTATGGAGTCAGTTGAAAGTGTGTCCTCGTGTTGTACTGTCCTTAAGAGGTGAGGTCTGGGGTTAGTTTGGGTGGAGCCGTCCTCATTTGCAAGCATGCTTACCTCAAATGCTTCGGTCTTAATCCGCACGTATAAATGGGTACTTAATCCAGCCATGTTCATTAGTAAAGTCTACGTAAATTCACATTGGATTTTGACTAGCATAGTTTAAAATTAGCCCCAGCACCTCATTGACCCATAAAGCAAAAGGCCTGGCTAATTCTGACATCCCTCCTGTGCTGATTTTTTCATGCTAGAGCGCATGAAATTAAAATGAAATACATACATGCATACACACACACAGGTTTGTAATTATATCTTTGTGGGGACTCTCCATTTCTATGAGGAAATCTGTAATACCAACATGACAACCTTGTGTGTGTGTATGTATTATATATATGTATATATATAATCGCAACTCAGCACAGGTTTTCCTGGAAATACAATTATCTATTTTTTTTCCCCTCTTCTCCAGTCCCACAGAGAGCCAGACGTGTGCCATACCAAACCCTGCTCGCTTTCACCTCACACAATACCCATTGTACTCTGACCTTTTGTTTTGCAGCCTTCCCTGTTCTGAGGTGGCGCTAATTGTCTTTATTTCTGCATTGGGCACTGCACCCCCTCACCCCCCTCGCCTTTCATACGCAGTGCGATGGGGTGATGGGCAGTCCGACTGGGGGGCGTTCCCTGGCACTGCCAGCTGGTCCGCTGACGTGCGTGGCTAAATGCTTTAAGAGGACTTAGGCAGGCCGAGGATGGCTTTGACGCAGGCGGGCTATTAAAGGCCTCTGTTGGGTTTTTAAGGAGAACTGGTTTCCCTGGCTGCTCGCAGGACTGTTTGCAGTTCCGCGTGTCACTCGGAAAGCTTGCTATAAATAGAATAGGGCAGATTAATCACTGCTAACAGTCTAAATGAATTAATCGAGAAATTTAACATAAAGAAAAGTGGGTCTGGAGGGTTAAGAACTCAAAGATGTAACAGCTTTCCTGAATGTGAATGATGCGTCTCCCCGGCAACTCGTAAATGGTAAAGTGTTCTCCGTGTTCTAGGTTTATCCGTGCCGTGTTCCAGGTTTATCTGTGTCGGCTGCTGTCCTCTCCCTTGAACCGCCAACATCCTGAAGGAAATGTGACAAACCTCAGCTGTGGCACTAACCCCGCGGACTGACGCCTTTACAGGAGCCAGGGATAAAAATAGCATGTCGTACTGCTCACCGGAATACAGATTTCTGCTGCCTCCTGCTCTGGGTGCTTAGTTATTCGTCCAGCTGATTCTCCAGCATATAGTGATCTAGCTGCTCTTTAACTTCTGCAGGTTCTAACAAAATCCAGTTTAGTTTCGTATGGTAACTGGGGGAGCTTCTGAGAATGAGGCGTGTTTTAAATGGCGTGCACACGGCATGCTGTAGGGGGGCGACTGTAGGTGCCCGTCTACGTGGAGCCGACAAGCCGACGATCGTCTGTTTTCGGATAACGGTCGCCTGATACTCCAGCTCACACCCAAGTTCCGGGGTTTCCAGTCTCCTTTCTCTACCTTTATAAACCCGGGCCGAGGGGTGAAGCATTTCCCTGGCCGAGAGAGCCCAGTAAAACTCCATTTTTATCTTTCTAGTCCGCAAGACGGCAGAGCTCGCCAGCTAAAAATAGCCCCTGCTGGCTTGCTGCCTGTGGCTGTGGAACAGGTCAAATTATGTAGAAAGATGAAAATTTAAAGGCACCTTGCTCTCAGCTACACTCTCAGTCCTGCATCCCTGGTCACCAAGACCTGGTTTTCTGAGAGTTCCACTTACCGTTAAACGTTCTTAATGCCATTTTGAGATTCACAACACATTCTTTTTTACTCCTGGGAATTTCCTATTGCCAGCCCTTTGTCGTCGTCGCAGTATCTGGCTTTGCAAACCCTCCGTAAAATGTGCATAGCAACAGATGGAGAATTATAGAGATCTGTAGAACGATGTCTTGGAAAATGTCTCCCAGCTTTTCCAAATTCCATGCTGCATTGTGAGTCAATACGGGAATCCTGGTTTGTTTTATTGGCAGATAGCCGCTGTCATCGGGATCAGCGACTTGATCTTGCAAGGCTTTGATGGTGCAGTTGTTAGTCCTCCTGCTCGTCGTGACAACGCCCCATACAGCACATTGATAGCTACACAGATAGTTATGGGAATGCGAGGGCGCCAGTGGCCACTTTAATTGAAACTAATTATGTTTCTGTCACCGTTACAGTTGGGCTGGTCTGCATTCACGTGGTCTGGCATCTTCAACAGAAGCAGGTCTACAAAAATGGTTACAAAGTTAATTTGGTGCCAAAATCTCATTTGCCACTGTCGTTTTGGCTATGGGTTTATTTGTTTAACGTGAAAACGTTGCCGGATAGCTGCGCTCGGTGTTGGGCAATTTATTCCATTAACTATTAATTTATTCTTGTGCGATTCAGCAATTTGCCATTTGTGGGTCTGTAAAAAAACTGCATTCGGAGATCGTGTTCTTGGACGACATAGTGCTGCCCAGTTTATCTTGTAGTTAAAGCTGGTTTAGTGAAAAGGCACAATGGTATTTAAAATAACCGCTAAACAACTGCACAGCAAGTAAGCTAATGCATATGGAACATTTTGCAAGCACTAATGTGAATGATGGAGCAGCACATTTTAGGGAAAGTGCTACGGGGCTGTAAGTGAAGAGAGGGACAGACGAGGGAAGCAGGGAACATCTCTGAAAGAAGATCGTTTTCTGAGCTGTCAGTGTCAGTTTTAATATGAATTTTCATTTTAATGCATCATTTATCAGTGGCTTAGCATTGTTAACTTCATCCATGTATATTTCCTTCAATTGCTACCAGCACTAACTCATTAGGGGGAAGCCGAGATAACAGCAAAGGAGGAAACAGTGTAATCGTGAAGCCGGGGGAAATGGGAGGAGGAGGATTGGGAAACCCTCTTTCAGAGAATGCAGAAAACATTCGATAAATAACGGGGAATGTCAGTCGGGGTAGTTTGTGTTCCTTCATACAAAAACTGGAAGGAGAGAGAGAGAGAGAGAGAGAGACAGAGAGATGAAGAAGACAGCTGTGTTTAGCTGGTATTTTTAAGCACTTGATTGCTGCTCCAATCCCCTAGTCTTGCCTGGCCTATTTTTGGCTTGGGACGACCATTGTTCTTCCCCCGTCACCTGTGGGCCGTACCTTTGTTGATTCATATGCTAATGAGTCTGATCCCGTTCCAGTTGGCTGAAGGAGCAGGAGAGGAGGAACAAGACGAGACACGGTTCACGGAAGCTGCCGGACGCGACGTCTCGGCCCGGGAGGCGTGGAATTCCTCCTCCTCTTTCGTTAAAAAGAGGGGACAGACTTTGCAGTCGGCAAAATCAATGAAGACAGGAGTAGACAGACTGAGAAGGTGGCAAAAAAGATGCCAGTTTTTGTTCGTCTCTCCTGTTAGGGTTTAAACCACAGAATTTTTTTTCATATGCGTGCCGACTCCTATTCTACTGGGATCTGGGGATCTAAAAATACCCCTTGGCAAAAGGCGAGGTCTCTGAGCATTGTGATTCCCCTCCCCGTCACTCCGGAGGCAGACGGGGGAGTGAAAGAGGGAGAACAGGGTTTCACTGAGCTCTGCCTCTCTGGGGAGGGGAGAAGAGCACTCTCTCCCCCGCGGGCGGCCGGGGGGCCGGCTTAGTGTGACAGGAAGCGCTGGGCGGCCATGAGCCAGCCCGAGTCGGGGAGCCGGCGCTGAGCGGACGATGCTGCAAACGATCTACGAGGGCGATTCGTGCTTCCCCACGGCCGGGATCCAGGCACCCAGGCGGATTCCAGCAGTGTGCGAAATGCGGAGCGTGGATGGCTCAGGTGACAGAGGTGCCACTTTTTTTTGGACTCCAAGGGGATCTCTCTCTCTCTCTCTCTCTCTCTCTCTCCTCTCTCTCTCTGTTGCTCTCTCTCCTTCCCTTCCTCACTCCACACCGAGGTGGGCTCTCAAACTTCTCTCAGTGACAGTACAGCATGCCCGTACCCCGCTCCCTGCATCACCACGCTGTCCTTCCCCACGCGTGGCATGGTCTCTCTCTTTTTGTGCGTGTGATGGCTGACTCCGCCGAGCCGCTGTCTGTGCCGCTGCGCCGAGAGTTCTAATCGAGTCTCTGGCCACGGAGGGAACCTCCTGCCGTGAGTATGGCATCTTGTTGGTGACTGGGTGATCGAACGCGTGGATGCATCGCGGGCTGGGTGCAGCGCGGGGTGGGGGGGCGTTAGGTGTAGATCAGGGAGGCATTGAGCATTTGCGTGGTTGCCTCATCCTCACGGCTGTTTGAACCGAGCTCTGGTCGCACCTCTGGGCACGATGAAATCGCGGGTCTGAGCGCTGCAAACAGGCATGGGGCTGGAGGGGGGAAATCTCCAGCATGCAAAACAGCTGAATGCTGTGACCATTATTGCTGAACAGCTGTGGAAAGGCTTCTACTCCCCCATGCATTCTGTTATACATAAATGCTTCTGTTTCTCACCCTGGTGAAAGCCAACATCACTCTTGGTAACCGCTCCACTCTCTGACTCAACCGGGTTATCTCTGTGACTCAAACCAGTCCTGCTCCGCAAGCTCTGCCTTTACTTTTGTCGACTAAAATTAAATCTGGTAAAGGAGTACTGTGTCAGCCAGTGCGTCATGAGAAAGGCGACTTGTCGGGAAGCCCGTCGGCTCTTCACATAAAATTTGCATAAAGGTAAAGTCTCATTCTTCTTCCAGCCCCGTTTATGGCTCCCTCTGTTTGGTAAACATCGGCAAAAATACGGCACCCACAGACCCGCTCTGTGGATTTCGGTGACGAGCTGCTCAGTCCTGCATTGTAAGCTTCTCCTCACCTGGTTTACACATTTATTTATGGGTTACCTTGTCCATCACTTCCCGAGCAATTACAATCCCAGGAAGGATTCACAAGGCATGTGAATATCATTTTTAACCATCAGTGGTAATGTAATAGGGACTGGATGTTTACCCAGCTGCCAAAAACGAAAAGATTTATTTATTTCTTTCGGGCGGGGGGTGGGAGGTATTGTGCTGGGAGATATTTCTGTAATGCTGCAAGGCAGCAGCAGTTTCACCGAGAGATTATTAAAGTTCCATCTCATTACTAATCTTGTTTTAGGTTGTGGATGCGGTAGGGGAACGAACGTTTTAGGTCCTTTAAATGTCTGCAGAGTCTTAGGCTTCTTGCTTATTCTGTGGGTCAGCTATTCTTAGACGTTTTATTTTCAGCTTATGGCATTAGGGCGCTAAGATTAGGCCACTAGGCGTTGTCATCTTGTCTAAGTTAGCTCCAAATTTAACAGCACACCGGAACAGTTATTTATAGGGTGTTTGTCATTTTTCAGCCCCATCGACTGTGGTTCCGGCAAAGGTGGAGAGTTTTCAGAAGCCTCTAGCTCTGCCCACATGCTGGCCTTATCTTGTTTCATCTTTTTGTGGGGGGGGCGGGGGGTTGTGGTAAATGCCTCTATCGAACTTGCAAACCAGGTTGGCACCGCAAGTGATGCCCGGTTGTTGTCAGGAGAGGTTTGTGGCTCAGCCAGTGCTTGTGACCATTTCTGGAATAGACTGTGCAGTAACCAAGTCGTACCTGTGGGGGACGATCATGAGAAATTTTTCAAGCAACATCTACTGTTCGATTTTACCTCTTGTGCAAAATATATAACTGGTTAGTAAAGATTTTCATTATTACTATTTACCAAAAATACCCTCTCGCTGTGTCTGACAGCTTGGTCATGACGTTAATGTGAACTACTAGTCAACAGCTATAATGAGTCAAGGGATATGAGCCAATATGTGGTGCAAAGACTCATATTAGGTGTGTGTAATAATAACTAAATGTTGTGATGCTTGATTTAGAGATCCGGCTGGATATAACAGCATTGCCTGGTACACAAAGGCGAACTGAAAATCGATTCAATGCAGGTGCTTCATGGAGTGTAACAGCATGGAATATGCACTGATACATAAAACACCCCAGGTTGTCCTGAGCTGGGTCTATTAACTGGATTTGCCAGAATTAATACTGTCCATATCCTTGCAAATAGGTTAAACTGTAGACCGATGTAGACCAATGTCTGCTAAGCAACTAGAGAGAAAAAACACTTTTTGTTATTATTAGAAATCCAATGATATATTATTAAAAAGATAAATTGTTATATATGACTCATTTGTCAAGGCAAAGAGTGCCGTGTGCAACAGTTGTGCCTTCAGGGAAAGGAATATGCGAGTGATGTGTGAGATAATGAATAACGTGTATGTGGTCATTCCCAAGGGTTAGGGCAGGTGTCACGTTCTGCTGCGGACGCCCCCCGTCCTTAGGACTTGGCGCTGCTCTACAGAATGTGGTCAAGAGCGGAGCGAAGTAATACGTCCCTCTGGGGGATTTATGGGCCCGTTACTAACTTTGGGGGAATGATAAAGTTGGATCTGACCGCACATACTCTGCCATGTGCTTACGGGAGTCACGCCACACCCACATCGTAATTAAACTGCATGCCAAAAGCAACAGATTCTCCATGCACATCTGCATACCCACCCCCGGCAACGTGGCATCGCCCAGTCGTCCTATCGCGATTCTTCGCGTCTAATGAACAACGATTATGTCAACGCGCTATTTTTTTCTCTTGATGCATAAATATAAATGGTATTTATATGGTATTTTTAGGAGCCCAAAAGGTGTTGTTTCGGCACGGCACTGCAGTAATGCACGTCCCGTTTTTGTGAGAAAAGCTACGGTGTATTTTGCGGGTGGCCACTCGATCCTGCCCAATTGATGGCTCATATACTAGAGATGCGCCTCAGATGCAGTGACAAATGCCTAACACTCAAAAATAATGCCCCGTTTCCTGCTTTAGGCACGGGGGGGGGGGGGGGGGGGGGGGGGGGGGGGGGGGGGGGGGGGGGGGGGGGGGGGGGGGGGGGGGGGGGGG
>JAODJX010000136.1:18278344-18296461 GCA_026776945.1 Isichthys henryi
ATATATACTTACCTGCATCTTCCCAAATCTGCACATATACACTTACCTGCATCTTCCCAAATCTGCACATATACACTTACCTGCATCTTCCCAGATCTGCACATATATACTTACCTGCATCTTCCCAAATCTGCACATATACACTTACCTGCATCTTCCCAGATCTGCACATATACACTGACCTGCATCCACCCTCGTCTCCTCAAATCCACTAGCCTCTGCCTGCATATATCCACCCACATCCTCTTAAAATCACTCATATCAGTTAAATTCCACCAATACCCCTCGCCCCACCCCCCACGTCAATGCATATTCCCTCAGCCTTATGGCAGACTCCCCAGGGTATCAAAAGAGCAGATTTATTTTTCCCCTTTGGAAACAAAAAAAAATCTGCCTGTGCTATTATTAGGCCGAAGGACATTCCACGGGTGAAACACGGCACTTGCGAGTTTCCTCTGAGAGTTGAAATCCATTCGCGCGTTTAATTACATCGCCGCTTTCCAGACGAAACCGAGAAACGCTGCGCTCGTTCACTCCGTGGGTCGAAAGTGTATTTGATCTCATTGCACGTCATAAATTAGACAACGACGAAAACGAGGCTCTGGAAATATCGTGTGACGTACGTTACGTACAGGCTGACGCTGCTGGAGGCCACCTGGTAAGAGGTCACTGTGCACGAGTGTACCGTGAACGAGCTCAACCTGGGCGAGCTCACCTTGCACCAGCTCACCTGGTACTGTATGAATGCGCCGTGTAAAAGCTCACAGCGTATGAGCTCACTGTGAATGACCTCCTGCAGAGACACTTGTTGAAGTAACAGTCCTGTTCAGACTCCGGGGCCTCAGGAGCTGCCTTTTGCACCTCCCCCCGAAAGCAATACAGACGATACTATTTCGCCTGAAGGGGCTGCTGGCCTCTCTGCGTGTCACATAGGATGCCTGTCACACACACAATGCTGTGCTCACTGCCACATTTAGAGCACTGCCTCATATTTTGGCCACACAACAAAAGAAGCAGAATATTAATAAAAGTCAAGTGGTTTGAGGAGAGACTGATGATACAAATACAAGCAGGAATTAAAACGCACGACTTTCCATAGGGAGTTAGTTATAAATGTAGGGGGCTTTTTTTACGGGATATTTAAAAAGACAAGGATAAAAACAGACTGGGGTCCAGGCCCATTTCATCCTTCTTAGAACGGCACAATTACTTGAAGGCTTAGCGTTGAGAAGGAGGGATTGCCATGAGGTGCATAGAAAGGGATTCTTTATTTGTCATGGCAGTGATAAGTATGAAAGACTGTAGGGTCCTGTCAGGCATTTAAGACAATCTGCTTCCTGTGAATGGAAACTGGAAGTCATGCTCTGACGCTTTGCTGATTTTTACAGTCTTACTTATTAATTTTGGGGGGGGGGGGGTCTGCTTTTCCTGAATATAGTAAAAATTAAATTGTACCTTAAGACAGCCAGGTTTAAGCCATTTAAAAGTCAGAGTTGGTTATAATCATGCTGAAGGGTGTTTGGCTTTTACGGAATATTGTTTGCTTTATTCTGTATTTGTAATGTGTTTGCAGGGCTCCAACAATGGATCTAAGACGCTATCAGTGAATGACAATGCGGACTCTGTGTGCAGTGCTCCCCTCCTCTGAGGCTCCCCAAGTTTTTCTGTGGCATTTCCTTATTGATTCATGGCTCAGTTACTGCCAGGACTCCCCCAGGACTTTGTCCACAATAGAAGACATTATTGAGGGTGGCTGATCGCACACGTCGCCAAACAGTCTTTACAGACCAGCTGTGTTTTTATAAAACATCACTGTTTATGCTCCCATGAACCTCCAGTGAAATATAACAGGAGAAAATAGACAAAGCGTGGGGACTGGAGGTGTAGGCACGGAAAGAGCCTTCAAGCTTAATTGATATCCCAGGCTTTGACGGCAGAAGTCCCGAGACACCAGCAACACAAGTACAAAAAGGCCGCTGTTATGTCATCAAAATCCTCAAACCTTTAGCAAACTCATGGCACTGCGAAACTGCCCACTGCACACTCTTCTTGCCGGTTCCCAAAGCTTGCGGTGTTTTTTTGCTCCGTTACATTCAGTATCCTTTTTCAGAGGGAAAGCTTCCCTAGGGCCAAATATAGGGCGGATATCCCATATGCGGGTCATTCCGTAATGGTGTCTGGGGGTAGCTA
Organism: Isichthys henryi; assembly: GCA_026776945.1. Taxonomy (NCBI): domain Eukaryota; kingdom Metazoa; phylum Chordata; class Actinopteri; order Osteoglossiformes; family Mormyridae; genus Isichthys; species Isichthys henryi. Next base: position 18,280,535 of record JAODJX010000136.1, read on the forward strand.
GGATAAACATGGCCTCCCACCAGCCGAGGCCAGAGGATAACTCTGATGGGTACAGGAAGCGTGCCCCCGTAGCATTCCCCTCTGGGGGGGTAGCCTGAGGGTGTGTGTGTGTGTATAGGGGGACACGGATGTGAAGGTTTTGATGCCTGGTGAAGCTGTTCCACAGGGATGGGTTACGCCGCATGTACACCCACTGTACAAGAGCAGGATAATGATCCTGACTGTAATGAATCTCTGTTGCTGGCTTTTCCCCCTTGGCCAGAAGGCAAGATGGAGGTCAAGATTGTTTTAATTGTCTCCCTTATATAACATATGTAACTCACATTAGTAAATCAAATATGGCCGGCAGTAGTATGACTGGCACAGTCCAGGAGGCGGCCGTACCTCATTTTGTCATCTCTCCCCTCTCTTTCTCTAATAGTGCTGGCCGATACATCAGAGGATTTTAAAGCCTAAAGATTCGATGGCTTTGCTCAGCTTGTACACGTCCCCCTCCCTGCCCAATATCACGCTGGGCCTGCCGGCCTCGCCCTCGCCGCTCAGCGTAAGTCACCCGAGTCTTACTGCCAGGAGATCGCTCTTGGCTTTCTCATCCTCCATCGCGTCAGACTTTTTGGAAAAATCGTTGTCTTAGGGCTGTTTGATAAAAAAAAAAAAAATGAAAAAAGAGCCTCTCCTTCAGAGTTTTCCCGAATTTAATTCACGGCAGAGTTTCACTGAGCGCCCATCAGCAGTGCCTGCTGCATAACGAGCATTAAATGGCCCTTTGCATTAATATATGGCTTCATGGTGATGACCTTTGACCCCCAAACCATTTTATACTCTTTGGATAAATACTGTTCCTCAGTGCCTGGTGTCACGGTGACTCTTATCACATTGTATCACCTAATTCATCACCGTAAGTTAAATAGCCTGCGAGCTTAACTACAGCCCCGGTACCAGTCCGCTGACATGGATAATGTCATTAAGATGGTGGTGGGGGAGGGGCGAAGAGAAGGGGGTGGGTTGTTGCCTGTCATGCGAAGGTATGTTCTAGCATTTCTTTTGACCTCTCATGTTTTGTTTATGTTAATATAGATACTGCTGTATTCCTCAATCATTTTTAGTAATATTCTTAAAACTCTTTGTGTTATATATTTCCTCTTATATGTTTTCTTTTAGACACACATATACACACATACACATCACTCTGGTGGCCATGTAGAGTATTTCTCTATTGTTTGGGTTGTTGTTTGGTGATTTACTTTTATTACATCATACCATTTTGTCTTTATGACTCATCTGCATATCCCATCATGCCTCTGCATTGTCACAAAGGCAGCGCCCACAGTCCTGCTCTGCCTTAGGTGATGTTCTCACGCATTCTCTCCGTCTTCTCCTCCATCCCTATCTCTCTGTGGCCCGTCGCTCAGGCCGGAGTGGCGCTGAAAGAAAGCCCACTGGACTGTGGTGGCGTGGGTACGGCGAGGCTGCCCCCGCCGAGCCCGTTCCTGGGTGCATCTCCCCTCCAGTCCAGTCTGTCCTCTGGCAGCTTGGAGGCCAAACCCGCAGGCAGCGGTAGCAGCCACCAGGCGCTGCTACAGCACCTCCTTCTAAAAGAGCAGATGAGGCACCACAAGATCCTCTCCACCGGTACGTTTCCTGAGGAGGTCCGTCGGTGGCAGCAGGAAGTCTGCAGGTAGCTGCAGGAGGACCCAGGAGCTCCTCCAGGGCGCCACGATCTGTTTCCTGCTTCACTGCTGATTAATGTTTTCCGTGTTTGCGTGTTTTGACCTTGTTAGGCCCCAGTAGCGTTCCCGTGCGGCCTCAGTCCCCTCTGGCCCCGAAAGACCGTTTGGCTTCCAGCGTCCGCCATAAGCTGCCCCGGCACCGACCCTTGCACCGCACGCAGTCGGCCCCGCTGCCCCAGGGCACACTGGCCCAGCTGGTCATACAGCAGCAGCATCAGCATTTCCTGGAACGGCAGAAGCAGTACCAGCAGCAAGTCCACATCAACAAGGTATCAGGGGCACTCCTGAGGCCAGCATGCTGCTCTCTGCTGGCGCCAAACAGTCACTGCATGTGGTTAGGTGGACCAGTTCAGTCCAGATCAATAACAATTGGGCTGTAGTGTTTTTAAACGGTTCTTTGTTTATCACACTCTTTACATCTGTATTCATATAACTTGTAACTTGCACGGCTGATCGCTGGGATCAAAGGTTCCCAATAAAGATGCCCCTGACATTTGTACCTTCCATGCTCCGATTCATTTCCTGAGCTGTTGTGCCACATTTCCAGCTGAAAAGCATTTGTGCCACTGCAATATTACAGTGCAACCAATCTGTCTAAAGAAGGGGTGGCCAATCTTACTCAGAAAGGGCCACTGTGTATGTGGGTTTTCACTGCAACTTCCTAATTAGAGGACTGATTGGCTGAAGAGTCCTCACACCTAGGTGTGAACAGCTGACCTAAAGGTTACCCCAAAAGCCCACATACACACCGGCCCTTTGCGGATAAGAGTCCTGGTCTAAAGCCTTCCTTTCAGAATAAACTTCAGAAACACGAAACCTGACACTGAACCTGGAAGCCTAGCTGAGGTCTCACTCCGACAATGTGGGAAAAAAAAAACTAAAAATGTGAGCCTGGCCTGGTGTCATTAACAGTTATGCTAAATGTATTATTTATTGCACATTCACATTTATTTTTACATTGCGGAAGACACGTCTGTTGTCCTCGGTGAGTGCACACGTGCCTCAAATAGAAGGACCCAAATATCTGTAATGGGAAGCAGGTGTCGCTGACAGGTCCCGATGGCCTGACCCCGTTTTTACCGAAACCTAAAAGGAAATTCTGCCCCACCTGAAAGCCACAGGGGACGCTGGCCCTGCTCTCAGTCTCTGACCACAGGCGGCGGCTTGAATCGCTCTCGCGTCTGAAGCCTTTTGTGACTGAATTCAGTCAAGGTCAAGCCAAAAAAGGGGCGTGGCTTAAGAACACATGCTTTTGTGCCCCTGTGGCAGTGTTTTGTTGTTTTGTTGTTTTACTGTTTTGCTCTGGTGGTCCTGATCTCTGGCTCGACCAGCCATTGACCAGAATTGTTAAGTTGGGTGTGTTTGGCCCAAGATGGATTTGGGGTGCTGGGTTCGGGGCTGGAGGGGTGGAGCAGAGGGGTTTAATGTGCTTCGACAGTTCTCACAGACACACTAAATGAAAGCCAAAGCATCAAACCACATCACCACGAAAACCTTCCCAACTACTCTCTGTAGCCTTAAATTTAGGCCTGACCGGGCTGAACTCCAACTGCAGAGCACAAGTACTATATTTGTCATCTAACAGAGTTGGTGCTTTGTGAAAATGAACATTACATTTCTCCCAGCATAGGTGACAGCTATTTTAAGATGAGTTTAGCTAATTGTCAAGGAGCTAATCGCTAATCCATTTAAATCTTACACTGAGCGCTGTAATTAAGCGTGGCAGCATAACATTTCTACAAAGGTGTGTATAAACGTTCTCTAAGTAGGGATTAGCTTCTATTGTTTAACAGCTGGAATTTCTGGATCATTAACCCAATTAATTCGAAGCAAGGGGATTGAGTGCTGCTGTATTTAGCTGCATTTTGCTGCTGCCATAGTTGGTGCCTGCATTTCTATGATTAAAAGGATTTATAAATATCCCAAATACTGCAGTGAGCTTAAATGCAATTATCTGCTGGGTATTAATGATGTAAGATTCAGCTGTATGTCATCCACATAAATATGTAGGCTGTTTCAGCTTGATATCCTGCAAGGGATTTTTTTCCCCACCTTTGTCTATACATGGATATATTCCTATGGAGCAGACAAAAATTGGGTTTTTGGGTTATGAAAAAATCACACAAACACAGTCCACTGAAGCTGGGCAGTGGTGGCTTAATGGTTAGGGAAGTACATTTGTGATTGGGTGAATGCTGATTTGAATCCCCAACCAGCAAGGAACCACTGAGGTACCCTGAGCAAGGTACCGTCCCCAAGCCCTGCTGAATTAGCTGCCCCCTGCTATGTCATGATGTCATATATGGGTTAAAACAGAGGACATTTTTCGTTGTTGTGTGCTGTGATGTGTCAACAATGATCTCTAAATTCTAGGTAATAATGCTGCAGACAATCAATATAATATTGATCTGTACTGAAAATGATTTCTGCTCTGATTTTTGGAGTCCTGAGATATTCGTATATGTTGCTTCTACATTTATTGAAACTGACTCAAATTCTCTGTAAATTAATAAGCCCGTGACATGGACTCATTTCCCTCAGATGCTGTCAAAGTCCATCGAGCAGTTGCGTCAGCCGAGTTCTCACCTGCAGGAGTCCGAAGAGGAAGACCCAGGGGAACAGGCCATGCAGGAGGACAGAATGCCCCCTCGAGGCGTCATCCGGAACTGCAGCAGCGGCTCGGATGGAGAGCTCCACATAGTCAATCCTGGGTTGGTCAAGGTCAAGGAGGAGATAGCTGATAGTGAAGACGAGTGTCCCAAAGAGGCTGAGCGGAGCTCCTACCTGTGCCAGGCCAACGGGAAAGATTTTGCCCAGAGGTTGGTCATACGAGCAATGATTTGAGAATCGCTCTTCTACAGTACGGGCCGAGAAGCGGGGTTTGGGGGTCGGTGCCCCAACTCCTGGACTTTTTCTGTTTGTGAACTTGTGAACTGATCTCTGTAACACGTTTTAATGTTTCACATCCACTCTGGAGACAAGAGATGCCACAAGACTTATCTCTTATTTGTGGGAAAGAGTTAGTCGCTCCTGGGTTCTGTATCTGGCCGGCAGCCTTCCTCTACAGTCAAAGCTGGTAATGATATCAATAATCTGTTGCTTATCTTCGAATTCTTTGTATTTTATACCTTTCAGTTTTGTTTTATCCAGTTCATTTTTAGTACCCTGTCCTACGCTTGTTTCCTCACCAGCAATGCAGAATTACTGTAATATGTTGGGAAGTCATAACATTTCCAGCAGTTTCCTAAGGTAACCAAGGAATACATTTGCAGAGGAATTGTTAAAACAGGATAGGTCTCTAATCACATGGGGAAGATATCTTGTCAACATTAACATGAACAATAATAAAATAGTGAAAAATCTGAACACTGCAGTCCTGGCTGCCCCACCCAGAGGAGATTGTCACAGTGCCACGTGACAGGTTGAAAAGCACCAGCAGTTTGGGGCCCGGCCCACTGCTCAGCCCTCCTGGGCCTAAATTAGAGCGGAATCATGTTCCCACCCTGCGTCTAGTGGAGAAGAGAGAGAGGCTGGGCAGGAAATGCCTTCTGGAAGCGGGGAGCCGGAATGATTCATGTGCATAGGAATGTGGGTGAGGAGACACGGGTTTGGGAGTCCAAGGGGCCAGGGTTTAGAATTGATTTACTGTCTTAGCGAGTAGGAGAGCGGGCGGGAGAATGGTTAGGGCAGCTTTCCAGCCAAACATTTCCTTCATATTCCCCCGGGGTGCACTTACCTCTTTGCGCAGGATGGGGGTAGTTCGATGTGAACTTGCAGTATCGTTTTTTCTTGATAGGCATTACTCTTCATTATTGCTCCTGACACAGTCATTTAACCGACATCTCTCCCTGCTTCTCTGACTCCTCTCAGATTACCCAACACCGTCTTTTAACCGACATCTCTTCCTGCTTCTCTGACTCCTCTCAGACTACCCAACACCGCCTTTTAACCGACATCTCTCCCTGCTTCTCTGACTCCTCTCAGATTACCCAACACCGCCTTTTAACAGACATCTCTCCCTGCTTCTCTGACTCCTCTCAGATTACCCAACACCGTCTTTTAACCGACATCTCTTCCTGCTTCTCTGACTCCTCTCAGATTACCCAACACCGCCTTTTAACTGACATCTCTCCCTCCTTTTCTGATTCCTCTCAGATTACCCAACACAGTCTTTTAACCGACATCTCTCCCTGCTTCTCTGACTCCTCTCAGATTACCCAACACAGTCTTTTAACCGACATCTATTCCTGCTTCTCTGACTCCTCTCAGTTTACCCAACATTGTCTTTTAACCGACATCTCTCGCTGCTTCTCTGACTCCTCTCAGATTACCCAACAATCTTTCAATTGACATTGCTCTTCGTTATTGTCACTCTCTCATGTTGAACCATCTTTCGGGTGGTATTGCTCTTCTTTAGTATGATTCTAACCCCTCTCAGATTACAAACAATCTTTGGGTTAGCATAGCTATTCATTAATATGACTCTGACTCCTCTCAGAATATCCAACAACCTTTCGGGTGGCATTGAACTTCTTTAGTACGACTATGACTCCTCTCAGATTACAAACAATCTTTCGGGTGGCATTGAACTTCTTTAGTATGACTATGACTCCTCTCAGATTACAAACAACCTTTCGGGTGGCATTGCTCTTCATTAGTACGACTCTGACTCCTCTCAGATTGCCCAACGGTATGTAAGCATGAGGCCCAAATCATTCACTTCTGTTTTTTTGTGTATTTGACCTTTTTCCTGCTATGTTTTTGATTAAATATCGTTATTGTCAGTCGGCTATTTCAGGGATTGTGCGCTTTAAAGTCTGTGGAAGATGCAGACAGACGAGTCTCATGGAGAAAAAGCAAACGTCTTTTCTGTGTCTCGTGAACCATGCTGTAGATGGCTTCAGTAAGACTCCTCGCAGACACGCCATGTCGGTCATATCCTCCTGCACGGTTCGTTTTATTGTAACAGAATTTCTCCGTCGGTGGTGGAGAGTTCTGCTTTCTGTTCTTTGCTGTTTGTATTTGTTCCCTTTTCGCCTCCTGTTTTAAAACTTTCTTTTTTAAAAAAATAAAGTTCATTCCCTTTCCTGTGCTGTAGTCTAAGCTCTTACTTTTTTTCTTGATGCTGGCCACAGATACGAGACACTGACCACTTCAAAACCATCAGCGTTTTCTGTTTGGCTTGGGCAGTTTATAAATATGACAAAACATAAATGTCACTCAAAATATCAGAAAAAAACAACTATGCAAACTATTAAGAGCATTTCCCCTGCAGAAAGCTTTCCTGAGGTAAAACCCTTCAAATTAATCACGCAGAGCTGCTCAATCTGCCTCCTGCATTTCCTTAAAAACAGACCTCCTGCTGACCTCATCACTATGAGTCCTGCCTATTATTTGCCATGGTCTTTTAAAAGGGGATCCCTTTTTTAAAAGGGATGTTTTTAAAATAAGTTCAGACATATTTAACCCTCCAGGTGAGTGGCAGCAGCTTCTACCTACCCCACAGGTGAGCACCTTTGGTATTGTATAGTCGACTTTATATATACTAATGATTGTAGGAGGTACTGGGAGGTGCCGCAGACATTCACCTGGGGGGAGGTGGGAAGTGCCGCAGGCAGTCACCTGGGGGAAGGTTGGAGGTGCCGCAGACATTCACCTGGGGGTCGGTGGGAGGTGCCGCAGACAGTCACCTGGGGGGAGGTTGGAGGTGCCGCAGACATTCACCTGGGGGGAGGTGGGAAGTGCTGCAGGCAGTCACCTGGGGGAAGGTTGGAGGTGCCGCAGACATTCACCTGGGGGTCGGTGGGAGGTGCCGCAGACATTCACCTGGGGGTCGGTGGGAGGTGCTGCAGGCAGTCACCTGGGGGGAGGTGGGAAGTGCCGCAGGCAGTCACTTGGGGGTCGGTGGGAGGTGCTGCAGGCAGTCAATTTCCTGTACAATAAGTTTGCCAAGTGGGGGCAAGAAATATTTGCAAAAGTATGAGAAGAATCCCTCAATGGTTTTAGAAAAAATATTGTTCAGGGGGGTCTAGGGTTAGGGTTAGGGTTAGGCTTAGGCTTAGGGTTAGGGTTAGGCTTAGAACTGCCTTCTCATCAAAGATTCCAATTTCTACCTTCTGTACCGATCAGCCAATTCTAACTGCTACTGCAATGAGCGAGACCTCAAAACCACAAAACATGGTCACATTACACGAGTCCTCGTGTCCCATCCGTGGTTTGCCCTGAAATTTAAGATGGAATCCCTCTCCCTCGAAAGGTCTCACGGGAGCTTCCCTAACTCAGCTCGTTAGTGAGAACACGGTGGAACAAGCTCTGCAATCACAGGGTGCTGGTTTTCTGGTCAGCTGCAGTATAAGTAACTCAAACACAAATCATTAAAATCCATCTAAGGAGGCGTCCAAACTAGTGAACAAGAGGAAGCCCCCCCCACCTCAGCATTTAAACTCAAACTTACTGCCTGCTGAATGGTTGCAGTTTAGACAGTCTATCCAGCTGCCTAAAGGTTTTTATATGCATCTGTTACGTTTCGATATTTGTGCCAGAAGTCTGTCTTTTCCACGCCCCCCACATCATGCCTGAGCACTGGCAGGGCAAGACCTGTGAGCCGTTATAAAGAGCTATCAATACTGCCGGAGAATACTCCGCTATTTTGGAGACCTGAAGAATACTTATTCCTCAGCCTCTAAGGAATCAGGAATGTATCGGGAATGTCCCATATTGTGGAACTGATATGTTCAAGAAGCTAATGATTCTTGAAATGGAATTTATAGCGATTCATTCTTTAGGAGTATTTTAAAGCTTTTGTTAAGAATATTTTTTGGGCGTGACAGTACTTAAAGTGAAAAAGAGCAATATGCCTGTGAAAGTCATTTTTGAACCTTGGTACTTATGCCCCAAATGAAGCGAAAAGTCGAGGTAGACTAAAGGCTGTAATCGGCGACTGCGGTGTGTGAGTTTCTTCATCGTGTTCATTTTGCTTTTGATACAGTAACTGACGAATAAGTGATAAAGAAAAGCCATATATATTCCTCAACATAAATAAAGATTAGGAAGTGTCTCGTATTAAGTATGCAGGCCTGTGAGTAGACGATGCCTCTTCTTTTATGTCATTAGTCTCGCTTTGGGGTTCCGCGATTTTAAATGAGCTGTTACTGAGGCATTTAAAATACAGGACACCTCCGCCGCTGCCAGTGTGGCCCCCGCCCTCCCCAGCCACAGGGCCAGTTGTAAAAGCAAACATGTGTCTGTGAAGGGCCAGCCGACTGGGGCCACTGGTAGGGCCCCTGCATTTCAGCAGGACAGGGCCGCTGCCTGCCTTGGGGTTTTACACACCGACTGACCGGGAACGTGTCCCTCAGAGACCAGAGCCCTTCGCCTGAGCTGGTCCTAGACTGCAGGTGTCATGTGGGTGCGATGCGCTACCACTCGTGAATAAAACACAGTTTGAGCTAATTCAGTGGCCTTCAGCGATGCCCTGATCTCTCTCTGGCTGATCCTAGACACACACTCCAGGTCATATGGTGCATAACTTTGACCCTACTATACAGAAAAATGCTTCATAAATCAAAATGACAAGACTGTATAAGAAAATGGACGTCTAAAATAATGAAAGAGGTTATGTTTGACATTATTAATGTAAACATAATGTATATCTTAAGGTATACAGTCTTATGTATTGAGTTTTGGTGTGAAAATCTAAAATTTGGGTTTTATTATGAAGAATAAACTTTGTTTATCTGAAAACCTGAGTATGATTTGGTGCCTTTAAATAGCCATTAGTGTGTGATTTGTTGTGTGAGCGTGTGCCCTGGAAATGGCACCCAGGCTGAGTCTGGGACAGTTTGAGGACACACTGTGACATGGGCCTCCCTTTTTGGACGTCCTCGCGGTAAAGCACAGCGTTTTGGCTCCTCCACCGTGGTACGTAATGCTGTGTCTTACTTTCCATGTGTCATTAGCAAAGCTGTGCTGCTGAGACACAGCTGGCATTGAAGAAAAGGGAAGGTTCTGTGTGTAGATTCTGTTTATATTACATTGTGAGGACCAAATATCCCCCACAATGTAATAATAACCTGTTATTTTGATGATGTGGGGACCATTTTTCTGAAAGATACAGAAAGATCTGTAAATGCAAATAAAAGGCTAAAAATGCCAAAAGTTTCGTATTTTGTTTGGTTACTCATGGTTAAGGTTAGGGCTGGGTAGGGGTTAAGGTCGTCATGTTGGTATTATAGTTTTCGCCATAGAAATAAGTGGAGAGTCCCCACAAAGATATAATTACAAACCTGTGTGTGTGTGCATCTTTGTGAGGACCAATCTTTAAAATGCCCCTACGAAAATGCCCCTATGTCCTCACAAAACAAGCTTACTATGAGATTAAAAGTGTCACGTAAATCTTCATCCACTTTCAGGTTTTGTGGGTGGGGGGGGTGACCCCACAAAGATAGCAAGGCAGAAGTCTTTGCTTGTGTTCACCTTTGAAGGACCCCCCCCACTGGGAAATGAGATTCTGGCAGTCTTGGCTGCTGTAGCATAGACCTTCATTTTGGATCCTGACCTCTGAGAGACTGTCCCTCCCGAGGACTGAGGGTCAGAGCGGGTATCCACTCAGCACCTCCTGATTACTGCAAATAATACTGATTACATAATGGGACTTTAGGTCAAGTACCAGGACAATTATTAATACCAGTGGGGATAGTACTGTAATGCTTCCTTGGATGAAATCATTCTGTTAGCAAGTACTTGGAACGCTACAAGGACTGAAGTGTAGCCTTTAAATCGTCTATTTCCACCATGAGTGAATGTTACATATGAATGGCAAAAATCACCCTCTCAGCATAATCCAGTTGAAAATATATAATTTCACTGTTTTGAAAAGTTTGTTGGTTATGTGAGTTTCTGTTCAGTACTTATCAGCCATCTAACTGGCCTAGGCACTTTTAGAATTTTTGTTTTAAACATTTAGTGAAAGCGATTCAATTTTCGAATCGCTGAATTGCTTCTCAACGACACTTTGAACCCACTGAGAAAACGCCATTGGTGCACGGCTCCCTTTCATGTAGAGGAAGAAGGATTTCAGTAGGTCTCCTTCTCTGCTGAGATGAAACACACAAAGCCAGGCAGATAAAGAGAGCACAGTTTATATAGCTGTCAGTCTTGCTGACCGTTGTCATCTGTATTGTTATCTTAGGCCTTCCAGGATTAATATTTCTTTTCAGGTTTGATGAGATAAGAATCCTGGGGGAGGAATACCCCTGGGGTGTTCAAAGGCCGGCCTGGCTGGAGGAACTGCTTTATCTCAGGCGGTGATTGGTCTGGGTGATAGGTGATCGTGAGGAACCCCAGTGGCCCAGGGAGTCTCAATCCACTCTGGGAGGATCAGCTGGCAAACTTGGCCTGCTTTCCATGGGAAGCCATTCCAGCACCCCAGCTCTTTGACTCCGGTGGAAAAGTGTCACGATGCCGGCCGGTCCCTGTATCCCACGAGCGAGCTGGAGGCAACGTGTGTGAAGCATCTGTCCGGCCCAAGCAAAACTTTCAGGCCTTGTGAGGCCACAACAGCCTAGAAGCCTTTGCATGGAAGCCATTGTCATTACAGGTCGGCAATCATCCATCAATGACTGCCAGTGGCATTACCAGGAGGCCAGGGTGGGCATTTGGGTATGTTTGTTGGGCACCAATGTTTGAATTAGTGGGTGGGGGGGTAGCAGGGATGGTAATAGTTGTCAACCATGGTGATGGTCGGCAATAATTAAATGATTTAAATTAAAATTTGTTTTTGTTGAGTGGGCAGAAGATCCTTTTATTTGTGCAGATGACTGGTGTGAAGCTCACCTGACTCTCAGCACCAGGTTGAGGTTTTACGCGACAAAACCAGGCCTGGCTGTTGCCTGCAAAGTACCTCCTGCTAGCTACTTACCAAGTCAGTGGTGCAAATGTATATCAATCATGCCCTCGTGATGCTCAGGCGAGCGTCACATTTTGAGGGAGATTCGTTTCATTGACGTCGTCATATTTCACGGCAGTTTCTTAGTGGAGAACATCTGTGTGAAGCTCTAGGTGGTACAGGGTGTGTTGTGCTCCGGCATGACGCAGGCGGGGAAACAAAGGTGACGATCCATGTAAAAACTCCAAGATAAAGGGATTTATTGGGGAAACTGAACACATTGGATAAAACTATAAAACAAAAGGATAACGAGGTGTCACAAAAACAACAGGGGATAAAATTAGGGATAAACACAACTAGGGAAGCAAGCAGAACACAGGGAACAGGACTGGGCAATAGCACAGGGTGACAGACACACAGTAACATTCACACAATGAATCAGCGAGGAACAGGAGGAGGACAAGCACTGAAATACAACAGACAACTGAGCTAACGAAGAGGTAGGTGTGACACATAAGACAGTTAACCAATCACAGTGCACAAATGTAAAGCATTATAATGCATTATAAAGGCATTATGAAGGAACGATTTATATAAAGCTTTACCGTATGTAACTTTAAAGACCCTCTTGCACTTCATTGTATGCTACACAAATAATGAACAATCATTAATGGGTACACATTGCACTTATTTAAAATATCTATTGGCGTGAGGCAGCGAAAATACCTTACTTTTAATGTTTTTTGATGAATTTTCACTGTAAAAAAAATAAGATCCAAAAGAATAAGGGAATAGTCAGACTCCAGTGTTTAAGTTGCAACTCTGCCATACTGGACCAGACCTTCCTGATGGAAATGTTACAGTCAAATGAAACCGTGACTTGAATTTACTGAAAACAATGAAAAGGAATACAACCTATTTTATCTCAAAAAAAAAAAAAAAATCAAATTACAGCATTTATCTCTCTGGATCACTCTACCGTTTTTCCTTAAAAATGTTTACTTCTGTGGTAAAGAGAGGGCTCCATCGAGGCGCATTTTCTGGGGCGACATAGCATCGGGGCCACGCTGAGCTTTAATAACTAAGGTAAACAGCCTGGAGACTTACTTCCCTAGGACCACAATTATTGGTATAAAGGTATATTGCATGCGTTCCTGCGATCGGTAATCTGGACGTGCCTCTGTGACATTGGCCGGGTGAATTGAAGCTGCCATACTGAATGGCATCCTTTCTTCTTGCGAGATTTCCGCCTCATGGCAGCTGTGAAGAATTACCGCACACGCTCTTGGGTTTTTCTTTGGTCACTCCGCAGGCCAGCGGCCCGAGCAAAGGTCACTACAGCCCAAAACTGCTACCCGCCAGGACGTGACCTCTGGGAATGCCGGCCTTGAATCACTTAAGCATTCCAAGGGGGAGTTAAAACAATAAAAGTTATTTAGGAATTCTGTATGATGTCTATTACGTCAGGTTCTGGATGTGTGCACGTGTGTGTGTGCGCATGTCAGGAATAGAAGATTTATGGACAGCTGTAGCTCTTCTTGGGAGGAGAAGGAAGATCCGGGAGAAGAGAATTGGAAAAGGGCTGATTTCACTGACAGAGCTGGAAAGCGGGCGATTGCAAACAGATAAAAGTCACCGATACAAGTGGAAACATCCGTTACCAGGCATTTACACAGACTTATAGGCGCAATTTCTAAAACAAGTCACATTATCGGTACATGTATACAATATTCCTAAATAACTTTTATTCTTTAGTGTTTGTAAATACACCTTTTATTACTTCATTATATGTACTTATAAATGCCATTGGGACAGTTTTAATTATTCAAAAGTTTGTAAAAAGATAAAATGATTTGTTACGGTTATGGCAGACAGACTAGATACAGACACACTGGAATGCTTGTCCTGTTAGTTAACAAAAGTTATGCAAGGTTGGATGTTAACCTGTTGTTCTTAGCAAACATGCTCTTCACTGTTTGCACAGAGGGCCTTGGATTAATTTTCTTGGGGGGGCGGCGGTGCTAAGTTTGTCTTGATTGAAATCAGCACAAGAAGACACATCGCAGTTTCCAGGGGGACCCCCTACTCCCCAGAGTAACAGTCCATGATAAATATTTCACTGTTTCACCTTCCACAAATTTTGCCTTATCGTACTTATAAAAAATAAAGCTTGACTTTTCGGAGAATGTAATTATGAGCTAATTTTTATATGAGTATTTTTGACTACTGACCTTAAAGTCAGACAGCTTGATGATTAAACTGTTAAAGTATTTTTACTTCTCTAAAACACTGGGATTAATTAATGCAGTATTGAGTGATATGCAGTATATTGGCGCTTTTACATAAATGTATTGTGTGATTGTTGGCTGTTAGTAGAATGTGAGGTTTAAAAAATAACAGCATAAAAATAACATCCACCTCAACCCAAGTAACAATAAATAATGTGATGGCTGCATTTCTAATGCTAGATTTGCATTTAGATGTTGTTGTCTTGGATTAATAGGGTGTTCATGGCTGCAGTACCTTTGTTGATTAATAATGCTCAGATGTTTTTAAAAGTGTATAACAGAGAATCTTGGTGATTTGAAGGAGGTCGGGAGAAGAGTAATTCTGAGGAGAGAAATTTCATGACAGTGTAACCCTGCAAAATAAACTGGAAAATGAAACATTGAGTTTTTGACAGAAATTCTAGCACAAAGGAGGACCTGTAAAATAGAGCTGAAAAATATGCAGGAAAAATATTTGTCACTGGAGGAAGGTTGTTCTTTTATTTCTTGTATGATGAAAGGAAGAAAAAATCTAATGTAACCAATGAGGAAGCTTTGCATCTGAGTTCTATTTATAACATAAACAAACTTCTGGACCGACAAGCATTTGATGTTTAAAGCAGTCCACATTTTTGCTCCCTCCCTGCTCCCTGCCAAGCAGTCCTCATTTTTGCTCCCTCCCTGCTCCCTGCCAAGCAGTCCACATTTTTGCTCCCTCCCTGCTCCCTGCCAAGCAGTCCACATTTTTGCTCCCTCCCAGCTCCTTGCCAAGCAGTCCACATTTTTGCTCCCTCCCAGCTCCCTGCCAAGCAGTCCACATTTTTGCTCCCTCCCAGCTCCCTGCCAAGCAGTCCACATTTTTTTCTCCCTCCCTGCTCCCTGCCAAGCAGTCCACATTTTTGCTGCCTCCCAGCTCCCTGCCAAGCAGTCCTTATTTTTGCTCCCTGCCAGTTTCCTCCCAGGCAGTCCACATTTTTGCTCCCACACTTTTCAGAAACTCCAACATTTCTACCCAGAATACATAGGGGCTGGCGACTGGATTTTGATAGTAATAAAAAGATGAAGATCCATTGTTTGCACACCCACATTTACCCCTTAACACTTAATGCATTGTGCCCAGTTCCCCTGTGTCCCCTCTGGCCTCGTTCCATGGGAAAAAAATCCCCACCCTTCGCAGTGCCAGGTCCCAGACATCCCCCGTGGACTTGAGCCACCAGCGGATCGCCGCAGCCAGATGGACCGGCATGCTGGCCCATTCCTTCTGTGCGGGTATCAATGGGGAACGGCCCGGGAAATGAGCGCGCGTCAGCGGGGATCGTCTGATTTAAATGCACGGGATGCCACACATTGCACTGTGTTTAGGCTGGACGTGGCATCGCCCCGGTCCCGAAACTCAGCTGGCATTGCTAGGCCGTCTGGGCCACCGCTAATCCACCCTGAATAATCGCACATTATGTCGAGGGCTTGAGGAATCGCCTTGGGAACAGGTGCTTGTTCCATAACAGGGCTGCTCTCTCTGTGCTGGGGATCGTTTGGGACCCGACTGTGGCTCCTATCACATGAGCGTCGGCACATTCCTTCGTACTGGCATTTCTTCAGGAAGCAGTGGCTGTTTTACTGAGGCAGGGAGAAAGAAATAAAAAAAATGGTCATGCATATATATATACACACACACACACACACACACACACACACAGGTTTGTAATTATATCTATGTGGGGACTCACCATTCATTTCCATGGGGAAAACTTTAATCCTTTCATGACGAACTTAACCATAAGTAACCAAACAAAATAAGAACATTCTTTGTTTTCTTTTCTGATTGCATTCATAGATCTTTGTGGGGACCTGAAAAATGGTTCCCCAAAATGTCAAAATAACAGATTTTTATTACATTGTGGGGAACATTTGGTCCCCACAATGTAAAATAAACATAATCCACACACACACACACACACACACACACGCACACACGCACATGTAGGGTATACCTATCCTTATGGGGCCCGCTCATTCACTTCTATGGGAAAAATGCTAACGCTAA
>JAODJX010000136.1:18311761-18325474 GCA_026776945.1 Isichthys henryi
CATGTGACCCAGGCGGAGACTCGAACCCGGGTCCCAGAGGTGTGAGGCAACAGTGCTAACCACTGCACCACCATACCACCCCCGATCTGCCAACCATCGAAGGGATATTACAGTCCTGCTGGTGAGACTGACGTTCTCGATACCACTTAGACGTGAGGAGCGGCCAAGGGAGACCACTTCATGTGTTGGGGTTGTGGGGGGCAGGGAAATTGCGTAAGTGACATCTGTGATGCGTCAGAGACTCACATCAGGCATTGGTTGGGAAATGAGGTAAAGGGGCGACTGCGTCAAAGAGGCTAGATTGTTGCTGACTATTTGGCAGCAAAACAACTCAGAGAACTGGCCAGAGCCCTGAATGATAAAACTCAGATACTCACACGGGGTGGGGGGGCGCTAAGCATACGCAAGACATTGTTTACATGCCAAGCAGTTGTTATTGTTGCTTTTCTGATCTGTTCTTACTCTTGCTCACTTGCGTTCGGCTAGCTGATATTTATATATAAAAAACGACTAAACAAAACAATTCCGAATAAACAAAGAAACTCAAATGCCCTCTAATGCGCTTAACTTTACTTGAACATATAGGTTAGAGACCAGGCCTACCTAACACCTATAACACTTTAAAAACTTATGTGTGACACATTTATACGAATTATAGATTATAGAAATAATATTATGAATATATGAATAAAGGATCGATTTGTCTACTTTGTGCTAAATTAAGTTTCATTAAAACAAGAACAGCCTGTTTTTTAGCGACATTAAATAACACTAAATTGGTTCTTTGCCACCCAAATGTCGGCTCAACTTGCAAAATCATGGATCTGATTCTCAGACACATTACTGGGTAAATATGACAGTGTTAGGGGTTGCAGAGGGCTGCTCTTTGTCCAGCTGAAGCTTCCTGGCTTGTGTAAAGAGGCTGATGGGGAGCTGGGTCCTTATTATGTACCAAAGAACAACGTCTTCAAAGGAGACCACGTCAGCCATTATGGTGAGATGTGTGAGCAGTGCTACTAGGCGACTGCCAACCAGGTGGGACAAAGGGCAACTCATATGGGTGTGGATGGTCAGGAAAAGTTACCCACTGCTGATCAGAGCTTTTTCATAAAGAGATTTGTGGCCCAATATCAACTGGAAAGTGTCCAAGCAACACTGGTCAGCAATATTGCCCAGCAAAAAGTTGCCCCGTGTATCATCACCCTTAGAGCAGTTTATCTGAAGCATGTGGTTCTGCCATCCAATTTCACTTTATCTTGGACAGGGGGCGCTGGCAATGATGCAAGCCTATTGGGCTACATCAGCTAGGGCTCATACCGTACGCATGCATGCTTAGCTAATAAAACTGATTCTGATAGGGTAACAGCTACGTGTTGCCTGATGATGCCTGATTTCCTCTATGGTGAAGTCAGAGCCAGGAAAGAGAGTAACAATCCATTGATTCTCTGTCACTTTGTGGCTAAGTGGGACAGGCCTGCTGGGGGGCCCCAGGTTAATTAAGGCAAAGGATTAGCACTCATTGAAAATCAGCCCCACTGGGGGAGAAAGGGGGAATTCTCACGGAAGACCAGTTACCCAAAAGGCAGAATCGGCACTGCCGCCCAGGATACTCCTCAGAGTGTCACGGAAATTTGCACGATTTCAAGCTAAAAAAGATGTGATTCAAGCTGCTAACCTGAAGCTCTTGTCATGAATAATGTTTAATTTGTACTGAGAAGAAGAAAATGTCAGAGATATTGATATCCTTCCCTTTACCAGCATCATTTATACGAGAAGCATGTCTACAGGTTTGTTTTGATGGAACATTTGTAAACGATTACAGCAACAATGTAATTATTATTGCAGTCGCTCAAGCGGACAGGAACTCAGATGCTGTGATGCTAAATTCCAGAATCATCCACATAAACAAAAGGACCATCTTTGCTTATGGTGTGTTGGTAAACATACTAATTAGATTTTCTCAACTTAATCTCCGAATTCCATGTTTATTTTCAGTGATTGCTTATGCAGTAAGACGATGTAGGCCCCGTACCAGTACGTTTCGGCAATGAGGTGGGCGGCACCCTGAACGGGGCGACACACGTTTGCATGCTACAGACACTGCAGTGCTACTAGTTTTGTGCATCCATAACACCAGGGTGAAGATGGTGTTATAACATGGTACAGTAAGCGGTGGATCATGGATACGTTTCGCAGTCCACGGGGTGTGTGATATTCTGTACTCAGTTTGCAGTTTGCACAGCACCTGCACAGCCAAACATGCCAGTCTGGAAGCTCATGAACTGAACCCTTAACTCTATCCTCTCTCAATATCGTTCAGAGAATGAGTGATAACTTTATCTGAATTACAGTAGGTTCATTAGAGGGCCATTTTAGTGCAGTAGCTTCGTTGGCACCTCATTGGACCAATATGTGTACTGGTGTGCCATTCCAATGCAGTATATGTACTGACACGTTATTTGATTACAAAATGTGAAATGCAGTTCTCTGTTGGTTCAGCATGCAAATAATTGACAGTTTAGCACAGTATGTGCATTAGCTTTTAGTGCAACAGATGCGATATGTGTGCCTTATTTAGTGCAATAAGAATAATACTTTATTCATCTTCAAGGAGAAACTGGGCTTTTTGCCTATCCCATTTTGCTCTCCATGAGACATACAAGTTTACGGATGACAGTGCAGGGTCGGCCAGCATGCAGCACTCCTGCCACAATTAGGGTGACGGTCCCTTGCTCAAGAGCCCAACTTTGGCAGGACTCTGCTGGCAATAGAGGCCTAAACTGCAGAGCCACACAACACCCTGATTTTGCTGCTTAAACTCCCTGCTTTCACTGGTTCATACTTCACAAGGGCTTCTGCACAGGTGCAGTAAACCAGTGACCATCACAGCCTCCACCGTAACCATACAGCACATCACGGCTTTTTGGGGCTACCTAAAACCCACACATCCGGGGGGTCCGCGGGAGGCACCATTCCTCACTGGAACCGTGGGCGAATTCTCAGGAGCTCTGCCTGCCGCACTGCCTGTCATCCTGATGCAGTGGCAACAGGGGTCTGACAAACTGCACGAAATCATAACTCACTGGCAGAAATGCGAGTAATAAGGACATCTGGCGATGTAATTTGTAAAATAGTACACTCCAGAGACGAGGATGAAAAGCAAAGAACAAATGCTGCTGTGGGATATGAAGCTGCACTGCGGGGTTGGGAAAGCACTAGAAGGTCCCGGGGAGGTGTAGTGCTCACAGACCCAGAGTCCTTTGTTCATTCGTCTCAGTTATGAGCATGTGCAGTGACAGCATTATGATTGTTCTATTTGATATTTACTGCAGTTCAATGGTGTGGGAAATAGCGGGATGCAGAAGTAACAGAGATCTGATAATGAATGAAGGACAATAAGCGTTTGACTAATAGGAAGTAATATAAGTAAATATTCATGAATGAATGATATATAACAACTGTCAGGATTCATTTAATTTCTCATTTCTAAAATTATACTGTGACCCTGACTGGAATAAGTGGTTAGAAGAGGGATGGATGGATGGATGATGGAGGGTGGATGGATAGATTTGGGTAGTATTGCCTTTATAGCTAATATGGAATAACATTAATTCCAAATAATAAGCTAATTAGTTCATTATTTAGGCATTTAAGCTATAATAAGTCCATATAGTAAATATAAAGACTGTTACAATTAAATGTAAAGACAGCTGGGCTAGGAATTCATTTTCGGCGTGACTACAAATCCCTGAATATTCCATGTCAGGTGGACAACCGCAGACCATAATTTAACTTAATGAAATCTCATTTCTGAGATAAGCTCAAACTATGCTATTCTTCATTTATAGTGAATTAAAGTAGCAACTGCATAGCGCATGAGAATATTATTCCTGTGGAGTCTAATTTCAAAATGCACGGCTTTGCATTGGCTAGGTATCGTTTTAAAGTGCATACCATCCATAGCCACATGTGCGAGGGCTCTCTGGCGGAATAAGTGGGTGTATGATTTCACAGCAAAATTAGCTGAACCACCATGAAAGCAAAATAGTTTACATTCTATCGGGGGACTGACTTTTCCTTTCTTTATTTCTTCCTTTCTTTCCTTCTTTCTTTCTCTCGTTCTAGCTTTCCTTCGTCCTTTTGGAAAGCAAAAGTCCCGACTCTCGGTCAAACGTACAGGTCCACAAACACGCTCAAACATAAACTGGAACATTTGAAATCATAGCTCTGGATTTTAACTGTTTTTCCACTTGACCGTGTGTTTATCCTTCCTGTTGAAAGAGCCTTTATTTATGGACAACTGGATAACACAAATAAACAGTGCGCAAAAGTGAAAAATCAGCTTTTATTTTCCGCACGGCTCCACAGTGCCATCGCATACCCCTGTGCTGCTCCTGACGGCCTGTTTATTTTCACAGGGCCGCTCGTGAGCCAACGGCCGGTGAGTCAGCGTTGAGAAGTGCCAAGACTTCCCGGCCATTTCCTGTCTGTGACATCACTTGTATCCCTCGCAGGCTCCCTGATCCGTGTCTTCTCCGCTGCCTGGGTGGCGTGCATCACACGGAACATAAACGTGGAGTGTGGGGCTCCTTTCGGCTCACTCTTCGCGCACATGCGAGGGGGAGGCCCTGGTCCCTGTCTTTTTCTGGGTACCATGCTTGGAACGGAATGATCTCGTGAAACCATGAGCCATGCAGTTATCGGTGACAAAACTGGAGTTCTGCTTTCAGACGTTACTTATTCTAACCCTTTAGTATGTATATATTGCATCTTTAGTTTACTGAGATCTATAATCAAATCATTAATAAAAAACAGCATTGGAATACCTGTGATTAATAACTTAGAGTGCTGTTGATTTAAGAATAAATTAACTACTTCATTGGAGGATATTATCCACACACATTTTCTTCCTAAGCGCGGCTTTTAAGCGTGGAATCGAAAGACAAGTTGAGTTACATAATTCGCAGCTTTTGGTAATTCAATCAACATCCCCAGTTTTGACTGACAGGCAGTATCATTGAAAGTCTTCATTGTCTGCTGACATTACTGTGTAAAACGTTTTGGAGTATATTTGTAACTTCATCAATTTATGCTTTTACAGTTTACAGAAAAGGTGAGGAATGTGCCATGTGAGAATAACTCTGGTGTCGCTCCTGACTGGTGCTGAGCTACAGGTCCAACCGTTTGCACAATTCCTTCAGTTTGTAGGAATAGGTGGAGAGCTAATATTGTGCTGAAATACTGCTAATAAAGACTGAAGTCTGTTTACTTGATGGCAGAAAGTCAAACTGAGTCTCAGCAGGCTGGACATTGCATGTAATAGCACAGGACTAGAACACATTTCTTCTGAGATGAACTGAGGACACCGACCTCAAGCGCAGCCCACAGGCAGCCAAACTACAGAGCTATTGGCCTCAGTCATTCCAACTAATTACTGAATTAGTACAATTAATTTAATATTTTTGTTCATCGTTCCCAATTTCATGTAGATTTTTTCAAATGTTGATGTAACTTTAATCATGTTGTTCATGTTACTTTTGGACGGTAAATCGCAGAGTTTCTCCTTGCCTTCATTGGAACGTTGCAGCGCAGAAAGGAAACATGAATGAGATGATATAAGAAAGGGCCAAAGTTTAAAAACATAGTGAATCTGAAAAGGATGGACTTCAGCCCGTCCACTTCAGCTACCCTGAACTTTCAGACACTGACACACTTAATAGATTAATCACAGCACAAAAGCATGGCGGTGGGCAGTTCATAACAATGCCATCTTTCATGAAAGTACCAAAGTAAGATACCTGTAATAACAGACTTCGTTTCATTCCTACAGGTGGTTGCTAATCTTTAAAGAAGTTGATGTGACACACAGATTTTTTTTTTTTGGGGCGGGGGGGTGGGGGAAATGTCAGGTACTTAGAGTGAGATATTTAACGGGAAAAAGGAATCAGTTAAGGGAGGATTTGAGATATGGCATTAAAAAATAAAGCATCTTATAGGTCACCAATTTACATGATAGAACTGGAAGGAGGGTTAACTAAATAGATCTAAGTGATTTTTCATAGTATCAGTACTGAATAAAACTCTTTAACATTAATAAAATACTCTTATATAATTTACTTTAATAACACTTTATATAATTTACATATATGTCAAACGTCAAATTATCTGGTCACCATTGATATGCTTCTGCCTTGTCACACACACGTCAGTTTTTCCCTTAAACATTCTTAAAACACTGAAGGGCACCATAGTTATAAATACCAACATCTCAGCATGTATCCCTTTAAAATTACATTCCTTAGCTTTGCCAGTACGTATATATAAATAGCTGACCTTATAGCACTTCACCAATTTCTGTACCTTTATCCTACCGGGAAGTGCGGGGAGCAAAAATGTGGACTGTCTCGCAGGGAGCTCGGAGGGAGCAAAAATGTGGACCGTCCATGGGTTCCTGAGGACCGTATTGGGAAACCCTGCCTTATACTTGTCTGATCACCAGCTGCTTGCTATCCGTCACATTCATCTAATGGTGAAGGAAATACTGTACAATAATCAAAAATAGCTTCTCCTTTTGTTCGCTTTTTCTAGGAGAAACTTCAAAAAGCACATGGGGTCAGGCATAAACATCACACAGCCCTGGGACAACATCCATCTCAGGGGGTTTCTCTAAGAGCGCAGACAGGAAGTGTGCATGTATGTGTCCATCATCGTGTCCTTTTACGCATCACTACATGTTTCGCTTGGCTAAAATGCCACCGCTCAGATATCCTTTGTTTTACAAACACTGGACAATCAGATCTAAAGACACCCCAGCCTATGAAGGTCACGTAAAACCATAAACGTAAAATGTCAAATCTGTATCCAAATCTTCATGCCTCTTATCACACTGAAAGAGTAGAGAAAACTGACATCTGTTTACTGTCTCTGTTTGATTAGAGGTAGAATAACATGCGAGTGAAAGCGTCAGTCAGCAAAGGCCATGCATTGCAAGCCAGTGGTCTAAGAGCACCTGGAATTCGTACTTTAAGCAAGGATCAGACAGCCCAAATCACAGAGAAACCCCCTAATGCTAAATGAGGACAGAGGAGAACATCACCGGGGGTTTTGTTCCAGGAGTTAATAATAGGTCTTCCAAATTTCCATGTGTCATCCATTAAGGCTATTTATATTCAGAGTTTCACCTGCCCCACAACCGTTGGCAGGACTATGATGCCCCACACTGAAAACATTATGATTTTGGTAGAAAATATTTTGCGAAACTACTACGTTCGGTCAATTATCACTTAAAGGAAAAATAATACAGATGTGATGACAACGCACAATCCAATGAAGTATCGCTACAAATGTAGCGATTCTACAGCGATGTATCGTCAGTCTTTTATTTCAATGCGAGGTAGTCTGCTGAAAAATCTCACAATGCGTGACACTAGATACGTGGATCTGCATATACAAATATGCCATATTATTTACTATATGTCATCAATTCTAATGCAAAAGCAGTGAATAATTACGTATATTTAAATGGAAGATTTGGTCAAGAGGACTTGCATGTTTGAATCAACAAATTTGGATTAAAACCTGAATAAAAGTTTCAGATTGTTTTAAGGGGGTAATGTTGTATTCTGCGTAGCTAATAACAATAATAATGATGATAATAATACTACTACTACTACTAATAATAAATCAGAATAATCCCGGATTTTTCTTGTCGTACATTAACAGATAACACGCCGGTATACGATAAACATTATAATCAACCACGAGCTAACTTAGATAGCACCATGTTATTGTTCAACGTTGAATTATGGTTAAATACGTCAAATTATAGTCAGTGTTAAATTATCAACGTTGAAACTGAATTTATTTTTGGTCAGATTTTCAATATTGAAAAATTTATGGTGGCAAAACCTTGATTCAGTGTTGATAAAAAGTGAAATATTGAAGATCAACGTTGTTTCAGCCTTTTTGTTTGATACGGAATAAATATCATTTCAACATATGCATGTGCTATCTGGGAAGCGAAGGAGATACTGAATTATCAGTTTAGGCTACATTTATACGGGTAGTTTACGAAGTTAAAGAAGGTTTGGGAGGGCACAAGAAAATAATTCACTTGCCAAATTAATCTACTAATTTAAAGCACCCGCTTAAGTTTCTTTCGAAATAAATGCTATATAACAGACCGAAAGTGTTCAAACTTCTGACGTATGGAGGATAAAAACAAATACGTCAGTGATCGTACCACTGCAAAAGACCAACATTAACAGATAAATGCCGCGATGGTGAACATTTAGCACGTACACCATTAAAACGAACCTCAAAAGGTAAATAAAATTTGTTCACTGAATCAGTGCACGTCACGTCTTTTACCGTCGCCTTTCAGCATGTGGAAGGTTCCGGCCGGTGTTCTTCACTGATGAGAAGGAATAGCTTTAGTAGACACAGCAAACAGATTTCACTTAGGTTTCATCTCTCTTCTTAAGTAGGCTATAATAGTTCCCGTTTCCGTCAAACATATTTCCATTTTTTTAATCAAATCTTTTGAAGTATTGTTTCGCTGAAGCTGTAAATGTGATAATTTCATGTGAAAATCTATGCTCATTAACTTTAAATCATGAAAATTATTTTTTCCGCTATAATAATGCCTCTTAAATGGGGCATATTTAGAGTCAAGTGCTACATGTCATACTCCGATGGGTTTTAAAGAATTATTCTCTGTCATATTGCCTGTACTGCGATTTGCTAATCATTACTTAAATATCATGACTGTTAGGGCCTATACTGTACGTTTGTTCCGCTTGATAGACCTCCCAGTGACCTGTCAAACGCGCTTTATATTTCATAGACATCTGGAAATTCCATACATACCTCAAAACCCAATTACACACCTTGTTCAAATGGCCACTCGCTTTGATTCTCAAGAATGTAACAGGGTTTAGGCCAAAATGCTTTTCCAGACTTTGTTTCTAACCCGCATGAAAAGGGTAATGGGTCTGTTGACATTTGTCAGATTTGCCTTCACCATGCAACCAGGTGCAGTTTATAGCGGCGATGTAAAATCGCCAATTATGCTTGATCAGCCGGCTTCCCGGGAATAACCAGGCCTGCTCAGAGCTGCTTGTTAAACTGGTCAGAACTGTAAATGTTCTCGACTGACAGCTTTATTTATACATATGGCTCATCATGAACGCAACAGATACATGTAATTGTTCTTTAGGAATTAACTTTAGTATTATTATTATTATTATTATGATTATCATTATTATAATTGTTAGTATTAATAATAATAATATATTAATAATATCACTGATGTATCTCACTTTGGATTTTTTTAAATCCTTTTTATGCATTTCTACAAGATCTGCGTAGTTAAAATAATTTAAGTGCTTAGAGATAATTTGAAGACCAGTTTGCACTTCCCCCAGATACGTGCGCGCATATCTGCCTCCTTTATATATTTCGCTCAGTTTTCCAAAGTTGAGTTGAGTTTCGTGTGACGATCACTTCAGTTTAAAACACTTCAGATTAAATAATATATAAGTCATTGAATATTTGTAAGAATCCTGTACAACTTAGGCCTGTTTTTCCTCTATTATTTTTACTAACGCTTTATATACTGCTAGCGCTACTATATCTGTCAAACTTATTTAACTAACTAATGAAACTGCAACAACGTTTATATTGGTCATAAAACATTTGTACTTCACAGTTTTAACCTTTTACCCTTAACGCATAGCAACAAACCCTTTGCTTGGCTCTACATGGTATTACTGCAAGCACAACACGGTAATATAGGCAATGGGAGTCTCATAAATGACATATTTAACTACGACGGATCTATAACGGCCATCTGCTGACGTAATCTATTTTGCTGCTTAATGTAGCCTAAGTTGTACACACGACAAAGTCAAACCTTAATTAATGCGAGTGGAATTAAACTATTTAAGTAGGAAACAAGCTTACTTGTACCGACGCAACTTTATTTTACACCTCCTTGTTTGTTTGTAACAGAAACAGCTTTGGGATCTTTGTCATTTTTAAGAACAACATTTGACACTGCGTAGACTCGCTGTTTTTTCGCGGCAGTTTAAGCATAATTTAAATATATGCGTTTTGGAAAAGTGTTTTTAATTCATATTTTATTGCAGGAAAATACAGTTATTTACAAAAAGTACGAATGCATTTAGACACCGGATCTATTCTGCATTGCGACAAATGTAATTAATAAATTAATAAACGTATTTTGGAGACAAAATATTAATCCAAAAAGTCTTGCATATGTAAAAGACAAATATCAAGTCATTTCACGGCTGTAACAATCCGGCGGCCATGAAACTGAAATGGCGATGCACTTTCACCCTTTTCCAAGAGCGAAACAAAGACTCGGCTTGGTCAAAGGACCAGATGCATAAAGAAATACACAATTCCAACATTCATTGTCAAACTGAACAATTAAATTTATATCAAAACGCAGAGTTCTGGATTGTCCACGACCTTTCTAAGTGCTATTTACGTTCTGGTATCCTTGGTTTCTTTTTATCGTATTTCCAGAAAATATTGCAGCTTTGCATACACATCCAGCATCGGATTCCCGAGTTGCCCCCTTGCAGAAACTAATGGAACCGGTGTCACCTGTGGGTAAGAATATCGATTGTTATTATTCCGATAACCATTATTGATTTAGTATATTAAGTGCAAAAACCCCGTTTTTTTTTGGCTTAGAATTCCTATAGTAAGTATGATCAATTTTCTATTAAGCTGATAAAGTTTACGTTCACTACTTAAAAAAAAAAATGTCCCTATGATTTCAAATTTATATATAATTTAATGACGTTACTTGGTTTTTGGATTAATTGCCGGGAAAGCAAGCAAACAAACAAATAAACAAAGAGACATAAAATATGTTGAAAGCAAATCATACCATCTTGCCCTATAAATCCACAGACTAGTGAGATGCTGACACGGACCACGCGCCCTCCATCCTCCACACGGAAAAGGCATAGCTTAGTCTCTCGTGCGCCACATAACTACAACTTGCCATTTTAGAGTCCAGTTCATCACTTTGTAGCACTTGGCAGAGAAAGTCGATGTACCTGGCTGCCAGTTTGAGGGTCTGGATTTTGCTCAGTTTGTCTGACGGTAAAGTGGGAATGATTTTCCGCAGTGCCGCGAAGGCGTCGTTGAGGGACTGAGTCCGCTGCCGCTCGCGCACATTCGCCATAACTCTCTGCGTCTGAAGCTCCTCGAAAGACTGCGGACTGCTGCTGTTGGATTTTTTCCCTCTTTTCCCATGGGTCGGGCTATCTGATTCCTCCCCGTTTCTTCTGCTCGATCTCCTCTTCCTTCCACATCTTTTCTGCTGCCTGTCGACTTCTTCTTCACTGTTGCTGGGACTGTCCGCTGGAGACACTGGGGAGCAGGAATCGCTCTGCATCGTTTCTTCAAGCACCAGTTTCAGCTTGAACATAGGCACTTAGATTGATTCATTTATTCAACGTCAAACATTCCAGTTAGGCCTTTTACCTTATGCACGGTAAACCTGCCACCATGCCCACAGTAGTGGCTACTTGGCCACGACGATCCATCTCAGTTTTTGGAAGTGTTGAGCTCTTATATCCTGGACGGCGGAAAGTTTTTTTGGAGACAGACGTGATTGGTCAAGAAAACCAGATGCGCGAATGGAGGGGTGGAGATGGACATAAAACTATTTCAGAAGTTTTCTTTCTGCATAATAATTCTTTGGAACTGTCAAACGGGAAAAAACTATGCACGCAATTCAAGTATTCCGTTTAAGTTGCATTCACGATTTATGCACCTAAAACCGTTATATTTTGAAGCGAGGTAATTTGAAAACCACTAGCAACGCTGCATCGCTAATTAACACAAAGGGAGCAAAACATTTGACGTTTTCATCGCACTTATTATAACGATAGTGCAATGTTTCATGTTTTATATACATGAATAAATGTTTTGCGCTATAGCGAGATGGGCTGAAATATTTTATTCAGATTTACGTATGAAATAGTAAATAAAAGGGGTAATATTTTAAATAGCGTAAAATGAAATGGGAAAATATCATATAGCTTATTTTAGCAATAAAATTACATCCAGTACCAAAGTAATACAATATACAAACAACACCGTATAGTCCCAGTTCTTGATTGCTGAAAGCTGTGAAAATAATTGAACGCAAACCTTGCTAACAACTGATATTATGTTCCGCTGATTGCGGATGCGTTAGGATGTTTTAAAACGGTTGAAGTTGTCGTCTGAGCCGAAACACACAGGGCCACACTAGGCCCATATGTCACACTTGTTTGAGCACCAGTGGGCCTAAATTTTGATTTATTTTTGTGACTCAGGTTCCACAACTTATGCATTCACAACAATTTTTAACAATTCCGAAAAGAAATAACAATAAAGAAAGCAACTGACAAGAAGCCTAGTGAAGATAGTGAGTGATTCCTCTCATTCATTTATTATTATTATTATTAGTATTATTATTGTTGTTGTTGTTGTTAGTGGTAGTAGCAGCAGTAGTAAGTATATGTGTGTATGTATGTATGTATGTATGTATTTATAGCTACCGCAAGAGGGTGCACGCCTAACCATTCAGGGATCTTCCGCCGATGATTGAACTGCAGTGTTTACTATTCGTTAAGCACGTGCTCCGTGTTCAGTCTGGCTGGACCCTAACAGCTGCTTCCCCCCAGCTCTCGTATTGTCTGTACTGATAAGACGCACCTTCGTACATTGAATTTTGAATTCATTATAATACATTCAAAATGCAGTAAAATTTCAAATGCAACTTATAAAATATTTAAGAATGAATACTCTTGATCCAATGAAACTGTAATCAAGCTAATAAAAATTTATTTTATATCATTAAGTCTCAGCAAATATTTTCCTTTGCCGCAGACGCGTAATATTCATCTGTGTTTGACAACTTAAGAAGTGAACAACGTAAAGTTGTTTTTCCATAATTAATTGTGTCGTTATACATTTAGTTTTGCTACATTCTGGCAATTTGCCCGAGGCTGGTTGAAAGTGTTCAAATAAGGCTTTCAGCAGTAAAAGAAAAGTGTGTGCGTTCCCTCAATTATTCCTCCTGGTGTGGGGTCATTTCCTCTGGCTTTGTCATTAAAGATTTTAGGATAAACTCTACTTGAACGCTATTATGTTTCTCAGTGGAAGGCAAAATAAACAACGTTTTTAAAATATTGCATTCAAATGTGTAAAATCACTCACAAATTATGCGGCACGATTTTGAACAAAGAGGCTGCATGAAACGGAGCAGAGCAAAAATAAACAGCCCGGAATTAATTTCCGATCTTACACCTCTGAAGACCGCTGAGTTTTCACATTACCTATCTATTTAATGCATCTCAAAGAAGATATTCAGACAGTGTTATTTTTGTAAGCCAGACGGTTTCAGCTGAAAAACACTGCTAAATAAATAATTTAAAAAATGAGGTACTTTTGAACTGAAGTGACAGGGGTAGATAAAGATTTTGGGTGGAGCAGAAGTAGCTGAAAACTATGTATGTTACAGTGTTTATGAACATTATGATTTAATAAACTCAAGCAGAATGTAAAGACGTGCCAAATGAGATGAATCTTATTGTAGTGAATTAGGGGCGGCATGGTGGTGCAGTGGTTAGCACTGTTGCCTCACACCTCTGGGACCCGGGTTTGAATCCCCGCCTGGGTCAC
>JAODJX010000136.1:18340187-18352380 GCA_026776945.1 Isichthys henryi
CCCCCCCCCCCCCCCCCCCCCCCCCCCCCCCCCCCCCCCCCCCCCCCGGGGCCAGTGCACCGATGTCTGCTCTGCGGAAATAAATCACCACGCTTATTGCCCTTCGCATTTATCATGGAAGGAAAGGAAGAAACTCCCCTCGGAGGAAAGGAGAATGCTGTGCTAATAATGGTGATTTGTGGGTAGCTCACAGGGGAGCCCCCAGTGCTCCCAGAGCTAAAGACCCAAATCAGCGTCTCTGCCTTTAACAATATAAGTTACTGAGGCTTCCGCGTCGCAAGATATATACTCCGGTGTTTCAGTTGGTGTTGAGGGAAGAGGTGAATATTGCTGGTGGGTTTTGCCTGAGAAAACTTCAAGAACTGCCAAGCAAGTGCACGGTACCGGTGTTATTAAAATTAATGAAATATTAATGTTTGCACCGAACCGAAAGGGTCGGAGTTAAGCTTTCAGTATCACATTGTTTTTTTATTATTATTATTATTCATAAATAAACCGATTTGGTTTCCATCTCCAACAGGAAAGTGTCAGTCCGTAAGTAATTAAACCCCCCAGGCACCACTGGAATCCGCCAGGTGCCACTTTAGCATTTTAGCATATTATAATAAGTAATACGCCGCACTTTTTGTTTGAAGGGGGCGGGAGCAAAATCCTAAATCAGCATGATGGAGTTTTGTTGAAATTGGCTGATATAGTTTATTTTAAAGAATTTGGAGGCCGAACACGTCGGAACTAGGAAAAGTGCAGGCCCGAAGTAAAGTTTGGATTGAAATAAAGCGCTAACCCAAGTTAATTTGCTTTGCTTGAAAAAAAATACCGTTGTAAAATTGTTGCAGTAAGTGATGATTGTTGTTGCCAGTCCTCCCACATTTCCGCAGGTCGTTACAAAACGTGCTATCTTTGGGTGAAAACTTTTCAAAGATTTTAGTTTGTATTTGCTTTTTTGTTGTTGTGTTACGTTTTGCATTTTGTACTCCTGGAGACTCGTTCATGCCAGCTGTATTCTGTACTGCAGTGCTCAGGGAACAGCTATTTGTTAAACCGAATATCCCTGCCAGAGTTCTTATGGATGTTGGAACAGGGAATCTTTCCATGTAAATTAAGTTTTGTCTAGACATTTCCAAAGTTTCAGATGCCAACAGATTATAAATATAATGAATCTCTCTGACTTGGCTAAAGTACAAAAAAACTGGGAATACGATATACCGTAATTGGAATATACCTCATAAGAAAAAAGTTGTCAAATTACTTTTAAGTACAATCTAAACAATTAATATGATTAAATGCAATTAATGTGATTATTTTAAGCTTGCTTACTATTATGGATCTCTTCATGAAAGCCTGCTTTTGTGTAACTTTATTAAACACACCTCAAGTGTGGTTTTGGTGCTTAGACGCAGCAGACATATGACGAATTTGATGTATCCTGTCGTTAACAGCTGTTGCACCACTAAAGACATCCAATCCAACATCATCTAAGCATCACTCAAATGGTCCTGCTCACGCCTCACCCAGAGGCAAAGGCACGCCCCACTCCGGTGAGGTTATGGGCATGACGTCCATATAAGGAGTGAAAGGGGTTCGGTCTCCCCGTGGACCACCTGCAGAGCGGCCATTGCCCTCTCGTCCTAAGTGTGTCACATGACCCCGAGACAGGCCATTTGGGTAGCGCTGGCTGTAACTGCTAGTACTGTGTAGTATAGGGGACACCAGCACATGTAAGCTGAATTTATTTAATGCAATACTTTACAACAAAACACTTGTTCAAGCTATTTTTAACATAGTACAGCATACTTCTATACTTTTGCCCATACACGACATCTCTCTTGATAAGTATGCGTTGCAATTTCATATTTCTTGTCCAGAATCTTGCTGTAAATCAAGTTTAAGGAGACAGGTCACGTTCGAGAGCATCACCTCTGCATTTATACACGTTTATGTGATACAGACCTGAGGGGACAAGTTTAATGGTTCTTGGGTGTCTTCGCCATTTCAGTTCTGCAGTCTGCACAGACTTAATGCTCAGATTATTCACAACTGAAATGGGTGGTTATTTAAAAACGCCTCAGATCACATTCGGCGGCCGCAGGGCCTGTCATGCACACTTGTGTCCGTGAAAGAATAAAAGCGGCGGCAAAGTTTTGTGGGGTTGGAACAGGAATTTATGCAGCGTGTGGATGCTTGCCAGCTTACTCGCAATACCATGGTGCCCCCTTGTGGATTGGCATCACACTGCAAGTTTACAGCTGCCTGGTTGACTTGATGTATACAGTATGAGGTCACTCAGCCAGGCACAGGTCTGGAAAAAATGAAGAGACCACAGCAAAATTTTCAGTTACACTCACTTCTCAATTTATGGGTGTGTGACTGTGTAAAATACACATTTTTTTTTGTAAACTCCAACCTGGTTATATCTCATTAATGAAGGGCTTCTTCCTGGCTTTGTGGGGCACTTCACACAGTTTAATGTTTGAAGGTCACTTGAGGTCATCCTCTGATTTGCGAGGCACTGTTGGATAAGCTGACTGTCTTCTATAGCGTTAGAAAGTAGCTTCTGCCCTCTACCTGGCTGGTTTTCAGTCATTCCCAGTGTCTCCGGCTTCACCTCATTCTTGTTTACTGCTGTCTTAGAAACTTTGAACTGCCTCTCAGCGTAGCCTCCTGCCAGCAGAACCACGATTAAACCAGGATTTAAAAAAATGCTGATTTTTAAAAAAATATAGAGTGGTCTCTTCATTCTTTCCAGAGCTGCATATAACTAAATAACTTTCAATACCATTGCAATCAACAAACATGAATAACATGCTATATGCATGATGTTTGTCATGTCAAGGTAGATGGTCAGATAAGGTTCAGACAAACAGGCATAGAGGTTTCAGTATGCTTACCCAGCAAGGTTACAGGTTTCGGTCCAGTCATGTCTGTGGAGCGTACATAATAATAATAATAATAATAATAATAATAAAATTTTTTATAATCGATACGTTATTGATCGTCGTGGGGAAATTGTCTTTACGCCTCCCTCAACTTGCTCTGTTCCGGTCATTGTTGTTTGTGCACTTGCTTTACCAGGAACTCTGTGTCCCTTCTATATTCCAGAGATATTCTATGTTTCTGTTCTCATAATCACATTTAAAATCAGTGCGCTTTTGGGTAGCTGTAAATTCAAGGTCACTGGATGAACCCACTGGAAACCAAAAGCAACACAAGTGCTTATTTTCAGAAAGCTCAAACAAAAAAGGCAAACAATAATTTCTGTGGCAGCATTACAGGGAATTTTAACCCATTCAGTGGCCAGAAAGCATAATGAAGCCAGTTAAGTATTCTTACCCAGTATCGATTTCACAGGCCCAGTGTGCTGTGTGCACAAGCAGGACAGGTTTTCTGTGGCCTTTATTGCTTTATGTGACTTGGCCTTTCTCTTTTATTGTGGAGGAGGCAACCGCTGATGTGTAGTTCATTGAAAAAAAAAAAAACATCCTTTTTGTCCCCTTAAACTAATTAACATGAAAGAGATTTTCAGTATCAGCCATCATCAGTCCGACAGTGACACGATTACTTTTGATTATTCACAATTACACATTGAAGAATTACGGATTGAGAAATATGCTATTAGCCTAACACTATATATCTGTTTAATTAGCGTGGCAATGGGTGTCACAGGGATGTTGATACTGTGGCAGATTCAAGGACTCAGACCCCAAAACCTGCTCAGCAAAATCTACCAGGTAGATGCCGATAAATGAAATATACTTGGAACTAGTAGATTTTCAGATTGAAAGAGCCAATCTAAGTGGGGGGGGGGGGGGCAAGGTGACATTTTGTAAAGGGACCAGAATGTCTAGCTACAGCCCCATGTGATATACACCCTACCTGCTATCTTATTTCTGCTGTCAGGGCTTAGCTCACAGTTGGTATTCTATATCACACATGACCATCCCTACTGTACCAGTAAACAGTTTCAGCCAAACAGTGAGATTTTTTATACTTTCTTAGCATATCGCGCTGCTCATACCTGAAGGTGAACAGGCCACACGTTTACAGGCCAGCAGCAGAACCCAGACACTTTCTGCAACATCTAGTCCATCTGCCTCCCGAGTTCTCAGACATCCTGACTGTGATCTAGGATGCCCAGTCAAGGTCAGCAATTTCTAACACGTTATCTAAAGTTGTATTAAAACTTACAGACAGCAGATATTTCAATTTTCCTAGTATTAACAATTTGAGATTTTTTCTTGACAGCTGACTGTAAAATACTACGACATGTAGCCCGTTAATATTAAAATTAATTAACGGATAAACCACAATATCTGGGTGATATACACAACATTATATGTATTAGATAATTGCTATTGTATTATTGTTTTTATTTGCATTTTGTTACCATTCT
The DNA here is from genome assembly GCA_026776945.1 of Isichthys henryi. NCBI lineage: Eukaryota > Metazoa > Chordata > Actinopteri > Osteoglossiformes > Mormyridae > Isichthys > Isichthys henryi. The sequence goes on from JAODJX010000136.1 coordinate 18,344,578, forward strand.
TCAGCGAATTAATAACAACTGCCTAATAATTTGTAATATCTGTTAAAAAGAGAATTATTTTTGAGAAATCATTAAAGCTCAAGGGAACGGCTCTTTGATTAGCACTGTAGCCTTTCTCTTCCAGGGGCAGACATGAAGTGAAAGCGAAAGCTCATCCAGGTCAGGCCATTCCTAACCACCCCAGTGCATGAGGCCATCCGGTGCAGATGAACTTCACGTTCTCCCTGCACATTGTGAATCATCATGTGAAGGTGCTCCTCCTCCATCAAACAGCCAATAAAAATGACTGGCTGTCTCAGGCATCGCCAGATCCGTGTTTCAGGGCAGTAGGAAAACACACTGTGAATCATTCCAAACGGTTCTGGCCGGGGCCCTCAGAATTAAGGAGGAGAAAAGGCTTCCTGGCAGGTTGTTGTTCAGCGCTGGACAGCCAAGTTGAAAACAACATTTTTAAGCACTAATATAAACCAGGTGCCAATATGAGTTGAAAATATGGAATTGTAGATGGAGAAATGCAGGCAGTTAAACTGAATCGCATTGTTTATGTAAAAATCTGCATAAACAAATGAGAATTGTGCAGCTTGTATTGAAGGATGTTTTTTCCAGTGTTTGGGAAGAAACTGGGGAAAAGAAAGCCGTGAATGCTGCCTATCGACATTTTAACCACATTTCTTGGCCAGAATACACCTGTAAATAAAACTAAAAGGCAAAAATGAATTTCCCGTATATAACGACACACATTCTCAACCCTAGACTGAACTGTAAGGTTTACATACAACCCCGGGCTACAAATGGTAAGATCTAACACAGGAGGTGTGGCTCCTCAGCATTTACTTCAGTGACAGAATCGCTTTTCTCATCATAATTTTTTTTTTTCCATCCGTAAATTCATGGAACCTTAATATCGGTGGATTTTATTAGGAAACCGACATACAAGTCAAGTCCTACCTAAGATGTAGCTTGGCCTGTTCCTCTATGAATGTATGTTTCACATTTGTTGCTTGGACAGTCTGTCTCAGATCATGCCTCTGAATTTCAATGGGGCTGAGATCCTGAGCCTTACTTGGTCATTCTGCTATAACCAGGCTGTTGTCTTTATGTGTTTTGACTCATTGTCATGTCGCATGAACCAACGTGTTTTGAGTTTTCCATCGGAGAGACTCCCACACAATCCGCTGCGGTATTTCTTTATGTAACCTGGAATTTATTGGTCCGTATCAGACTGCAGACCATGGGCAGTAAGACAGCCCCTTACCATCACTCCCTCCACAGTGCTTCAAAGTCAGGAGTTTTGGTGGTTGGTATGCAATGTTTTGTTTTCCTACCCTTAGCTTTTGTCTGTCCACAGAACATTGTTCCAGTTAGTGCTCTGGACCATCTAGATGGCGTTTCGATAACTTGAATTGGTGTTTCTTGGAGAGAAATGCCATCCTTCATGGTAACATCCCAGTCACTGTTTCTGTTCCTGTGTTTCTAACTGCAGACTCTTAAGAAGAGACCTTATCAAGGGTAAGAGAGACCTTCAGCTCCTTAGCTGTCACCATTCCATTCCACCATCACTTGTTTGAGGGAGAATTCTACAACACACCCTTAGTTACATGAGCTCTTTTTACTTGTATTCCTTCTTTTATTTTGCATAATATCAAATTCTTGTATTATATTGTATTCTCTTTTTTTATGTATTTTAAAGCTACACCTTGGCACAATAATTTCCTACGGGATGAATAAAATTTGATCTCGTCTTTCACTGAACTGATCATTGTTGGATGCGCTGGCTAATGTGAGCATCATGGTGATGAATGCCTCCATTTGCATAAACCCTGCCTGGCCCTGCACTTAGAGGCCCAACTCTCTGAAAACTTTAGGGCTGTCACTATCGGTTATATCGATAATGGAGTAATCTGCGACACCCCCTGCGCCACTGCGCCCCCGCCCCCCGCTTTACAGGCTTACACGATGTGTAATGTAGACATTGAATTTGCCACGTGCATATGTCACATCGCAAGGACCATCCAAGTTGTGCTAAAATATTTTTACTTAGAACAATCAAAACTTAGGAAGCTTTACAATTTTAATGACGGTTCCGTTTCCACATTATCTAGTATGTACTGGAAAAAAAATCAGTCTAAAGTTCAGACTGCATGCGCTATAACAGACAATCGAATCATTCTTGTCCTCCCTGTTTTAACTCAGTGGTAGATACTGTGCTGCGCTTGTGAGAAATGAAACAAAAAATAAAAGGAAAAGGAGAAAAGTGAACAAGAATTGGTCTAAATTAATGCATTTTGTTCTTTAAAATGACCCTCATCCAATATGCGTCGTCTTCCTTCCGTCATATTGCTTAGTAAACGTGAGGGAAATTTTTAATCGATGCTTTTTAAATAATCGAGTAATCGTGACAGCTCTTAGGAGGTTTAACAATTCTACATCTGAGGTTCTCAGATCTCTCTTAATGGGACTGTTTTATACTTGAACAGAAATCTGTAATGATGAGCTTACACTCAAAGTCGTGTGGCTTATATAAAGTAGGGTAGCTCAAAACCATGTCCGAACTGAGACATCTGACTGCAATTATCCTCTTTTCAAGAGCTCATTATCCTAGCGCACTGTTTTTCAATGTAGTCCTCGGGGACCCCAGGCAGTCCACATTTTTGCCCCCTTCCAGTTCCCAGCGCACCTGAGTCAAACAATAAAGAACAAATCAAACCATCAAAACCACCAAATACCTGGTACACGTGTGTTGGGGGCTGAGAGGGAGTAAAACATGGACTTTCTAGGGGTCCCTGAGGAATCTGAGACACACCGTCCTAGAGATTCACATAATCAGAGTTCAATGATCTTGACTGTTAAAAGTAAGTATAATCTGTCCAATTTTTTTAAAGTAAGCCTTTTCATGACAGATCACTTTCAATAATAGGCCCCTTATTGCCCCTTATTAGTTAGTGAGTATAGCTGATATTTACTGTCGGTATCAGAGGAGTATGGGCACTGCCAGCAGGACTGACAATAGATTGCCCTGCTGATCCATAGGTCATTCCTTATTTCTAACCAATTCTGAAACTTAACTGGACCATCACCAACAATGTTGCCTTGCTTCATACTAAAATACACACCAATGAACCCCATTTTACACACGTTACCCTAAACTGCAAGTTTAACACATTGCATTAACGCATTGCATTAACTTCAACATCAAGGCCTGGTTCATTTAAACACGCGTGTTTATTTTGAAGGCATATCAAAAAGTCTTCTGAAATGACATTTTAAAGCTTAAAATATCTAATTATGTGCCATTTTATATACATTATTGGTTTTGGTTTTGTAAATGGCACAGGGCAGATCAGATAAGAGATTATACTCTCTCGCTCAGTGATGTTAATGTTGCCGTGGTTTCAGTATTCAAATAAGCTGATTACATTTACATTCTTAGCATAACATTCCTTTCATGCAAAAGGGTGACAAGCTAAGAGGAACTGTCTCCTTTTCAAAACTGCGTATGCAGTGTGGGAACCTGAGCGGGAGGAAAACCATATTCACAGCACTGTGCACTAGAGGGGTTAAGAAAAATATATTAATATATTAACAAGCTAAATGTAAAAGATACAAAGGGGCTGAACATCATTCTGTTCAAACAGGGTCAGCTGGGCTACATTCAGAGGCATAAGCAGGCATGGGATTGGTGATCTATAACCATGGCAACTCATGACATCATCCCCACCCCGGCGACTGGCCTTGCTCCAAAAGTTGCAGGCTTGCTATATATAAATAAAATTAGACAGTGCTATATATAGTGTTATTTGAATGTAATAGCGCAGGGTAAATTATTAAATGATGAGTTTACAGAGTTGAAATATTTTTTCACAGCAGTCAGCTCAGATACATTTATGCCCTGTGGACAAGAATATGGCTGGTGAGAAGAAACGGTCCCAGCTTTGTCCTCAAAGACTGTGTAGTAGAGTCTACCATGTCTTTAGAGGCAGAACTATCTACAGGTACAGTAGGTTACAATGTTAGCTAGCAGGTAATTACATTATACAGTGTAATCATTATACGTTACATTAATTGCAGATATTGTTGGTGAAAGATGAACACAAAGTGTAAAGATGGCAGTTTTCCGACATCATTTCTTATATTAATAAATGGCAAATTCATGCATTTTCCCAGAACGACACAGACATAGCCAGTGCTGCGCTGTGTTTTAAAATGTTACATTTTAAACAGACTTATTTCATCAAGATTGCTTAAATCCAATTATGCAGTTAAAAGCCAGAATTTCTCACCAGAAAATCTGCTATTCAAAGAAAGGGAATTACACTGCGAGTGAAAGACTATCAGCACTAGATGTTTTATTTAGCGTACTTCACTGAAGTACCACTGCAGGCTACTACGCAGGTCTTGGCTCGATAATTTTTCATTTAAAACGTGTTGACTTCCGAAGGAGAGCGCAGGTGAGCCCTGTTTGCAGTGCAAACAGAGAACCTTGCACCAGTTACAAAGTTCAAGGAGAATGAGGAATATACTCCTGCTGGTGAAACTGCAGCGCAGAGAGTGCCCATCTGCGCATGTGCGCATTTACATGCTTATCAGACGGAAATGGGTTCAGTGATGTATGACTTTACTATTCTCATCTCAAATTAAGTCTATAATCCATCCACCCATTTTCTACACACGTGTGTCCTATGCAGGGTGGCGAGGTCTGGAGAGTATCCCAGAAGCTATGGACACAAGACAGAGAATAACTTAGAATGAGGTGCCAGCCGATCGCAGGACACACACACACCATTCACAAACACAGACAATTCGACAACTCCAATTAACTTATCTCGTTTTTGGACTTTGGGGGGAAACCGGAAAACTCCACGACGTCACGAGGAGAACAGGCAAACTCCATGCACATACCGGACTGGGACTCGAACTTTGGCTCAACTGTGCAGTGGTTAGCATTGCAAATATTATTGAAAATATATTATTTTACACAGAAGTCAAGCCATATCCTTTCACGCACATGAACATTGAGAGGTTTCTGTGGTATCAACAAAAAGATACCCTCATGTGATCAAATGTCAGCATATTTAAATGAAATGTGGCACTACCATGTAAATCAATACTTAAATTATTAAAATTTATTTTTGTTTATTTACAAAAGCATACTTAACAGCCATACAAAGCTGTTTTTTAATTTTAAATGTATTTAGTCTTCATGAAAAGAAGTTGCTGATTGCATCTTGCATCACAATTAGTTTTTGTTACAAAGCCAGTGGTTAATAGTTAATTCACTACACAATGTAACAGATGTGAGTACAAAAGGACATTTCCCCAAAGAATTAAAACTGAATACAATTAAAAATTAACATTAAGAATATAAATACTATAGTATATAAAATGACCAAATAGTTTCACATTACTTGAATAGACATATTTTCAATTGATCATTCTGAGGTCTTAAGTGGCATGTCTTCCTAAAAACAAAATAATTGTGAATACAGCTATGATGTCAGTCCCTCCCACATCCATTTTCCGAACGTGCCCCTGTCACTACATATAAGGGAGTTAGGGTTTCATATTTCAGCAATTAAGCCTAGATCTTGCACAAAGAAGTACACGGTACAATACGCTCCCTTTTCAGACTGCTGTGCTTAGCCTGTGTTCCCACCATTGTTTATCCTCTCCAGGAATCGAGCATCCAATGCTTTCATTAAACCGACACTTTCTTTATATGTAACAGACTAACAGACTACAGCCAAATGTGCAGGTGTGCAGAAAGCGAATTGCAGAAAATGTCCACGTATTTGAAAAGGCTACATGCCACTTACGTTAATGATTAATTTACAGGAGCAGTAACAGTACGTGAAAATGATTCATTTACTGCTTTAAATGCAGTGCGGTCGAGACATAGTATTACAGTAAATAATAATATTAAAGTTAACGTTTAGTCCAGTACTAAGAGCAATAAAACAAATAATATAAGTATAAATAAATGTGCCATATTTTCTGCAGTATATGGATAGTTATAATGAGATAAACATTTTATAAGTGTTATTTTAAATCTCTCTATTTTCCAACCACTTACCCGGGTCAGGAACATGGGGGCAGGGGGTGGCATTTGTTCCGCGCAGCGCAGGATGTGAAGTGAATCCTTGTTGGACGCTGCTTATCACAGGGCACACAAGCTACTTCAAATGTTATTAACCAAATCTGCCGAATACCGTGGGTCAGATTCGCGGAATTCTGTGGGCATTATGGTTTAGAGAATGCAGAACCCTGGAGGACTTCCATGCAGTTCACTGTGATGAGTGCCCCGGTTATTTCCCTCCACTGCCGGGTAATTGGGGTCTTCATCTTGTCCAGAGCCAGATGCAGGTCCTGCACTAGGTCCCTAAGATGCTCTCCATAGTGGCTGCTCCACGTGTACAAGAAGTCGTACGCTGGCTTCCACATGGACTGTGGTGAGAGTACAAAACACAAAATAACATGACACACTGACAAAGGTGAGTCTTATTTGGTTGAATGCAAATGATCAACACGTGTTCATCACTAGGCAACAAAGTAACCCGAAAAGGGCAAATAGAAGTAAAAAAACTCCAAATGATTTCATGTGTCAAGGTGAAGTTTCACGAACAACAGCGTATGTGAAAAATGGGAAATAACTGCACTGGCAATGAGGAACATTTGTTGCACTCTGACGCCATCTGACAGGGATAGACAGAGCCTTAGAAGGACTGTTCTTCTACACCACAAAAGTGCAGCCTCAAAGATTACTGCAGAATTAAATAAGGTCCCTATAAGGAGGCCTCAAAAAATGCTTTCATCCAATGCCAATGCATAGACTTGCATAACCTGATGCAAATAGAACAAAACTTGGACCCCTGATCAATGGGAAAAGTAATCTGGTCTGATGAGTCACTTATTTTCCCAGCAACTCTGGTTTACTTTTGGAGAAACCAAATGATGCCTTCAACCCACCAACACTATTACCAGCTGTTTCACATGGTGTGGGATCATTAATAGCATGGACGGCCATCTTGCGTGAGTCATTATGTTTCACGATTGCTTTTAATGGCTGTGCGGCTAAGGAACATGAGGCCATGTTCCAGGACCATGTGCTACAGACAGTGGGTCCCCAAGACTGGAATGGAGAACCACCATATACCATATATGGTTAGGCGTTCAATGTTTTGTCCACCCCTTGTAGCTGAAAGTGCATAACCTCGCTACTTAATTTAACAAAAATTACAAACATAAAAGGCAATACATAAGATCATCAGAACTCACTTTAGTGAGTTATATCTACAGATATCCATCCATCCATCCATCCATCCATCCATCTTTTCTCCAGAAATTCAGTTTATAGAAAAGCAATCATGGTGCTCATTACCTTTCTGACTCACCTGACTACTGACCTGGCCTGATTTGTCCTGGTGTGGAGTCTCATATCTGGCGATTTGCGCACTGGAGAGTTTTCCAAGCTTTTCGGCGAGCTCCCTCCATCGCGCCCCCAGCTCCACTGCCGTTGACAGAATCACAGTGTTCTGAGTCAGACGAGATACCAAATCCTGAGCATCCATCTTCAAGAGACCCTGGCAACGCAAACACATACACACACTATATTAATATGGCTTCCAGCTGTGCTGTTCCGGCAGACAAGATGGCACCAATGTAGGGCTGTTACCATATCTGCAGTTTCTTTTTATTCAACACAAAACATTCTATTAATACTGTGGCAAAATTCCATCCATCCATCCATCCATTTTCCAAACCGCTTATCCTTACTGGGTCGCGGGGGGTCCGGAGCCTATCCCGGAA
>JAODJX010000136.1:18360418-18370662 GCA_026776945.1 Isichthys henryi
GTGCCCATTGCTTCCGGGATAGGCTCCGGACCCCCCGCGACCCAGTAAGGATAAGCGGTCTGGAAAATGGATGGATGTATTGACAGGTCAATGAGGTGATGCATAATTATTTCCAGTACTTTACTGAAAGCAAAGTGTGGAGGCTCAAGTCCTGCAAAATTTTATACCGATTTCAAGTAGAAGGAAATATTCTGTTAAAATCCTTCATTGCATAACACCTCTTTACCTTCTTTATATACAGATATCGTAAATACATACATAATACTGTACATACCTGTATATATATAGTGTATATATTGGTTCTTTGCACACGCAACCGAAATGAACAACTAAGCCAAGTCAAATACAGCTTAACTGTCATTTCAGCCAAATACAAAACACAGTGAAAAGAACGGCGTTCCTCCTGAAGCTGCAGTGCAACATTCATGACAGGACAGACATGACAGTGCCAATGACAGGACAGACATGACAGTGCCAATGACAGGACAGACATGACAGTGCCAATGACAGGGTTATGCAATAATTTACATGCAAAAAAATTCCTGTACAAGCATCAATAACCCAAGGGCCCGGAAAGCTGAGACTTTTACCTACTGTATGTTTTCTGTCCAGCATAAAAACACTCCACACAAGAGTGTGCAGAATCCATGGGAGGGGCGGGAGGGGTTCACCACCATGCTGGAGGCTGTGTGGATGCAGTGTGCTTGGAACATGTCTTGCATTTGGCATAAAGAGGTATGGATGATACGTTCAGGCATCCATATCGACGTCTGCAGAGTCTTCCGGACCATGGAGCTGCGGTTCCCATAACTGACAGTGATGCAGCTGGCCAGGACACTCTCGATGCTGCCCAGGTTCAACATCATGAGGGGCCATGCCCCCCCCTCAAATGATCCATCATGAGCCCCCAAATGCCAAACACCAAGGATACCGTCCTTTATTTGATTTTAATATTTTTAAATTAAATGTGTTAATCCTAAAACAAAGAAACAAAATCATCTTGTGTATTTGATGTTAAAGATTGGTTTGATGTCAGATTTATTATCATACTCCCCCCCACCCCTCGACAACTTTTAACGCCACTGCTTAATACAAGAAAATCTCGCATGATCAGTGCCCCCCGAAATTGTTTCCCCTGAACCCCAATCTCCTCCATGCAAACCTTGGTGTCCCTGCAGAATTTGGTGAGGATGTGTGAGGGCTTGTGGCCCTCTTAAGCTGCTATAGGAAGTACAGGCTGGACTGGAGACGCTTGATCAGGGAGCTGGGGTTGGTTGACCAGGTGAGGTCTTCCAAGCACACCTAGAAACATGGCCAATCCATTATGGAGTTACTGAACCACAGATAGAGGTCAGGCCGGGACATCCTGAAGATGCCAATCATCTCCTTGTGTTATTAACATTCATTTGCTGTTCCAGCACCAATATGTCAATTGTTATTTCATCATTGCCACCTATCACTCAGACTACTTTCAGTGTCATGCGCGAAACAGTGTATCGGGTTTTCATTGATGTGGTACTTACTATGGTCTATAGATACACAAAGCAATATGAGAACATGGGAAGCAATTGGTACCGCAGATGTGGATAAAAGTAGGACAATTTACTTAATGAACTGATATGTGAAAGTCTAGGTTTTTATTTTTATTGTCGGGCCAATCCCACATTCAAATGTATCAAATAATTAAGATGGTGAGCAAAAATGTGGACTGTCTAGCGGAGAGCTTGGAGGGATAAGATCATCAAGTGGCTACTAGAGGTATTTAAACTATCCATTACCGCATACAACTTATTGTCTGCATAACTTAAACTGGATCACAAGACGGCTTGAACTTACACATTTTCACATGACAACAGCAACCTGCATCTACATGTCGTGCTGGAATATTTTTTTCTCAGACAGTATCTTGCTTCCTAAGTAAACAAAAGTTCATGCCAGTCCATCCTTATTCGCTAAGAGGATAGGGTTAATTAGCTTGTTTGTTTTTTTTTTCGCCTAATATTTTCTGTTTAAGAGTCATGTGGGTATTGCTGGGGATATCAATGCATTTCTAAATGATTTGTGCATTGAGGCTGACAAAAACTTTATAGAAAAAATAAAAAGTATTGCATTATATTCTGATTAAAAAAAACATAGCACGTTGTACACATTCAAATTCAAAGTTAATGACCGAATCTCCTGAGTAAAATGCAATTAAGAGCACTGAATATTTTTCTTGTGTTCCTCAGCTAAACTTAAAAAGGATATTTAATACATTTCATCTTTCACAACATCAGATGGTGACCTCTTGTTTACATTCTTGTTTGACATTAAAATAGAACTGAATCTATTGTGCTACCTTCATGCAAAGAACGAGACACATTCTTGAGCTTGTGCCTACAAGTATGTCCCTAAAGACAGAGAATCTTAACTGTAATTTGTGTCTGCAGAGATGGTCTTAGATGCAACACATACTGTAAAGTACGTAATAACATTAAAACCACTGACAGGTGACGTGAATAACACTGGTTATCTCATTACAATGACACCTGTCAGTTCTTGAAGTTGATATGTTGGAAAAATGGGCAAGGTAAGGATCTGAGTGATTTTGACAAGGGCCAAATCGTGATGGATAGATGACTGGGTTCAAGCATAATGTACCTGAATATTAATTAGCACGGCACTGCCTTGATAAGTAGGTGAAAGGACAGCTGCAATTTCAGCTGCAAGAGACACGCGACAATACGGTAGAAAATTGCAAAAATTTTGCACAACATGAAAAAGGAGCTTCAAACAGAAAAATCACATTCGCAAATGAACATGCATAGCTGCTCTCGTTAGAACTGTATAACTAGGATCTTTTGACCAGTTTGACCAAATTGGACAATAACTACACATCCTAAAGAAGATTGCCTGAGAGTATATTTTTGGATGACTGAAGTACAGTGGTGCTTGAAAGTTTGTGAGCCCTATAGAATTGTCTACATTTCTGAATAAATATGACCTGAAGCATCATCAGATGTTCACACGAGTCCTCAAAGTAGATCAATGGGATGACAATCAGGTGTGTGTGGGCACCCTGTGTTATTTAAAGAACACGGACCTACCAAAGTGTTAACACTTGTTAGTGGAAGTGTATCAACGAAGGAGATTACTGAGGACCTCAGAAAAGGGGCTGTTGATGCTCATCGGGCTGGAAAAGGTTACAAAACCATCTCTAAAGAATTCGGACTCCACCAATCCACAGTAAGACCGATTGTGTACAAATGGAGGAAATTTAAGGTCATTGTTACCATCCTCAGGAGTGGCTAACCAACTAAGATCACTCCCAAGAGCAAGGCGTATAATAATCGGCCAGGTCACAAAGGACCCCAGGGTATCTGCTAAGCACCTGAAGGCCTCTCTTGCACTGGCTAATGTTAATGTTCATGAGTCCACCATCAGGAGAACCCTGAATAACAATGGTTTTCATGGCAGGGTTGCAAGGAGAAAGCTGCTGGTCTCCACAAAGAACTTTGCTGCTGAACTGCAGTTTGCTAAAGGTCAGACGGACGAGCCAGGAGGCTACTGGAAGGATGTCTTGTGGATGGATGAGACCAAAATAGAACTCTTTGGTTTGAATGAGAAGTGTTATATTTGGAGACAGGAAAACGGTGAATTCCAGCATAAGAACCTTATCCCATCTATGAAACATGGTGGTAATAGTATGATGGTTTGGGCCTGTTTTGCTGCATCTGGGCCGGGACAGTTTGCCATCATTGATGGAACAATGAATTCTGATTTATACCAGCAAATGCTAATGGAAAATATCAGGATATCCGTCCATGAACTGAATCTCAGGAGAAAGTGGGTCATGCAGCAAGACAATGATCGTACTACCAAAGAATGATTAAGGAAGAATAAAGTTAATGTGCTGGAGTGACCTAGTCAAAGTCCTGACCTTAATCCAATTGAGATGTTGTGGAAGGACCTGAAGTGAGCAGGTCATGCGAGGAAACCCGCCAACATCCCAGAGCTGAAGCTGTTCTGTAAGGAGGATGGGCTAAAATTCCTCCAAGCCAATGTGCAGGACTGATCAGCAGTTACCGGAAACGTTTAGTTGCAATTATTGCTGCAAAAGGAGGTCACAGCAATTACTGAAATGAACTTTTGAACTTTTCTGCTTTGGAAGTGTATCATTCACTGAGAAATAGAAACATTTATTATTTTAGTTATCATTTGTACTGGAGCCTAAACACAGTTTTCAAATTTTCAAAAGTTCACATACTTTTGCCACTGACAGATATGTAATATTGCATAATTTTCCCCAATAAATAATTGACCAAGTGAAATATTTTTGTCTCATTTATTGAACTGTGTTCTCTTTATCTACTTTGAGGACTTGTGTGAAAATCTGATGATGTTTCAGGTCATAATATGCAGAAATGTATACAATTATATAGGGTTCACAAACTTTCAAGCACCAGTGTAGCTTTAGGCCAGAGGTGGGCAATCTTATCTGCAATGGGCCGGTGTGTATTTGGCTTTTCACTGCAACTCCCTAATTAGATCACTATTGTAATTAGAGGACTGATTGGCTGAAGAGTCCTCACACCTGGGTTTGAACAGCTGATGTTTGTGGATAAGATTGGCCACCTCTGCTCTAGGCTATTCTACACACACACACACACACACACACACACAAATACATATTTTTACCACTCATTTCTCAATTTATGAGCATACTTCTAGTCACCTATTTTGGGGAGTGGAAATGTACTGTTGAACAAAGGTAATCTACTGGGCATGACAGGTATCTCTCTCCGCCGTCTTACAAACACTCCCCCCCAGTTGTGCTGCCTCAGCGAGTATGACCGGTTTGGGAAGATCCTTCAAAGGAATCCACAGAGGAAGGAAGAATGAAGCTTGGTGGGTGCTTCACTTTCTAAGCACGCAAGCGAGGTGTCCATCCCATTCATAATGAAAAAGGTCAAACAAGTGCACAGACTTTCAACCTTTCATCAACCGATATTAAAACAGCTTTCTAAAATGAGTCCTCTATCCGTCTGTGACTTTTGTAGTGAAGGTAGCTTCCAAAAACACATTTTAAATTACACACTTCATATTATCAAAGTGTCTTTGGGAGTTGGTGACTGCCCACTTTTTTCCATATATAACCTCAACCATTTCTTTTGGCGGGCAGGTCAAGGAAGTTCGGGGGGGGTGGCACACACTGGGCAAGTTGCCAGTATATCACATGCCACACACCGTCACACACTACAGGAACTTCCGAGGCGCCAATTAGTCTATCTGCGGGAAAACGACGAGGACATGCATACTCCACGCATTTTGACCAGGATCTGAGATACATTTGAGGAATTAAAATGAATATATGTCCACTATATTAAATATTATTATGGTGCGTAAGATTCTCACCTATGAGTTACTATTTCTCTTTATATATTGCAAAATTCTATGGTAAATTATACAGTATTTAAAATGTTCATTGACTAATTGAGATATTTCATTTACACTTTGGTAGGGTCTACCTAGAAATTCCAGGGCCCAAGCTTGGGGCATGGGGAGTTCCCCTAGGGAGATTTTGTGGACTAGGATGCTAGATTCTGAGCCCCTGTAAAGTTCTGGGCTCCCTGAATTCGCCAGGGTATCCATGCCTCTGCCACCCCCCTGGGAAAGTGAATATAATGAATAAAACTCTTACACAAATCTATGAAATGTAATCATACAGATGTATTAAAATGACCATAAAGTGAGTGAATCAAAATCATGATGAATACATATCACTTTGATGCAAGAGCAGCTTCAGATTAAGGTGTTCAGAGTTCATATACCGTCCTCGGCTTGTTCGCACCTCCTATCTAAATATTAATTACCATGGCGCCGCCTTCATATGTAGGTGAAGGGACATTAGGGGTTTTAACGATAAGAAACACACGACAATACTGTAGGAACGTGACGTCAGAGGACAGGGATATATATATATATATAACAGCCGTGTCACTTAAAACAATTACCCAATGATGTCAAAGATTGGAAAACGACACATCGGAGGCCAATAATTCGCTACCTACAACATGAGTTATCTGTTGGCATTTTCTGTAAGTTCTTCATTCTGTTCTAGTGTTTCTTTTGCAGTAATACATTTTTCAGCACATGAAACAGGACAGACGTTGCAGTTGCAGTATGTAAAATGTCAATATATCAAGCACATTTCGCACTACTCGTATTACGGCAGATTTCTTATCCGGGTTACTAACTTAATTTTTTCAGTTTATTCGGAGTTAGTTTGATACGTAGTAAGATACACGCCTTTAAGTTTCACGGCATCATGTTTAAAGTACAAAATGAAATTTGTGTCAGGAATAATTAATCACTCAACAAGTATTTATATGAAAATAATTCTTGCTATAAGAACTCCTTGTAAATTTTCCTTATAAACCCTTTGCAAGGCAAAGCAACTTAAAATGTTAATTCCTAAATATTTTAACAAATTTCCTTACTGTTTTGACGCGTCACGCCCATACAGACCGAGGCGGCACGTGCCCCCTCAGATATTTTAGAAGTTAGATTTCTTTTTATTGCATTGATAAGTAATTTGCAAATTGTAATTTGTAATTTGAAATTGTCATTTCTCAAACGCTTGCCTGCATCACACGTTTTCTCTTTCGCTGTGCACTATTAACATGCACTGCAAGCGTTGCTAGTTTAATTTGAGTCGCGTACCCTTTGAGGCGGAGCGCGCGCTGGACCAAACCCGGAATTGCCGACTTTGGTCCCCTGTTTGGCGTGAGATTTACAATTCGACACGAGTTTACACACATGTATGTAAGAGTTGTATTACCTCGTAAATAGCCTGTAGGGGTTACAAACTACCCACTCGCTTTTGATAGAACTAATTTTAGGTTTATAATGGAATAATATATATTTGCCGTAAGATTTCTTGCGTGGGCGTGAGATTCTGAAAGCGTGCGTCATTTCAGATGCGTGAGATTTGGCAGCCATGAAATATTCTGGAAATTTCTGCTTTGGAAGTATATCATACACTGAGAAATAGAAACATTTATTATTTTAATTATCATACGTACTGGAGCCGGGGGCGGCATGGCGGTGTAGTGGTTAGCACTGTCGCCTCACACCTCTGGGACCCGGGTTCGAGTCTCCGCCTGGGTCACATGTGTGCGGAGTTTGCATGTTCTCCCCATGTCGTCGTGGGGTTTCCTCTGGGTACTCCGGTTTCCCCCCCACATTCCAAAAACATGCTGATGCTAATGAATGTACTGGAGCCTAAACACAGTTTTAAAATTTTCAAATGCGTAATTTTCATTCACGGTGTCTTACATTAATGAAGACCGAGAACTATATATATTCTTAATTATTTAGCAAAGTACTATATTTCTAAATTCCTTAGGCACTGTTTTTCATTTAGGCTATGCTGTAGTTTATGTGTGCCCCTCAAAAAAGGGATGCATAATGACCTTGTATGGGCCTTAGCAACTTCCAACTTCAGCTGAAGTAACCATCCAATATCCCCCTTTATCTGCCGACCACACCCCATAGCATGTTCAACTAACAAATACCTAATCAAACTATTTAACTAGCTAATACATTAAATGAGCTGCCAGTGAAATGACAAGCCGGTGGAAAGGCTGGGGTGCATGAATTTATTGCATTATTATTTATTTACACATATTCTTATGTGGAATTGTATTTCCTTGCCTACATACACTTACTACCTGGATAAGCTGTAAACATTTTCTTTGACTGACTTTTGCACAGTGTAGTAATAATGCACCTTGTGTAACTGCACAACTTTCCATGTGTCACAGTCATAACCCATGGCAAGAAATACCTGTTTTAAATTACTTTCTCCAGAGGCAGGTCTAGGATCTGACCCTTCGGGGTTAATTATTAATTAATTATTTGTATTAATTAATTATTTGCATATGTATGTTTCTTCTGTCAGTTGATTTCAGGAGTTTAATTACAAAGATTAACGAAAGAACACCATCAGAAGAAGGTATACCTGACAGTGCCTGGGGAAGGTATTTTTTCTTTAATTTGATAAAAAAAAAATATACAATGATCTGAAAATGTCAATATGTATCTAATATTGTAATACATTACATAGGGTAAAGCATTTTGAAATTGACAGGAACTGTGATTGACTGGGCATGTGTCTGTTGAAACACATGCTGATAACCCTGTTTAGTTTCTATGGACGCGGTGTACGAGAATTCGTATACCAACGATGCCTTCGTGGAAGACGAAAAACGCAGGGAGGCTGAGAAGAAGGACCCCCCACCTCCGGAGGAACAGACTCCCGTGGCAAATAGGAGAGGATTGTTTAGGTAAATCCAGGCGGCTAATTTTCATGGACGCAGAGCAATTTCTGACAATCACTCTCTGCTTTGTTTGAGCAGAAGAGGAAATGATCTGGTCAAAATGATCTCATTAATTAAAAAAGAATTTTGAGGACAGCAGTCAGAATAAAACTGTCTGTTTATCAGAAAGAAATTCAAAGACAAGGTAATTTGCGGTCAGTGGTCAAAACAAAATTTTCCTCATGGTGTTTCGCCATGGTCGTTTTTAAGTAGCAGGCTATGATGCAAGCAGAAGAATATAAATTGTATTGTGTCATGGATTGGCAGGCACAGGTGAAGGGAAAGGCTCAGGACACAGGGATGCAGGTGCGAGTACCAAGATTTTAGTGAATAAGGCATGGAACAAGTGCAAGGTGTAACCCAGGACCAGGAGAACTGTGGCTCAAATCTGGGAACGTGACTCAGGTTGACAAGACTTAGACACTGGGAATGAAATCGAGAATCTGACAGGGGAGCAGGCAAAGGGCGAACAAAATAACTGTGGCTAGTGGCAGCGGTGACAGTGTATGTGGAGGTATTCTGTCAGCTCATGGTGGTCCAGAGGCCCATCAGTCGCTTTATGCCGGTGTTCCCTTCACTTAGCCGTCTACCCATATACTGCATGTGTAGATGGAATGAGGCCTGTTTCCTTCGTTGCTTTGTAATGTTCTCCTCCTTTCTTCCTCTAGAAGAAAAAAAAAGGAACCAAAGGAACCAGTGAAGCTGGTTGGATTTTTCCAATTAGTAAGCAAACAATTCTGTGCGATTCCATGAAATTATGTGAAGCGAATTTTCCAAAAAAAAGAACCTGTGTAATATTATATTTTGTTTCCTACTTTCCAACAGTTCCGCTATGCCAAACCTCTGGATATTATTTTAATGATTGTGGGGTTACTCTGTGCCGCAGCCAATGGGGTCGCTCTGCCACTCATGTGTGTGGTGTTTGGGCAGATGACGGACAGCTTCGTCCAGAGTAGTCAACCCTTAAACCTTTCAGGTGAGAATTTATGGGAACCTGCCTGTAGCCCACAGCTCAGGTGATGTATACTTGGGTCTAGGGCTGTCACTGTCAATTATATTAATAATTGAACAATCTATGAATTAATTTGATGATTACATAGAACTGATTATTCAAGTAATGTAATAAATACGTACGTTCCTGTAAGTTCCTATAGATTAGGCTGCACCCAAAGGCTAAAGGTCACATGCCTTATAGTTTACGTATGACTAACCATGCATTGTTTGATCCATGGACATCTTCTATTAGGATGTCTATGCATTGAGTTCTGCAGCAGCATTTTCATTCACTTTTAATACGACATGCTACCACACAATCGAGATCTGCTTATGTCCCTCTTCATTCTGCCATATTGCAGAGTAAACAAGAATTCAGATTGTGATCGTGCTTTTTAAAATTCCAGTTATTGTGACAACACTGCATGGATCAAGAATACTGATTCCAGAGTGAACCTAACATTTTTGTACGTGCCAGTCATGTACATGGAAAATACACCTGAAGGAATTTCTGCTTGAATGAGCATGCCATTGTTTTTATACTAAACGTGATGTCCTATGTCTGTTTATCCTCTATCAGCCTTAGGGAATGTTACTCTCAGTTATGCCAGCTCTGCCAATTGTCCTACCATTCCTGGAGTGGATATCGAAACCATGATGGCCAAGTAAGTGTCCTTGATGAATGTTACTTGTACATTCACTGCTACTGTCAGGTGAAGGATCTTCACAGACATAAAATTTGTTGCGTGTTCCATTTACAGTCATGCCTATTACTTTGTGGGGATTGGAGTAGCAGTACTCATCCTTGGAACTTTTCAAGTCACGCTTTTCCTGCTGGCAGCTACCAGACAGACAAAAAGGATCCGTGAGAGATACTTCCATTCAGTGATC
>JAODJX010000136.1:18414641-18429394 GCA_026776945.1 Isichthys henryi
TTGCTTCCGGGATAGGCTCCGGACCCCCCGCGACCCAGTAAGGATAAGCGGTTTGGAAAATGGATGGATGGAAAACAGACTTGTGTTTCCATCTATTTTGTGAATGTGTGTCTAATTTTTGCAGGTCAGTCAGTGTGTGGGATATTTTGTATAGATATGGCAGACTTTTGTGAAGGTTTCCATGTCATACACATAGGTTTGGGCTGCCTTGGATTTGAGCTACCAGTCTGAGTAAATAAATGCAAATGTAGACCTGCGGAAATCTGCGCGGGCTAGTAGATCCAGGTATTTTTCTCTAGAAAATAAAAAGTTCAGTAGTTCTAGTGTGAGTAATATGTGGGTAACATGTGAGTAACATGTGGGTAACACTTTACTTGAGAGGGCACAAATAATATAATAAAAGCACAATTCATGAATAACACGTTAAATACCGATCTCATATTTGTTCATCGTTAATGAATCGGCATTATTTTTTTCTCTCAAGTAGCGACTACAATTGTTCATGAGTTGTACTTCAGTAGTAACTTAGTTCCTAAGTATTTGTGTCCTGTCAAATAATGTGTTATGTGAATACTACTGTGAGATATAATCTTTGTGTCTATCCAAAGCTCACTTTAAAAATAATCAGTAAATGTGCGTAAAGTTTTTGTGCATGACGAAAATTTGAGATCGGTTTAATGTGCAAGAAAACGCAGCCTGCATATAGAAGCACCCCGTTATTTAAGGGAATAGCTTATTTGCCCAGGGTGCAGATGATTGACAAGCAAAAATATACTAAATGAAGCTAGTTTCATTAATAATAATAATATATTCTCGGTGTCTGTAGAAACAATATTCATGAATGAATTTACAAAACAGCACCCAATACGAACACATGAGGGCGTTACTGGTTCACAACCAGCTATCCAGTGTAACCATGGCGGTAAACTGTTCCGCTCGCAGCCCGTACCGAGCACCGATGGCGTCGGCGCCGCGGTAAGAAAGCATCGTTAAGTCGTGGCTTAAACAGTATCAGCTCTGCAGAGTTTACACATTTTCTCCTTTTTAGTCTTTTTTGCGATACTTCCGACACGTGCGTGGCCCTGCAATGGTCTGGCCTGCGGACGAAATTCGATTCCTTTCTTATGTCCCGCTTGTCCTACTATTAAGTGAATGAACTGGACAAGGAAATGACCAATAAAATATAATATAAATATTTTATACTGAATATAAATATAATATAAAATATGAATGAATCCATTCCTTGTTTTAACCGAGGTGTCATTTCTGTGGTCCTTTTAGACATTTCATTTCTATTGGCAATCGTGTTCTGTTTTACATATTGGCGAATATTGATATAAGGGAAATGGATTAGTTCAGAGACTTCAAGATCAGCTATTTTTAGTTTATATCTGGCTAATAAACCTCGTTAGGGAAATTAAATAAATTTTGAACTGGATTTATAAGTGTTGTAATCAAAGATCGGAGGACTTGAAGGTAGGCATTGGGAGAATGGAAAGGGGCTTTATTTAAACAAAACGGGAGCAACTCGCTTGTGTGTTGACAGTTTCAACAGAACAAATCCAATAATTCTCGGACTCAGTACTAAGCATACAAACTTGAAATGATTTTTAATATGCCTTTATTATGCATTTTCTCTAAATTCCCCCAAATTAAATAGATTAACCTTTTCACTGTTAACTAAAAAAAAATCCATTCTAATGTTAAGATTTCAGAGTAAACTGATTTGTCAGGCATTGATTCAAAATAAGTTGAATGACAGAAAGGAAGTCAGTTGGTGAACAAAAAAGGGGTTTATGTAACCAAACATGGGCAGGGAAACAAACAAGACTGATAGGGGTCAAAGCGAGAAAGATAGTATGGGGAAGGAGACAGGCACACAAGAGGAATGACATCAACGGTACGACTAACAGGTACTTAAATACAAATATTAATGAGGGATAACAGGTGAGCTTCATCAGGTCACATCAGGGAGGAAGCAGGAGTGTCAAAGAGAAATGACGGGCAGGACATTACAGTTACCCCTCCCCCCAGAAGCAAGGCCTCCAGGCATGGAGGAAAAACAGGGGAGGGGCCCAGGGGACAGGCCACTAGGTCAGACACACAGGACCGAGGGCAGCCAGGGACAACAGACCAGGGATCAAAGGGACAAACACCAGACACCAACAGGGGCCAGAGGGCAGAAGAGACAGAGACAGAAAACAAAGGCAGGACCGGGCAATGGGACAGGGACCAACGTGCAGTGAAAAGAAGTGGGGAACATCCAGGGAGGGATATGGACCCTCTTGGGCCCACTCACCAGCAAGGTGAGACCTAAGGGCTTCAGAGGGCCAGTGAGACCAGAGGGTGCCATGAAGCCACCAGGGCCAGAGAAGGAGTGCACAGAGGGACCACCAGGGCTGGAGCAGGAGGGCACAGAGGGGCCAATGTCGGGGTAAATGGGAGTCTGGTTAGTTGGCACACATAGTGTCACCCCATATCCCCACCCCCTGGAGATGGAGACTGGGCCAGCCCCTTATCTGGGCCCCAGCTAACAAAGATGACTGCACCAGGACTTAGGATAGGGTTGGTGTGGACTTCAGGCTGAGGCAGGGGCCCATGGAACAGGACTTAGGGCAAGTCCCAGAAGGTCCCACTCTAAGTCCTCTGGCAGGGCCTCTTCCAAGTCAACCCAACTTGGCCTGGCAGCAACCACAGAGTTTGGTATCAGCCTGGCTGCAACCTGCAGGAGAAGAGGAAACCACCGGCAGGGAGCCAGTGGGCTAGGCAGACCCTGGTGGGACACCAGGAGATGAGGCAGGAGTCGGCAGTGTGGCAGGAGACGAAGCAGGAACCGAGGGGGAGGCAGGAGGCATGCAGGATGCAGCCGGGGCACCTGGAGGCGAGCAGAGCAAAGCCACGACGCCTGGAGGCGAGCAGAGCAAAGCCAGGACGCCTGGAGGAGAGCAGAGCAAAGCCAGGACGCCTGGAGGAGAGCAGAGCAAAGCCAGGACGCCTGGAGGCGAGCAGAGCAAAGCCAGGACGCCTGGAGGCGAGCAGAGCAAAGCCAGGACACCTGGAGGTGAGCAGAGCAAAGCCATGATGCCTGGAGGAGAGCAGAGCAAAGCCAGGACGCCTGGAGGCGAGCAGAGCAAAGCCACGATGCCTGGAGGCGAGCAGAGCAAAGCCAGGACACCTGGAGGTGAGCAGAGCAAAGCCATGATGCCTGGAGGCGAGCAGATCAAAGCCAGGACGTCTGGAGGCGAGCAGAGCAAAGCCAGGATGCCTGGAGGCGAGCAGAGCAAAGCCAGGACGCCTGCCGCAACCACTGGGAATCCCAGAGGGATGGCAGGAGAGAGACAGCAGTCCACACAGCACAAAGTGGTGTCTTGGTTGGTTCCTCAGCTAGGAAGGATGTAGGCACAATAGCTTCCATAGGAGTAGGCTCGGGTGGCATGATTGCTAACGAACTTGGTACAGGCGATGTGGCCCCTATTGGGCCAGTAGCTAGGGACTTGTATGGGGCAGCTCTCTCTGGGCCAGGAGCCTGGGACACAGCCTCTGGGGGCACAGCAGAGTTGGGTACAACCATTGGGGGTGCAGCAGGGGCAAGGATGGCTAGAATAAGCCCCTGTGAACTAGACTCTGGAGGCACAGGATGAACAGAGGCCTCTTCTGTGTTGGACCCTGGAGACTCGGGATGAGCAGAAGAGCCCTCTGGGCTGGACACTGGAGGTGTGATGATAGTTTACCCTGGGTAGGTCACTGGAGGCACTGGGTCAGACAAGGAGGCAGCCAGCTTTCTCCACTTCTTCCTGCGGCGAGCTGAGGAGAGGCAGTGAGGAGAGCGAATTCACGTCACAGGAAAGTGACAAGTCAAGTGTCCTCATGTTGTGGCGGTGAGCCTGGTCTGGTGTCCTTATCGGCAGGGCGACCCACACGCCGGGAGACTCACCAGGTCCTCATCCTCCTCAGGCTCCTCTACGTCACTCTCAGTCAGCGGATCAATGAGGAAATTGCCCACAAACCATTGCTGAGAGAGAGGCTTGGACACCAGGAGGAGACACAAGGGAAAGCGTACAGGATGTGGAACGAAAGAGGCATCTGGGGATGATGCCTATCAGTGGAGTCCGGTAATTCTGTCGTAACCAAGGACCAAAGGACTCGAAGGCAGGCGTTAGGAGAACAAAAAAGGGGTTTTATTTAAACAAAACAGGATCAGGGAAACAAACAAGACAGCGAGGCATCAAACGGAGAAGGCTAGTATGGGAACGACATGGGCAGACAAAAGGAATGACCATGAATGACTGGACTGGGGCTGATGAGACAAACTGGTACTAAAATACAAAGACTATTGAGGGGCAACCAGCAACAGGCGTGACTCATGAGGGCCACATCAGGGAGGAGACAAGAAGGGCAGGTGGGCATGGCAGGCAAGACATTACTGTACGATTAACAGTTATTTCCTGTGTTTTCTAGACGCATTGCTGAGTTGCTCTTTGTGTTTATGTGGTCAGATTTTGAACATGCCGTTATTGTCAATAATAATAATAATAATAATTACAATAATAATAATAGATACTTTATTGATCCCTGTGGGGAAATTCTCTTTACGCCTCCCTCAGCGTGTCTGTAGGTGTTTCGCTGCCCCTGTTCGGTTAAATAAAACCTCATTCTTGTTCATCAGGTGATCGCGTTTGTGTCCTTCATGACGCCTGTCATGACAGTTATTCGACTTATCAATGCCTGACAAATCAGTTTAGTTCCACTCCCAAATCTTGACATTATAATGGATTTTTTGTGTTGACAGTGAAAATGTTGATCTATTGCATCTGGGAATTTAGAGAAAATGCATAATATAGACCCACTAAAAATCATTTTAAGTTTGTATGCGTAGTATTGAGCTCCAAAATTAAAACATTGCAGTTCTCATCACTTGTTGGGTTTGTACTATTGAAACTGTCAACTCACAAAGGAGTTGCAGCCTCTTTGATTTTTCTTCGGCAGACAGTGTTAAGTGTTAGCAATCCATGCTATGACAGAACATGTGAAAGTAGCTGGGGGATGGTTCAGAGGGGTAGTAGGGGGTGCCACATGTGGACGAGGTCAGGAAGTGCTGCATGTGTGTTGTTACACTGTGGGCAAGATTAAATCTGTGATGATGAATAAATCTCAGGACAGTAATTAGAGCTTCTCTGGCATTGTGATGAATATCAGTGTCGTCATTGTGCCCTCAGCTCAGTGTTTTCCTTCAATCATCTCTTAGGCTGCCAGTTTAAAACTTTGTCTCATGGCCACAGGTGTGACGTGGACACGATGGTGTAGGGATGGACCCAGGTGGATGCTGCACACTGACGGTTAATGGAAAACACTGTGAAAGGGGAACACAAGCCCCTCAACCAGTGGGTCTCTATGGCCTGTAATTATTCTCATGCTTGTGACCTCTACACTCATATATACCCAAAAACTTTTATGTTATATGGTGTTTTGTAAGAATTTAGACAAATATATCAAAATGTTACGCTATACACTAGGCCTGTATAGTTTAATATATGTACGGAAAATTGAAAAGAAATTATGAAGCGTAACCTCTTCAAAATTTTTGGAAACATTGATAATCACAATAATGCTTGTTCAGCCTGAGAACTGTTATTTTAGTATGAATTATACTCAGAATCTGCCTCGTGCCCATTGCTTCCGGGATAGGCTCCGGACCCCCCGCGACCCAGTAGGATAAGCGGTTTGGAAAATGGATGGATGGATATACTAAGAATAACTGCAGTCCCTTCCATCCATGTGTCTTCTGACAAACTATCCTTTGGGGCATTGAGCTTACCCAGGCAGCATAGACCATGAAGTGAAGGTACAACCTGGATCGAATGTCAGTCTATCGCAGCGCACGTTCACGCTATTTCATCTCACTACCCTTCGGCAACTACGCAAAGTCATGCTGCACAGTCGCGGCGAATTAATCGTCACATTTCAAAGTTCAAAAATGACACGAGCTTCATTTGATATTAATAGCTTGTCGACATTCACGAATGAATGTGAAAAAAATTCGATTTTTTGTTAGACATTTCCAAACAATATGGTGTTATTTTATTTTGTACTGAGAATGACCACTGTTCCCGCTTGAACTCGAGCCCACAGTCTTTATATCAGAAGGAGTTCAATTACCCAATTTTAAACCGTCAGATTTCTAATATTTCTAATAATAATATATACGAGAACGGCTATTTAAGTGGACTGTATCGGCATTGTCTTGGGAGTTTGAGTCATTGTATAGATTTTAATTAAATAGAGTTATTTTTAAATCAGCATGGCGCGTAAACGTGGTGCAATTAAACCAACACGAAACAACGTATTTAAATGCCAATGAAGCATAATTAAAATCCACTTTAAATGATTATAATACTATGAAAACACTGTAAAATGCAAGAAAAATTGTTTTGCAATTTGCGTATTTTACCACGTTTGTTGTGGTTATGCTGATCATTCATTGACTTTTTAGTCCGGGTAGATGGTCGCTTATTTGAAAACAAATTACAGTGTGAGTCTACAGTTAAATCCACTCCGACTTTATTACCCGGCTTCAGCTGAAAAGCCGATAAACTGTAATTGTCGCAGATTGCTGTGACCGTCAGGGTACAATACGGACATGCTCACTTCAATGAAAAATGTGATTAAACACTCCATCAAATAAATTTGTTTTCAAAATCCTACAAATAAATTCAAAGTGCGTCTCTGACATATTTAAAGATACAACTTGTGGATTAATGTCACTGCCACAGAAATATACATATTTTTTCATTTGTTCTTGACAAAAAAGAAAAGAAAATACACTCCCATATATTTTCAGATATTTACTAGAAGCAATATACAACTAGAAAATGCTATACAAAACGTGTTTAGAACAAATACCGTACTCACCTTTACATAGGCATTGGGTAATGATATGCTATGCTACTCTACTACATATTCCAATTTCCAGCTTTGCAGCAACAGGTTTAATACGAATAGTTAAAAATGGACTCTTTCGCACCAGTAGTTCGCATTAAATATATGGCCAGACTGTAATGTACCTTTTCCTCAATAAAGACAATAACCATCATCTTTTCCACAATTCATGAGCGTGGATGACAACAGAACAAAAACAATGTAATATCACTGCGATGTGTCCGGCTAAAACAGACAGTATTAAAACGACGAAACTATCAGTGTTCAAGAATAAAGTGCCACAGTTTTTTTTTATTATTATTAAATATATACATTGGAAATTGTAGAGAATTGCTGGCCACGATTACTTTAAGAGGCGCTCATTTGTCAGTGTAGTTTTAATAATGTTTTATATAATAGATGCTTCCCCAGCAATTATTATTATTATTATTATTAAAAATAATAATAATGATAATATTATTACCACCATCAAAATGCGGTGTATAATTAAAACATTATATAGGCTATCTTAGTTGAATGTCTTTACCAACAATTAAGATTGCACCAATTAACTTAAACTGGATTTAACGTTCAGTTGCAACTGGGGCAAAATAAATATGGATGTTGATCAGTGTCTCCATTTTCGAGTCTTTTCGCCTAATTATCCTCTGTAGTTCTCCTGAACGATGCTCATTCAATGACATTAGTGTGGCCATTTATACCCGTCGTTTGTACGGAGTCCGGAGGCTGCAACAGGTCTGGGGAGTTGCACGGTGGGCTACCCGGTGCACTGTGTTCGCTGTCTGTATCGCTTCCTCTCTTGCCTCCGCTGCCGCTGGAGCCTGACCCTGCAGATCCCCCGGCACTGTGAGTTTTTACGTGTTTACTAAGGTGATCGCTGCGCATAAACCGCTTATTGCACACCGGACATGCAAATCTTTTCTCACCGGTATGCGTGCGTAAATGTCGCTGCAGCTCATCGGATCGCGTGAACCTCTTGCCACAAAACAGCCAATTGCACACGAAAGGTCTCTCTCCAGTGTGCCATCGCAGGTGTGCCTTGAGATGCGAAGTTTTACCGTACACTTTTCCGCAGCCCGGGATATGACAGCTGTGAAGCCCTTTCCTACGCAGACTGGCTCCGGCTGGTCCTAGTCTCTCTGCCTCCTGGCAGTTAGGGCAGTCGCAGGTGGCTCTGCCTGAATACCGCCGGGACGACGATCGAGGAGATCCTGCTAAGGATGCCGCTGGCCCTCCGGTCAGCATGGTCC
This sequence comes from Isichthys henryi, assembly GCA_026776945.1. Classification (NCBI taxonomy): domain Eukaryota; kingdom Metazoa; phylum Chordata; class Actinopteri; order Osteoglossiformes; family Mormyridae; genus Isichthys; species Isichthys henryi. The sequence goes on from JAODJX010000136.1 coordinate 18,422,828, forward strand.
CGCCCGCTCCTGCTAAAGGCGAAGGGCTAGAGTCTGGGTAGGATGATAACACGGGCTTGAACCCGTCCATCAAGTGTTGACCGGCGCTCAGAAGGTGAGGAGAAGCGCTAGAACTAAAAGCCGAGTGGCTCAGACCGGAATAATCTGAACTGTAGCCTCCCAAAGGAGAGTGCAACGAAGTCTGAAGTCCCCCGGAATGCAACGATGTCTGCAATGCGGCTCCATTTGGGTTCTGGACATCAATCCAGCCAGCTCCCACGTCCCACCACGCAGGAGTGGCGGTGGTACCAACATCCCCTGTAGGTATGCCAGGGTGAGAAGATTTAAACCACGACTCATAGGGATGTGCGACGCTCATTCTCGGATAGATACCCTGTAAACTGTCCACTGATGTATGAACTTTGGAAATGAACACCGGTTGGTGGCTGGGATCTTGGGACGTGTTGGAAACAGAAGCTTGGAAAACCGAGTAGTCGTTTCCGAAGTGTGAATTCGAAGAATTGCCAGACGTCAGGGAAAAGGCACTTGATCCCGTGGAGCCGTTTGTCCCAAAGGATTCCGATAGTCCTGTCCCGTTTCTGGAAACTCCAGATACGCCGAAACTCGTCAGGCTGGACCCGACGTTGCAGCTACTAGCGGTGGCTCTTTTCCAAGGGTGGAAACCTTTAGCAAAAGATGATGTATTATCCGATATAGAAGAAGGTGAGGGACTCGGGCTTCCGATCTTGTTGCAGGTAGCCGCTAGCATGGCTAAAGGAGTCGATCCTAATCTCGGCTCCTCCTAAAAAGAGATTTTAAAAAGAATTACTAAATGAGCAAGCACGATAACCTTCTCGTTTTAAAATAAATCCATATATAGAGTTTTAAATATGCAATTGTTCTATCCTACAGCACATTAGCCTACAATTAGTGCCTTCGTACCGTTTAAGATCAGCAAAGAACAACTCACTGAGTATATTTCGTAAAACTAACATCTTCACTCGCTTTACATCACATTATATATTTTGCGTGCGAATGACGTACCTTTAGATCGCGATGAACAAGAAACGCAAAAGTTAAAATACGGCGAAATGGCACAGGTTTAAGAGGATTCTATACTGGAATAACATAAACGTCCTGGGTGCATCTGCAGATAGATGACAGAAAGTGCAAATCCCGTTTCTTTCTGATGAAAGTACTTTCCTTGACCAATTTGCTAAAAACATAACCAACGGACTGACTTTCCCACTCGTACAAAAGCAATTTCAATCCTTTCCGCAGGACAATTACACAACTAATTAAACCGGCAAGAAAATCCTTAGACTCACCCCTAGAAGTGAAGTTGCCATCACAAAAAAGCGCCCTCCTCAGAGGATCTTTTTATATTTATAAATCAGAGCTCTGTTTTTTTAGAGGTGTGCAATACAATGATGTATTCCGCCCATTTCACCACAATTGTAGGTCCTCTCCGACTTTGAAGTGCCGCTGGGACGCAGCCGGCCAATCAGAGCACCGGCATCTCCAGCTTCACACATTCTAACGTGAGGTCATCAATAGACTTCAGGCACCACCCCCCCTCACCCGCGCTTCCGCAGTGAAAGAACAAAACGGAAACGATAACGTTATAATGTGGACTTAATAATAAAAAGATTATAACTACGAGAGTATAAACCCTAGCAATTATGGTCATATTGACCATAGCCCTTGTTTTATATCCACCCGCGACACTCGGTGCAGGAATTTAAGTTTCCAGTAGCTGAAGAAATAGTCTGCAGGTCTGTGACTTTGTGTTCCACAAATCAAATGAGAAAAATGAGTATGGAAAGTTAAAAAGGTAAAAGTACGTTAAATGAATGTACATATGAACATATTATTATTCAGCTATTTTAAAACGTTTACAGCCGACTAGTTTGACTGCTCTTTAAAAATAATTCGTAAGGAAAAATGCCAAAACCAACGAATATAAAAATAAGATTTGTTTCCAGGAACTACTATTAGAAAATTAAAGGCTATGTTTGGATAAAAAAAAAAAATCTAATATTTATTAGAAGCTAACTGTGCGGCATATTCACAAATTTGAGTAACTTATGTGTAGTTAATGTAGGCCTACAGCCTGTATTGTATATAAACTGAGCTGTAGAAACTAGTGCGTGTTTATTTGCGCTCGCTGCTGAGTGATTTAGGCACGTTGAGAGGGCGTAACTGCCCGACCCTGGGGTGCAGAGAGGATTAGGGTTAGAACGAGCAGCGTGTCCCGAATATAACCTTTTGCTTCATACGGAACATTATTCCGACAGCTTTATATTATGAATTAAATTATTAAAATATATGTAATTTAAACATACATTTCTGAGTTAAACCCACACGCACTTGGATTTTGTTGTGAATGCAGAGTTCTTATAAATGCAAATTGATATACAAGCGTGTTTGTATACGTTTGACATAATCCGCCTTATATTTTACTTGAGCGCTGGCATGTTGTTCCAGTAATGTTTGATTCCATTAGCATGCAGTGTGCATGAACTGCATGAATTTAATTTGAATTTCAAATTTAATAAAGCCCGTGGTTTTAATCATTTGCAGTTTTATTTGTTTGGTATTAATATGCTTATTGACCGAGTCTGTTGACCAGCTTGGCCATCGCAGGACAAGGAAAAGTTAATTAAAGCGACCACGGAATATTCATCATATCATCTGCATAGCCTGTACCTTCTACACTTTATTACGCACTGTGATGGATGGCCAGTCAGGTTATTCTCCTTCTTTCTTCAATTTCGACAATAGATCTTGTGAAAATACGCGATGAAAGGTCAACGCACGCCGTGCCCAAATTTAGCAAAATAAAGAAGTCGAGATGATAACAGCGACTCTCAAGAACTTCATACATACAAACATGTATTGCTTATTTGATTATGTAGTAGTAGTAGTAGTAGTAATAATTTTTATTATTATCATTATTATTATTAATAATAATAATAATGATTTTCTTTCTTTTCATAATTTATAACTTACATTACCAGTAAAATATATTTCGCACGTGTATTGCATATTTCTTTATTATTTCTGTACTCATACTTTGCCATTATTATCAACCAACTTATATTTTTACAGTATTACTCTATCTATTAGTAATAGATATTTGACAGTCTATAACACCCCCGTAAGTCATGTCACCGCAAACCTATGGAATTGTAAATCGGAATGCTCTCGTCTTCGAAATCTGTCTTATGGAAATTTCACGGTTGTTTACATAAACTTTTCATAGCATATGCCATTCAGAAAACATAATACGATTTTTATATTTTTATATTCAAAATTGTGAGAAGTTAAATCTCTCCGTTGATCTACAATTTCTTGATAATGTAGCTTAAAGCAGTTATATTAAAGTGTACCTAACTTCTTTAAAGTTTAACCCTGCATCAGAAGATTATTAGCGGCAAAAGAAAAAACAACTGGCAACAGGCGGTCGGAATAAATGTGTGTAGTGGCTGTTTTCGTGATTATTTCATGCATATACGTACCGTATTGTCCGATAAGCATGACCGGTAAAGTTTCACCACGTCCAGAAGAGAAAGTAGATTGCTTCAACAATCTTTCAAAAATGCACGAGAGACTTCTAAAACAACAAGATAAGAAAAAGAGAAATAAAAACGGGAGTACGGATATTACAATGGGAAATGGGAGTAACCGAGAAGACAGTCATTCAGCACCGTCTTAATCACATTATATGTTCCGCACCGGTTTGGCAACGCGCGAAGCGAAGGAGGTGGTCATTTACCTATAAATCCACCGGTCCGTGGTCATCGTACCGTGCGCTTAGAGAGACCCTTAGAGAGACATTCTTCTGTTTGTTAAACATGCATCTTCTTCCACTATAGAAGCTGCGGGGATACTATATGTAATGTATATACGGCCAGCAATAGCCTTAAACGTGTCTGACATAGTTACCTTTGAGGTTTACCTGAAGACAAGCCTATACACTTTATCGCCTAATGTCACTCAAGTACTCATTTCTTTATTGCAAATATATTAGTCAATTTCAACTGACACAGTTTATTTCAAAGATCGGTTTCGCGACAAAAATATATGTATATATGTATACACATCCCTCATTTTTGTTTGCATTTTGAAATTTGAGCAAACTCCCACTGTAATAAATATTCCATATTCAAAAGGTGGCGCCCGGGCCGTGCTTTTCATTCCGGCCTAACTGTAAAGCATAGAACAGATGTCACAATTTAAAGCTGTCTTCCCATACACATGGCCTGCATTGCCGTCGCGAAATCAATCTTAAAACCTCTTCTACTTGTTACAATAAATAAAAGGGTTATTCAGCACCACTAAGCAGGAACAAAAAGAGTTTAATATCGCGTGCTTTCGAGTAACCCTCCCTAGAGTAAAGAGAAGAAACTGCACCATGAAATTGATCGGGAAGATATAAGCTACGTGTGTCCGTGCGTGCGTGTTTGCGTGTGTGTGCGCGTGAATTTTATGTAATTTAGTATCAAAATGCCTTCTGCAACGTAAACTGCGTGTAATTAACTGCCACCACAATTAGCTGAGTAACGTGGAGAAATTAGATTGCCCACTGTACCATGAAATAATGCGGATCGTTGTAAAAGAATAGAAACCAGTACTTCTGCGTTCCATGCACCGTACGGCATGCACGTCACATACACAGTCTTAAAATGCTGCAGGCGGGGATATATCTGCCGTCATATATTGAGTAGAAAAAATCATGGAAGACATTTATTGTAATACAGAGTGTTACATCAGGCATTTTGTGAGATTAATTTTAAAACATTCTAGATTACAGTGTGTAACATTCAGTATTTAGGCCTAGAGTTTAACAGATTCATCTGAAATACAATGCTACAAATGTAGAGTTGCGGAAAATGTGAGCTATTTTATGTATGTTTAATTTACTTAAGCACATAAGTTAATATGCTGGACTTAATGACACAATAATCCATTTAAGTGCGATTTTTTTTTAAATGTCTAGGACCTTCTAGAGCACAGCATTTACATGTGACCGAGTTTATCTTTAACAAACGCTTCGTCATTTCTACACTTAATCGGAAAGTGCCATGTCATGTGTTTGTATTCGGACTACAACAATAGCGGGGTAAGAGCTTTTATATGATAAGTTTTATAAAATACGTTTTTGGAGGAACTGGTATAAATTTATTGTAGAATTTAAATAAGCTATTTTCTCGTATATTGAAAATTCATAGTTACTTGTTTCACAAAATACCTATAAAATCTTGATGAACAGCTAGTTCATTAAGTTCCCAAAATTATGTTTCACAGACGAAAATATTATAAATTGAGCAAAGCAGGCTATTTGGAAGTTTATGAAATAATTTCATATAACAGTAATTTATTGCTTCGTAGTTACTTGTACAGTGTCTTACCTGATAACATTTCGTCTGTTTCTGTCATTATTACTTAACAGATGTCCAGTCGCTCCCTGGGGTCAATGCTATCTGTCAGCCTAAATGACTGACCTATAGTCTCTATTGTACGAATGTTTCTCCGTGTGCAAGCTGGTCAGGAATCAGCCCCGAAACGTTGAAGTACTGGTCTTACAGTTGATCATCCGTGAGCCAAACAGTCTGTCACATTATAAAAATATCATATTCTATCTAATAATTCCAGCTAATCATGGGAGCACGTAATATGAAAGACACAGCGCCGTGAGCAACAATTCTAAATCAGTTAAACTTAATGCATTTTCTCCTTCAGTCACACCCATCCAGCTGGATAAGACTCTGACCAGTGATTCAGTGTTGTTGCATTCATTTTCTTAAATTTTAAATTTGTATAGTTTATAGAATGGGATAAATTACGTTACAAGCGATACATGCCTAAGAAAGATCATCAGTTCCAGGGATTTGCTTCTATCGGAACTAACTTTGATCTGACGGACAGTCAATCCTGACTTATTTGGTTGTCATTTTTGGGAATTATGTCTATACTATTAGGTATTAAGAAGACTTTTATGTTTTCTGAGAAAAAAAACATGGTTTGATTTTTTTATTATGGTTTATAAAAACACAGCTGCCACGTGACTGTGACAATTTTTACTTTCACGATCAATATATCTATCGTATGAACAAATTCCGCAAAGTTCACTAGCCCATTGGTAAGAAAAGATAAATTTTCCAGGCTCCAACCAAAATTTTGCGCTGTGAAACGCATCACGTCGGTAGAGCAGGTGCTCACTGCCCTACGCATATCACAGGGTCATTCACTGGTAGAGGTGGTGTATGTTATTTTTAAAATTATACAGGCTGAGTGACGTTTGGTCCAGGAAGGTTAATTTAGCTGCTTGGGTTTTACTGCGCCAGAGTGCAGCACTTCCAGCACAGCGAGCGGGGAGGTTGGATGCGCCGGTGCGCTCGTGCCGCAGTTCTGTCCGTTCACCGGGAGGTCGGAGGTAGCAGATGTCCGTCTGTGGGGCGAAGTACGAGCGGAGCCAGTAGAGGTAGCACTACAGACACGGGGGCCCAAATGGTGTGACAAAGGATGTGCAGGAAGCGTCTCTCTGCCTGGCTGAGCCCCGCGAGGGCTGCTGGTCTGCCAGCG
>JAODJX010000136.1:18455155-18478356 GCA_026776945.1 Isichthys henryi
CAGTGTTTTAGGTTTTACTGCACTTTGGGGACATTTTGATCCACAAATGTGATCTATGGAACCCCCCGCCCCCCCACATAGTTCTCTTTTTATTTTTATTGTGTTTTTGATATTTAGTCCCAGAATGCAATGCTCAGTCCAAACACCTGACCGCAGGAAGGCGCCCAGCATGGCCAATCTGCTTGGACATGCACTTCAAATGTTCTTTGTCTGTGTCTCCTTGAACCCACAATAATTTTGCAGGTTTATATAATCTTTCTTTGGAAATCAATGGCAATTTAATTATGGAATATTGATGAGAATTTATTGAAGCCAAAGTGATGACTCTGGTAATGACTTCAGCCTTTCTGTAGCAGTCTCCAGGAATGTATCCATAATTAAAATACTTCGACACTAATACTAATAGTTCTCAAAATGCTTTTCTTGGGTGGCCTGTGTTTTAGAGCATCAGTGGGTGTTTACAAGATCAACACCCTCCCCCCCCAAGTGAAAGCAGGTCAGCTGCAGACCTCAACTGTAAACTTAGAGCACAATCCTGCCGCATTGGTTACTGAAACCACTCACGCAGCACAGCATTTCACTGCAAAGGGCTTCATCAATTAATAACAGTAACTGAAAAAAAATTACTTTAAGTATTAATAATACCAGCCCTTTAGCACTTAATGGTAGCAATTTGTTTGCTATTATAAGGTAACATTAATTTGTTTTATGGACTGTGCATTTTAATAATCGGTAAATTGTTGCTAGTGGAACAGGACTATTTTACCAAAACACAGGACTGGGTATTTTCAGTAGCTGGAGGAAGGGGGGGGGTCATTTGTAAGTAAAATACTCTTTTAATTCCTTTTGAATACACAGGATATCAAATTAAATCAGTGGAGTGACAGGGTCTGCCACTGAGCTATTGGGCCAGGCGTGATGTGTAAAATTGGCCAACAAGAGATCTGGGCTGGCACCCAGAGAGCCCTTGTGACATAACCCCCCCTCACCCCCCGCGTGCCGCTCCGGGGTCACTGTTCCCAGCGGGGGCGGCTGTAAGGACTACCGCAGGGTGACAGGGCTCCAGCTGGGCGATTTATTGCCCCTCCAAAATCACCTGCCCCGTCTTTTCATAATAACATCTCACCACCAAATATTCATGAAGCCGCCCGTCGGGGGGTGGGGGGGTATTGCAGGGGGGCTTCTGCAGGTGGCTATCACATCCATAATTGCCCCGTACTTCCCTCAGCAGCATAAAATTGTTTTCATTATGTGTCATGAACACAGAGCCAAGCGAAGTCCCCTTGGATGCTCTCCCAAGGGCGGGACATAGGGGGCGCACTCCACTTAACCAGGCGCTCGGCTGGTTAAAAGGAGAAAGATAAAAGAGAGGAGTGCAGGGGGAGGCGGAGGAGGTAAGGCGGAAGGGGGGAAAAACAGAGGAAGCTCATCATTAACTGTGTTTTAACAACGCTGCACTAGCTCAGGCAAAGAAAAGGAGAAAAACCAGGGAAGATTATGTGAAACGTCTCAGTTACGAGGGGGGATTTCGGCCGCCTTTAGCCGCCCCCACTCTGCTCAGGGGCTTCCACCGTCACAGGAGGCAGGGAGGTAGCAAGTGAGAGAGAAAGAGAGACGTTTCCACCTGAGTGCAGTTCCCATGGTGTGCCGTGCAGGAGAGTAAGCAGGTCTTAGCAATAAACTCTGCCATTGTCAGGCAATAATGGTCAGTCAGGCCCCCCCATTTGGATTCAAGGGTGTCTTTTTCTCTCTCCTTTCCCCCCACACTGCACTAATCACAGCCCTACTTTGTTTAATTGCAGCAAAAGGAAGAAAATGTGTTTAAAAGTCATCCTGCACCCCCTCCCCCGAGGCACGTTAAACTCCTCCCTTGCTCCCTCCATCCCCCCTCCCCATTCCTTTTTCTTAATGAATTGCAGACTTACAAAGACACAACAAACAGGGCCTTATAATAAATAAGGGCAGAGGGGCGGAGACAAGACAGAATGGTCTATGGTTATTGGTGCATGGTGCGCTGAGAGATCCTTCCATTGGCCAGTGGCATGAAGCGGGGATATATGCGACACAACAAGTGGGGACCCAGAAGTGTTTTGATGCCGCACAGGCTGTTGATGCATGGTGAGTGTGGGGGGAGGGGGGAACCCAGGTCAATGGGAGAATAAAAACTTTTTTACAAGCACAGTTAGCGGCCAGTAGCCTGCCGGGTCTCTAGCTCGTTATAACACCCCTGTTAAATGCACGTCAAATCCGCCATAATGGCCACAAATTCGCTCGCTCTGTTTTTCTGGAACGTTAAGGTGAGACGCTTTGTATGCGGTGACTCCGGGGTCACAGGCTCGGAGGGGGGCCGAGGGGGGGCTGTGGCGGGCCGCAGTTCATCAATCACTTCAGCTCATTTCGAAGGTTGAATGACTCAGCCTACGTACCCACTGGCCGGTCTCGCTTTTTTGAGCGTGAGATTTTCTTATTCATTAGATTGGATACCGGGGCTTCTACAGATTGCCTTCCTCCATGAACGGGGGTGGCTGCTGTAGTCTGGGCCCCATTTCCCCTGGATTCGCACTTGGCAACAACATTAAGTCTGTCATTTTTCTGGAAGTGAATATCGTCCCTGTTAGAAAATCACTGACTGCAGTGTGGGTCTTGAAATTCCCACTCTGCGGTCCAGAAGCCGGTGTTGTCAGGGTGGGTGCCCTCTGATCCCACCTCCTGGGTCCTTTCCCCTTTGACCACCAGGCACTGCTGATCGTCCTGCCTTTCCCCCTCTCTGTCCTTCACCCTTGTGTGTTTGCCTTCTTTACTGGGCCACTGCATAGCTTATGGGGTTGAGTGTGGGGCTTAGACGTCATGGGGTCCGTGGGTCTGGGTTTGAGGCTGACTTAGGCCAGACTCCTCTGATATTTTGGATTTATTATTGTTTTGTTCTCTAGCCTTTTCTCTTATCCATTTAGAGTTTTCCTGTTCTAGGTTTGTCTTCCTTGTGCTTTGGTTGTACTTCTTGTTTCTCTTTCCAGTGGAGGATGTCTTTCATTTCTCAGGTTTAGGTCTTGTAGGTTGCTTGGTTTCTGTGCCTATTAGTTGTTATTAGTTCCACCTCTTGCCCTTTGTGTCAGTGTTTACTGATTGCTTAGGGTTAAGGTTAGGGTTAGGGTTAGGGTTAGGATTAGGGTTAGGGTTAGGGTTAGGATTAGGGTTAAGGTTAGGGTTGATTTCCTTACACCTGTTCCTTGTTTGCCCCAGTTACAACAAAATTAAGCATTTAAGCATTAGATAACAAACACTTGAATATTACTGTATTTCTACAAAAAGGATTACTGGAAGTGCCATCAAATAGATCATATAAACTGCTATGATGGTATAGTACAAAAAGAGTAATCCATCCATCCATCCATCCATTTTCCAAACCGCTTATCCCACTGGGTCGCGGGGGGTCCGGAGCCGATCCCGGAGGCCAAAAAGAGTAATACTGTTTCAAAATTATTTTACATCATTGAAACTAACACAGTAACATAAAATTGCTAGACTGAAGTGTTTCATTCCGCAGGTGACCAGCATGTTGAACCTACGGTTTTTCTGCCTTGTATCCAGTGAATTAAATCAGTTTTTAATTGACTTGACTTATCTTCTCCACTTCCCATATTTAGATGGTATATAATACACAAGAACTACACAGCAGTTAGGTGGTTAATATTAAAATTACGCTGTCAATTTGTTTTCTAGTGATTCTTTTAAAATTCACACTAAATTCATATTATTACCTTTTTTTTCTGGACCACGAACTGCTGTAAATATGTTGGAATGAAGAATTTGTCGGAATTTGTTGCAGAAAGAGGGGGTTCTTATTTGAACCATGCAAATCTTATCGACACCTGTACAGCAATGTCTGTCAACCTCCCTGCTTCGGGGACCAAAACGTAGACTGGCGGTCCTCGAGGAGCAAGTTAAGAAGCACTGCTTTACAGTATACAGTATCTACCAAGGTCAGAACGAAAAGGTATTTAGTTTATGATTTCCCACCCAACTATATATACTGTAGATGTAAACAAGCACTGTAAAATCTGCAGTGGGTTATTCCCATAACTTCTGGGATAGATTTCGGGAACTGGAAAATATATGATATTTATGCAAATAGATAGAAAGACAGACGGACACCAATAGAAAGCACAGCTTTTGGGGTTGAGGGTCAAATTTAAATGGTTCACACAAACTTTTTGGTTTCCATATTCCACTGTTCAAACTTTGGCGTGCGCTGGTGCTGTCTGAGCCCAGTCTGGTGCCTCAGTTAACACCAAACAGATTAGTAGGGTTTACCTGCAGTACAGAAGGTGTGACTGAAGGGGCAGGTTAGGGACACCCTCAAGGGGATGCGAGGGGAGGGGAGGGGTGGGGAGGGAGGGGGCTGTGACTCCAGGGAGGGTTTAGGAGTGTCGGTATACAAATTCCCACCCCCTAAATGTCATTCCACCTGACCCGGGCAGGCCACTTAACCTTGGTGTGCAAACTTGTCACCCACTTTTAAATAAAGGCACCACAGAAGTCTGAATATGTGTAATTATACCTGATGCTATCCGATCAATTTCTGACGTGAAACAAATCACCCCGAATTCTCCATTCAATCACATGCCAGTCAGAACGAAAAATATCATTGCTGTTCAAATGATTTTTGAAACGTGTTTTAACCAGCACTGTCACACAGAATAAACATCATTTAAATACCATTTAAACACATATCCATTTGCAGTTTCCTTGTATTGTACCTCCAGGGTTTTTGCCAGCAGAAGAAATTTCAGACATCAGTAATGGAAAGGTTATGCTGCTTACTTTACACCCATTTATTAGAAAAATAAGAGTTGAAACATGTCTGAATATGGCGTCTGTGTCTCACACCGTCCCCTGACTTCCTGGCCCCGTTGACGGGGTGGTTGCGAGCCTCTGAATGTCGCATTATACCCCTGGTGCTTGCTTCGCCCTCCCCCGAAAGACTGTTTAAATGGTTTGGTTTATTATCGGCAGAAGAGGCTAAAGGCTTCTGTCAGCTTCTTTCTGGGAGGAACGGGGGGCCTTTTCGCGAGGCCTTTAGCAGACAGCTGTCCGCGGCGCTGCCCGACTTTTCATATGGATATGTATGGTAATGGAGGGTGATGGAGTGGAGATGAAGCCCCCAGCCCCCTGAACGTGGGTGCCGCGTCTCCTCGCCGCACTTCCAAAGGGCCCCCCCACAAAAGGAGCAGTAAAAGGGGGCCAGAGTGCTGAGTCCCTTCGCACTTTTGTGTCCCTGAATTAGTTCTGCAAGCAATGAAAGTGATCTTTCTGTGCGACAGGGGACGTCTGCCGATGGTAGGGGGAGCTCATTAGTACCGGCACTGTTAGGCCCGATAATTGACTGATGCAGAACCCCCCCCCCCCCCCCCAGTCTGTCACAACATGCCGGGCACTGCTGGCAGCACAGAAAACACTTTTCCTTAAAACGGATCCTAATACTTTTATCTGTACTGGTGCTACCTCTCTCCTTTTACAGTACCCTCAGCCCCCCCGCCCCCATGAGCTTCTAAATTGCACATCTCGTTTGGCTGTTTGGTGTTTCTCCTATTGAGCTGCATTTCCTGGTTTATTGAGACCGGGGCCTGGAGGGGAGAAAAGATCGGAGGGCTTTCATTCATGACCCTTAAATAGTGATTCTAGGGTTTAAATAATTTAATTAACACATAGTTAATATGACTGACGGCTCTTTTGTCGCGCCTGAGTAGAAAGCAGGCTTTATTGGCACATTTCACAGGACCATCGCCGCTTCCTACTTGCCGTTGTGCAGCGCATGTGATAAACACCATACATATTAAACATGTGACTCCATACTGCTGCTGTGTGTCACGGTTTCCCTGAACAGTAGCGAGTTCACACACATGTGAAGGAATTAGGGTCCTAAGCCCTGCACTCAGCATAACCCTGAGCAACACTAGCTTACTAAACGTTCACTTCATATAGGTATATATACAGTTTAACCATGATCCAGATGCATGATAAATGTATAGGTGGATACATGGATTCACACCTACATTTACACATACACACACAAATATGTATACACCTACACAAATATAAACAGAACAGCGTCATGTCTTTACAGCCATGCGTATAAACAATAAGATATACAGGAAAGAAAACATGTGACGTGCTCCATGTATGCATGTACCTGCTCTATATCTAGGGGAGCTTCAGAAATCTACTGCACCTCTTCGTTACCTCTGCGATTGTTGCGTCCATCAGATTCACACATGTACCTGAGGACTGTTCCCAAGCAAGAGGGCAGCCTAACTGCCTCATTGTTCAATTGGCTGGAAAATGCTGCTTTAATTCTTATGTTAATTGAAACGGACTGATATATTCCGCGAGCACACTGACGAAATGACTGCAAAATAATTTCAATTTATGTCCGATCAATTACTTCTAAAACTGAAACCGCGTTTTATTTTGAATAACTTTCAAGTGCAGATAATCGGGTAATTAAATATTACTCGAATTAGCAAATCTCAATGGTTTGATCATTTTATCTACAGTAATTACTACAGTCCCGTGCAGTGTGGATTCTTGCATGTTCCCAGTATATGAGATATAAATCACAATCGCTCTATTAAAAATTCTGCTTAACATTTTTGCAAGGTGTTATTGCTAGACTCCGCAGTTATGCAACAAAAGTAATGTAAAACTGAGTGACGATAAAAATGATCTTCGGGGCGAGGAAGCAGAACGGGGTTAGGGCGCCAATTCACCGCACATTTGATTTTGTCAAGCAGCTAAATGGACTATTCTCCATGGTCCTTTCGCTCACTCACAACTATAGAAATTAGCCCTGCATTTCTGCGCTTTCACACATGGATGCACACACTTGCATGGACACAAGGAAGGAAAAAAAATCTTTTCTTCTGTCAGCATTCCTGGCCAACAATGGCTAGATTAGTGGACGTGAGGGCCTCCTCTGGGGCATGCATTGAGGCACAGAATACCCACGGCAGGAACAGCTGGTTGGGGTTAATGGCCACTGAACTCCTCAGTCGGGGCTCTTTCTCTATTGTGTGTTCCACTCATGGGAAGGAGGGAGGCCAGTGACAGCCTGTGGGATGCAGGGGACCCTCCCGTACAGCTTTTTTTTTTGGGTGGGGGGGGGTCATCTATGAGACTCACACCAAATGCCCCTGCTGTGGAACAGGGGCAATCTGTACTGTCACCAGTAAATATTCACCTCCCACTAAGAACGTGTAGAAAGTGGCAGGGGACACACTGTACATGACCCCCCCCTGCCGGAAGGTCAGACGCTAGCGATGGATGGGGGTGTGACGCAGATTGCGTAATTACTCAGTGGTTATTGCGTGGCATTGCATTGCAGGTGAGTGGTGGCATTTTTTTGTTTAAAAATACATTTTCTCCTCTAACTTGTGGATCCATACTTTCACATCCGTTTAATAAAAAAAATATTCACAAGGCTGTGTAGGTGAATGAACACACATTAGCAAATGTTTTAACCAGTATCCCATGATACTTACGCATATTTACACACAGATCCTGTGATATTCTGGAAAGAAGATGGACACAGCTAATTACATGTTTGTTTAAAGACATATAATAGTGACTGAGCACTGGAGAGTGTGGGGTCAGGTGGGGAAAGGCCCACTGAAACCTGTTTCACGATGCGTTTTACACGTCTGGCCCAGTCTCACATAGGCACATGATCAATGGGGGCCGTCGTTTGGCCTTGTGGGTTATGAATCTGGCCCATATCCACAGTGTTATCGATTCAAACCCTGTGGTCAGCAGAGTAATCATATCACTGTTAGACCCCAACTCCTCCTGACTAACCCTGGGCTTTGACTCCAAAAATGTCTCTCAAGGAGATATTTCAGAACCAACAAATTTGAGTATATCCTTTACAAATGGTAACGAATAAAGTTATCTTATCAGGAAAGGCATCCCTTACCATGGGGGGACCCTCCCCTCCTGTGGTCATGCCTGGTGGGGAGGGGCTGGTCCCTTTACTCTGCCGTGATTGGGTGCCAGCAGGGTATCAGCACCACACCGCTAAGGCGAGCTGAGCTCTGATCCCCTCACCCATCCTACCCTGGCTCCCCCTCCTCACTGCAGCCCACCCCCCGTGGCCCTTGATACCCACACTCATTAGACGCTTGATTATGATGCTGCCCCAGTGTAATGTTTAATCGAGTCTGACACCTGATTTGCCCCGTTACAAATCCCGTCATGCAAATGGGGCCATTTGTGCAGCGTAATATGGAGAGATGGGCTCCGAAATGAAAGATTAGCTGAGAGACGAGACTCCGGGGACGGCTGCCCTGTGCCCCCGCGCTGTGATTACAGAGGGGAGGACAGGCATGTTTACACTGCTCTCCCGCACACGGGAGGGGAAGGTTAAATGGATGTGCGCCCACCCACCCTCTCTCAGATTAGGGGGTGGAAGGGAAGCGTGCATCTGAGTAAATATCTAATTTCCCCCCCCAGAAATCAGAAAGATTATTTAAAACACGCAGACTCCAGAAAAATCAGTATATTGCAAAAGAGGTATGTAGCCTTATGCTGTCATTTGTCCAATGAATTTCGATGTTTGGCACTCATTGTCCGGGTCTGTGATGCACCTGCGATGTATTAAATGTCTAGAGAGTACATAATACATAACAGCGCATCGCACTTATATTACAGTGATTAGAATATTTTTAACAAGACAATTCCAACAGTGTAAATTAAAACATTTTAAAATACATTTGTTATCATCCCGGGTGAAGTACACGTATCCATTTTTATATTTAGCTGTCACACTTAGTTAAATTTCCTTTAAGAGGCTCAAACACCCAAAGGGGCACTTTTCCCGTTTCCTGCTTCCTTATCCCTCCATTTCACCGGCTCCTCTTACCGGTGCTGATAACCGCAGTCTATCTTCCCGGTTTGCTTTCGCCTGCTCGTGTTGACTCTCTGACGAGAGAGAATTCGACCCGCATTGTCCCTGCCCTCCCAAACACGCTTACAGTATACTTTTCATTTCCTCTTCCCGGGCAGGTCGCCTTTGTCTTCCACTTACAGGAGGCTCCGGTCAACTGGGTTAATCTGAAACACAAACTCACTGAGGTCACCACATCCCTGTCTTTTTATCATCTCCGTGGGCCTCTTCTCTTTGTTAACAATCACATCCTACCACCTGTCAACGTTTGACTGCCACTATAGCCCCCTCTGATGCCTCCCTTCTACTTCCTCCTCTTGATTGTTTCACTTACTAAGTGTCCCAGCCTACATTTTTCCTTCCATTTATCAAGGATTCTCATTTTCTTGTTCTGTCTGAACATATTTTCAATAGTTTGTTTAATCTTTCCCTTAATGGAATCTCGAGTTTCACCTGTGCCAGTGATGCTCGATGCGTCATTTGATATCCTATAAGACTGTCCAGGAGAAGGTGGATTTTTTAGAACGATGACATCATCATTTGCTTCATTACTGTTCACGAGTCCAAGTAGCTGCATCCAGCCATACTGCACCTGAGAGGGTAAATCTGTCACAACTGAGGAAAAAACACTGGTACTCAACCAGTGAATCATTGTGCTGTTTTTTTCCCCTCCCCTCCCTCTTTGTTCCTTATGCATCCCGTAAAGAGAGGGAGATGACAGAGACAGGGACCAGAGGATGGGCAGAGTAATTCGGAGAAGTGTCTTAGTCCTACTGGCGCCAGTCCTCTGCATGTAATGTTCCTGGAGCAAGCATCCTGGCCGTGTCGTGCGTGAGATTCCAGATTCCACAGAGCTGCCTATAAATTATGCCCGAATCACCACAGGGGCAAGTATGGAAAGTCCACCGACAGAAAGTCAGAGCTATGAATTCAGGGAATCCTTAACTAGTGTCACGTCAGGAATGGAGTGAGCAAAGAAACTGGAATGCAGAGGGAAAGTGCACTACAGAAGGCCTAATCATTTAAAAAGCCTGTTTATTATCTGTGGAAGGAATCATTTTAACGGAATGGGATCAGTTTAATAGTTTGCTTTGCATGATAAGAAGGCAAAATGCGTTTTCTGTCACAAATCACATTTGGAAATCCTTTCAGTGCAAACATTGCCAATCAAAGAATGCATTTTCGTTTGGCTTTAACTGAAGTTTCTCCCAAGTCAGCTACTAAAATTCAAATAAAACCAATAGTTAGTAAGAATCCCTACCTGATCTGGATGCTTCACACATCCAGGCATGCACAGACGATTCCGATAAGCTTTACCACATAATAGTTACATTTTAATACCTGTCTTCAGCACACCGTCTATTTCCCTAGGAGGTGGTTTATCCCACAGCCGGCAGTCAGGAAAGTAGAGGTTGGCCATGGATATAAAATGATTTAATTTCACTGGAGTATTTGAGAGTAGGGTTTCTGGTCATATGTAAGAAACCATAGCAGCTGAAAGCAAGTTCCTTTTATGTTAAATTTAAATGTAACAGTTTCCCAAAATCGCTTGGAGAAATGTAAAATTATGGATTAGTTGTCAGGTGTGGCAGACATTATTGATGGCAGAAGAATGTCAAAGTAGCCCAAGACCTGGATGTAAAGATCAGAATTTATTACCCAGAATCTCCCAAACAATTTTATCAAAAGCTTACTCCGGTGCGACATTTTTTCTGCCGTAAATCATTGAGCAAAGATCTATCAGCGGACAGTAGTCTGAGATAAATTACCAAGTGGAGAAGAGGTCAGCATGAGTTTTTTCACTCCCCACACCCACGCGCTTGGCAGACCTATTTGTTTAAGTGTATGGATGGGCCTTTTACTGACCTGCGCTGTTTGTAATTTCTGTGACACGCCTTAGAGCAGAGAAAAAAAACAAGAAAAAAAAACTCAACGTTTAAGCTTTTCTGGCAAAAGGGAAGCTAGAGGTAATGTATTGATTGTTAAAACACTCTAGATGCTGCCTGGCAATATATTAAAGTCAGTGAAGGAAACTTATAAAATTATTAAGGGAAACATAATGGCGATCCATTGAATGCTGTGTTTCATGATGACAGAAAGTATTCAGATTGTATAAGATTAAGGATTATATGGTCCTTGATGAAGATAAGAATTGGTCCCAGGCGGAAGTTCACAACTGTAATTTAATCTGTAATTCAAATTAATTGTAATTACTTTAATTAATTGTAATTGAACAATAAATTATAATTTGAACTGCAATTTAAATTGCTTTTAATTGTTGTAATTTGAATTTGCCGTATAACTAGTGGGTTGAGCCCTTTGATTAATATTACAGTATATGTAGGGTTCACTGACATAGAAGGTAAGGTAGTTTTATACAGTAGTAGGATTAGGAAGTACCAGGTGATGAAGCATAAACTAATAATTATTGTAATTAAAATTTGTTTGTTTGTTTGCCCACTTTAAGCCCAAAGTACGTTTTGATGTAAGATTTGCTGCTAAAAGGCACAACCATATGTGCTACAGAACATGGACTGAAGATGAATGAAATCGTCAGCATGATTACTGCCTGCTGATGGTAGACAGCACATACTCCCATCTGGAGACTCATTCCCTTACTGCACATGGAGCCAGGCTGCTGATATATAAATGCTAAGCCACTCTTGTTTGAATCTGTCAGGCACATGGAACGTGTCCATCCACCATCTTCTCATTGCATTCGGCACTAAGGTCTGGGGTCTTTTGAACAATAGGGGTCCTGGATTAGCACTGAAATGACACAATCTGGGGGGTTTGTATTTCCCCCAACACGTCACCTATTTTTAATCAGGCCGAGGGGATCATTCATCAGGTGCTGTGGCACAGGAAGCGACCGGATTGTAAATGATTCTCAGCCATAAGAGGAGGAGGGAAGGAGCGTGAACCGAACTCGTGGCACGTTTGTGACACTAGGCTAAACAACGGCGCAGGGGATCCTCGCTGGCGATCTGGCACTTCATTTGTCCATCCCTTCATTTCTTTATCCGTTTATTAATCCGCTTGGAGTTTCCTTGCATGATTTGCACTCGTGTGAAGCCACACATACGCTCACACAGCCCGGTATGCCACTGTCATGGTGGAATTTACTCCCCATTCTATTCATATTTGACACCTTCTGGACTAAAGAAGATTTTGAATAGGCTCAATCCCTACAATGTCCTGGAGTCTCATGTTCTACATTTGATTATGTCACAGAGAAACGCCAGCATAGGTACCACTACACTGTATATGTAAATGTCATAAGATTGATATGATATGATAAGATCACAATATCAATAACAACCCTAAATTACATAGCCGTGTGATGAACAGCATGTCCACTTTCTGACGATTGTGACTTTTTACTATAGATGAAATACTGCCATTCTTCTTTGCCTACTGGTAGCATTTGACATCTAATTGACCAATTAAATGTGTTTTATGAGTCATCTCTCATTCTCAATAGAAGATCTTTGCAATAGTAAATGTATAGTAGGATTGGGCACTTATTATGTGCGAGCATTTGGACTATCTGTCGATTGCCCGTCCTGTTCCTGTAATATAGGGAGACGAGTCTCGAACTAACCATGTGCCATTGGATTGTATAAGAAAACCAACCAAGTCCACATTCACTGACAATAATCCACTTAAGTCCAAGTAAAACATTAACCTTTTCACTGAAGGCTGCGTAGCTTCCTATTTGTGGTACTGAGGGCGTCTCATTATTTTGCTTTAGGGTTATTTTGTAAAGCAGTTTCTGAGAAAAAGTATTTTTGTCACACTCCTGAAACAATCGATTTTTGGAGAGACGTGTTTTTCATTGGACAGCGACAATATATTATTATGGTATGTTATAGCTATACTATAAAATGATATTGTCGTCACCATTATAACTTGTAAAGAAGCTATATCATGTGCTACATTGTAGCCACACTATAGAGGTTCTACAGATGATATTTTCTATATTAGAAGAACTTCTTGTGCTGACCAATGAATACCCTCATTGTTCAGGGATTGTAATTGTCAAACCGTTTAAGTGAAGTGAAGTTATGAAAAGGTTTCTTGTAAAATTATACTTTGGTGCTTTTTGTCACTCCAAGCACTTTTCTTAACACCAGTTAAAATTATATTAAAGAGTTACTGGCACGCTTGAAGTTACGATGACTGCCGTTTGTAATAAAGGGTAAACTGCCCTCGGTTAAGCACTACAGCAAACACCGGAGTCAGAGACCCTCGACGATAAAGCCAGACAGACAGTGCATCCACTGGCGTCAGGTACGCTCCCTCCACAGACCTGCCGGATGCTGAAGCTACAAGCCAATTCTTGTACTTCAGCTAGCCACATGATTTTTATGACGTCAGCTACGCAGTGCTTAGGGCTCCGTACATTTCTCTTTGTAAAGTTCCCTGAGGAACACTGAACAGTGTTGTCTTTATAGTTCCTGTTTAGGCCCAAGTAATAGAGACCCTGTGTTTATTTGCCTATTTTCATTCTGTCTGATATCTCACTATATCACTATATTAACACAATAAGCTGAGTCACACATGGACATATTACGCTTGGGTGCGGAACCGCTATGGCGCCATGGTTCAGAGCATGTTCCTCACTGGCCCGTTGGCGTCTCTGGGAAAGACCGTTTTGACACAGATATTATGTTTTAATAATTGTGCATCTGTGCCTGCTGATGCAATGCATGGTTAGAGCACAAGTGGCTCTTCCCAATTTATGGTAATCCTGCTGGGGTAATTTGGATCACAACTATGAGCTTCCATTAAAAGTGCTTTCGGCTCACTAACATGGAGCTAGAACACTTTATATAGGAGTGCACTGCGCCTGAATGGATGCAGAACTCTCAGAATAAAGGCCTCTTCACCTCATATACAGATATCCATCGACTTATATCTGGCCTACATTCAGGAAATCATAGGGGAGAGGTCAAATATACTGTACGTACCGTGTGCTTTTATCTTAGAAAAAAATAAACATTAACAAGAGTACCTATCTGTTTATCATTGCTGTCAACTATATATGTGTATTATAAGTATTATAAGTTATATTTGTACTGTGTTCCATTACGCAGACGGCAGCGTAAATGGTTTTGTTTTGGTTCTTGATGCAAATGTGGTAAAATACGTCCACCATGCCTGCTTCGGACGTATCGCAGTAAATTTCACTAATGCTTTTACGGTACCTCGGACGTAAGTACAATCGGATGTCACTCAGCAGATGGATATCTGTATATAGAGGAATTATTCTTCTCTTGCTGGTGCCTTGTTGGATGGCTAGAACATACCCTTGGTTCCCAGTGTTCTCCTCATCGGCATCCCGGCCAATCCTTCTCTTTGTCAAATGTCACCATCACTTCAATTAATTAATTAACTTAATTAGTTAAATAATTCAATGAGGTATTGATTAGTCAAATGTGCTGCTAGTTATCGAGTCAACGAATATAAGAGTATATTGGATGGTCAGTACAAATACTGCGGGGGATTTGGAGGAGCTGTTGAAATGGTCAGATATAATATCATAGTTTTGTGAAGATCATTTAAATATAATTTTCTTTGGCAGCCTAAGACATTTCCATGGTGCTGTAAATGTATTGCATTTTTGACACAGCAGAAATTGCCTACCTCACATTTTTTATCCTACTGTTGCTCTTTCATACAGCACAGCAAGCGTCTGGGTCCCTGAGCTATGGAGTCATATCAAGCTCAGCCCAATGGTAGTAAAATGAGTCCCTGGTGTGCGCCAAGCAGACGTGACATTGTAAATGGTCAAGGTTAAACATTTGGAATTAAAAAAAAAATGACTGCAAGATTGATTAAGCACACAAGGCCTCTAGGAAAGATTGTGGGGATGACATGACTTATCGGTGATGGGATTCGCGGGTTTTGCCTTGATGTTCATGTGGAGGTCAGCTTCATTGAGAATGCTGACACACAATGAGGCATCTCTCAGCCCAACTAACAAAATCAAATAGCAGGATTTATTTGGCGAAACCGTAAAATAAGTTAAATGATTGGGTTTTGCACATTTTTCTCTTACCATTCATTTGTGCGTATCATTTTAGCACAGGCTAACAAATATTTAGCATTCAGATTGTCATGCCATTACAAGGGGCTATAGAACCAGAAAACTAAGAAATTCTGCTTGTTGTTAGATCAGGTGTCCAATCATGGACACAAGAAAAAAATGATTACTCAAAGTATGGCAGACATATTGGAGCGTGCATCAGTGTCACATGTGCTGAGCTGAGAAGTATGTAAAACACAAGGTTTCGTTTCACAGAGTCTAGCTATCTTTTCATTGAAATATTATTTCAGTGCTTCTTGAGTACCTTGTGGCTGCCGAATGTTAACTTTTGTGTCTGTTCCCATGTAAGAACAATCACAGATGGACATACTTATATGTAGACATTTCCCGATTGCCAGCCATGTTGTTATTGACCACAAAGCGTTAAATTACAAGCTACTGCTGTTTATATGCAGGACTTTTTGGTGCAAGTTGCTAAGCAACTAGGAATTTGATCTTTCTGAGTATTGTGTGTTTTTTCTCTCTTTTGAACATGCAGTCGTACATCTGCATCCGTGGAGGCAGTGTTGTTAAAAGAGCTTGTGCTCCTGAGTTAAGGGACAAGAATCTGAAGTGCTGTTGATTGTACCTCAACATACCTGCCAGAAACAGCTTCTGCGGTCCAGCTAATTTCTACTCCATGGTATCCTTGTAGCACTATAAGGTCATTTGGGAGGAAGATGTTTGAAAGTGCATAAATAAGTTAATAGTCCATTTGAAAGAGACTGCTGAAATGTAGTTCATTGTTGTCTTGCCATAGTTGAAAATTAGTTTCCAAAACGTTGGGTTGGGTTTCATTTTCAGACGATTTATAATTTTGTCATATGTCAAAGAAAAGCCCATAGAATGTTGCTCACTATGTACATTATATAAGGTCCCTGAAAGCTCTTCCTTTCCATAAAGGCTTTAAATTCCTACTGTCAGATTTGTGTTGGGTTTTATTTACATCTCCACGTCCGTCGGTTTCAAGATGGCGTTTTAAGTCAACATAATGAGCCCTCAATTACCTGCTCATGAGTAATTATCCCATTGTTTCCACTGGCATGGTACTAATTGCTACTAATTATGTCTAGTAATTTAAAGAATAGCGAACCTGTTCAAACAATTTTCAGCTCAGTTTAAACGTAAGTTGTTGCGAAAATTTGTCTTGATCATTTATAAAATACAAAGAAATCACTCAAGCAAGAAAAGAGTTATGAGGAGGCTACAACATGTTCTGTAATGTTTCAAGATACAGTTTTCAAAGCAGACTTACCTAATCATAATAAAATTACTGTAAAAATCCTACCCTTTGGTTTTTGTCATGAAACTGACAAGCAATTGCTTTGGTAACCTTAATAATGCGTTTATTTCAAGAATTATGAAAAAAGACACTTTTTTATGGTATCGGAGATGTCCCATGAAGTACAAATCTGTTCATACACAGCGGATATTCTTAATGTTGTGTGTTCCAATTTCTAAAGACTCAAAATCTGCAAAACCTTTTCAACGGGATTATAATGCAAAATGGACTAAAAAAATTAGGCTTGTATCTACTGGATGGCAGTGAAAGGATTTCAAACCAGTCCTACTAAAGTCATGAAAGTGATGGTATTTGACCTGACAGTGGCACTGTGGCCAACGGGAATCAGATTGTGCTGTAACTCCTGAGACTTGAGTCAGACCTCTATAGGATTCAAGGAGAAGCTTCAAGGAGAAACTTCTCTCAAAGCTTAATAACTGCGATTTTTCAGAAATAGAGAACGCTGCATGATTCTGAAGAGAAATGAGGTCAGTATTACTGGTTCAGTACAGTGGATTCTTTTCAAACACTGGTTGGCCAAACCTTTAGAAAAAATGTATGTGTGTGTGTGTGTGTGTGTGTGCATATATATATATATGTAAATATAAGTGTGCTATAAATAGGCTCTGATGTTTTTATGGATTATTAATGTGAAAGAACCATGAAACACAGTTTATAGGTCCACATATTACAATGGTAACACTGAGGAAATAAGAAATTGAACATGAAACCTAAAAGCCCATTAACTTACCGTGGTTTGCACTGTCCTTTGTTTTAGGTACTTTGACAAGGTAATACTGTTTTAAAGGCCGTAATTTTTCACCTCTTCTTGCAGATCTATAATTCTCTCCCCTGCTGCCATCTCTGGCAATTTTTGTCTTTTTCAAAACTGCACAGATCTGAATGGAATTTGGCACCCGAACTTGAAAGATTAGAACCTTTGACAAAGGTATCTGTAAGTGAATAAAGTTTGTCACATAAACTTTACAGTCTGCAGCAGTCAAAGAAATCCCACTGCTCTCTGCAGAGATGACCAAGATGACTCCAAATATCATGCAATTGCACATCAACCAGTGGTCCAGTAATTTAAAACAAATCATTGCTGGCATTGTGTAGTCATTAGAATGATGTCGATTGCCTTAAGACAATGACAGTCACAATTCAACCATGTTTTAGATTCCGAAAAACCTGCTGTAACTTCAGTGTTAAATTTCCACTCATTTCTTCATGCAGCCATAAGGCGGCTTTCTTTGTCCCAAAAACTCTTCAAGGTTTCCTGCCACTGACTTTTAGTTTTTTTTGCTTATGTGATATTTTTTATCAAAAGTGAATCTGGCAGAGTTAAAGATCTGCATATTCAGGTGAAATACTGTTTCTTAGACTCGTAGCCCATTCCGGGTGTCCCTTGCTTGTTGCCCACTTGTCTTCTGGTGCAGGATGACCAAAACATGTATCGATAAGTGGGTAATTATAGATGGAAATCAGCCGAGACACAACAATGGTCCGGTAAAACCCAGCTGGCATTTACAGCACTGTCAGGAGCGCAGACTTCAAAACGTCAGACAACCTGCATCATCCAGCTAAAGCTTGCCTTAGTGTGTCTGAGTACTCTGACGAACTAGAAGCTGAAAGTACATTTGACTGCCATGTCACTCTGGTGCAAAATGTATTTTCAGTATAGAATAAATTAACCTGTCGTTTCTGGCAGTAAGTGCAGACCAGCGGTTTCCTTGTACTGTAACATTTGAAGTGACAATTTTCTGGCTCAGGCCTGGTTGACAGTTTAGTGTGACATATTTTCACAGAGTTTACGTTTAGCTTCAGAATGGACGATTGCCCTTTAGTCACACAGCAACTGAAGCTTGTCCTGCCCACAGTGGCAGTGAGCATCCAAATGTATTCCGTGCACATATGGTGATGAGACTGCTCATTCACTCACCAAGAAGGCCGCTGTGCCTTTCACTCGCCCATTATGACACTGTCTGCATTTGAAAGAAACTGGAAAAAACTGATACCTTTGTGTCTGAAGGAAGAGGAAATGAGAGAATGGTCGTCACAACGTCAAAATAATGTTTTTATGACGTTGTGTGGGACATTTGGTCCCCATAATGTAATATAACCCTAATCCACACACACACACACACACTCATTTGTGTGTGTGTGTGTATATATATGCACATATTTATAAATATATATATCAAACTTTCATAATTTCCCCATAGCATTAAGCACTTGGGTATGAAGAATATGGAAATCACCTGTAACTGGTGTTGTGCTGGAAATGAGAAAATTACATACAACTGAATGGTAGCGCCTTCCTGCAGTAAAAAGAAAAGCGGAAGATGAAAGTTTAAATCTTTGTGCCTGGAGGAATGCGTTCTGGGCGTGTTCAGACACGGCTGAGCGGAACATTTCCTGAGATTTATAACCCCGTAATGGAAGTTACTGCATTTTTCCCCCCAAAGGTAAAACAAAAAAACACCATGTCAGTCAAACATAATTTGTTGCTGTGTTTTATAGCTTTATGTTCTATTGTCAGTCATTCAGCTCTCAAATCAATTTTCAGTGCTGTTCGGCGGCTGCTGCCCCAAACGGTATTTATACGCACTGAAAGGCGAACAAGCACTGAGGGGCTTTTTTCCCGAATCCTTCAGCTCATCCACAGGCAGCCTTTCTTACGGCTCCCTCTCTAGGACAGATGGCCTCCCTGAAGTGTGATCACAACAACTTGCCATTTTACGTTACAGCGATTCAGAGGAGACCCCCCAACATTTTATCAGTACTGTGTAATTAGCCATTTTTTTGCATCTCAATGGACACTTAACTTTTCTTGTGTCCACTTATCCTGACGCATGACAAGTGTCGCACTGATAAGGAAATCAGAGGTGGAGCATATTAATTTGGAGAGGGAGGCCCCATCTACAGTATGTGTCCCCTCAAACACATCTTAGTCCGGTAATTTCCAGGTTTATTAGGTGTGTTTGAGCAGGGAAATCTGCAAACTGTTTTGGATTCTGGCCTCCAGGACTGGACCTGGGGAAATCAGCTGTATTTACTGTGCCTGTAGGAAGCTTCAAATTACCACTGAAATGTTGAATACAAATGAAATCAAAGGCATTTTTTTCCTGGGAAATAATCATGTCAGTCCCAGTTACCAAGTCAGATAAAGTCAGGTGACTTTCCTTGGAGTGTCTTTGGTGAAACTGAGCATGTTTCTGCCTTAGACATGCAGAATATCCTGCGATACTGCAGGGATCCTAACAGTGCATCCATGCATTTTGTAGGTAGTGTGTATCATTACCTGACAAGTGGGCTCACCAATTCATTAAAAATGTTCAGCCCTGCAAATCAGCCAGAGCTTAATCGGAAGCAATTTTAAATGCAATAATTACTAAAGCTTCCACAGATGTTCCTCAGAAGGCTAAGCATCTGCAACTTGCAGTTTTAAATATGAACGCCACGTCAATGTGGTATTCTCAGCGTTGGCAGAAAGACGAATGGTTCAGAGAGCATTTCAGACAGGAAAAGGGTATGGAGAAGTACAGAAAGCATACAATTGAGTGTGAAATTAATAATCACAATAAAGGTCAACAATTATAATCCATTTCGCATCAGAAATCGAAGTATTCACAACAATTTACAAAGGTCACTGATGGCTTAAATGAAGACGATGCATCACTATAATCTGGTGCCTTGAATAAAGTCAATGGATAAACAGTCAATGCATCAGACTGGAGCCGTTCAAGGAGCCATTTTTCATAGTTTTCAATTTATGTAAAAGCATTCTGGGAAAAAAGTTTCAAAACACAACGTTGTAGCTGATGAGTTTTGGATTGTTATATTTGTTCTTAATAAAGACAAATTAAGTGTGTGTTTGGTATGTTAATGTTTAGTGCATTTCGTTATTAAATTGCCCCTTGCAATACTTGCATGTTGCAGTATTTGCTTTGAGTCATAAGCAGAACTAGGATATCTGAAGGGTGTGAAACTATTCTTTTACAATATAGCATCAGGCTTCTGCCAGGAACTCTGCAGAACCTCGTAGCCCGGTACAGACTGTGGCCACTGGAGCAGACGTCGCTCTCTTCTCTTGTTCACAACGCACATTAGACCAGAGCACTATTGTCCTAAAAGCCTCCCTTCTGCGAGCCAGAAATCCGTAGGATGCAGATGGCCGAAACATTAAGTCTGTCTTCTAATGCAGCAAGTGGGACCAGGCCAAGCCCACGAAAATGCCAGCACTATTAGGGAACTGCCAAAGGCTTTTACATTTGGAACTAGTCACCCGGAAAAATATCAGCGGTCAGTGTTCCTTGGCCTGTGGTTTTACATGCATCTATTTGTTGAGAAAATGAGGGCGAATCGGCAGACTCCTGTGCATAGACGTCCATATACTGTTCCTGGCAGGGATCGGCAACCCAGACAATGTGCACCATCCAATGACGGTACCTCTGTTTATTTTTATTGATTAATGGTGTTTACAGTCAACTTCGAACCCTTAACAGCCCCCTTTGCCTCAGAATACAGAACAGATCATACAATCTGGAGAATTGTCTTCCAAATGGTGTCTTCTTAATGCTGATGAATATTCTGCTTTTCTCTCGGTTGAAATCTTCAAACCCATTCTGAGATATTCTGAGAACACCAGAGATGTTGAAGGATATCACATATAATCCTGAATCAGAACATCTCAATGTTTGTTTCTGTGTGTGTGTGTGTAATACATATATATATATATATATATATATATATATATAGAGAGAGAGAGAGAGAGAGAGAGAGAGAGATACTTAAAAATGTCCATTCATCCAACCATTTTCCAAGTACTTATCATGTGCAGGGTGTGTGTGTATATATATGTATATATATATATATTGGACAATGGTTGGGTGAAAGGACATTTTAGTATAATTTTTTACATTTAAATTTTAAATTTCAATAAAATACACTGTCGGCTGACAGAGAGTGACAGTGTACCAAAATGACAGTGTACCAAAATGACAGTATACCAAAATGCATAAAGTGTATCAAAATGCATACAGTGTACCAAAATGACAGTGTACCAAAATGCATACAGTGTATCAAAATGCATACAGTGTACCAAAATGACAGTGTACCAAAATGCATACAGTGCATTGCTTAATTGCTTATTTCATGTTTGTTTGAATCTAAGGTTCAGCACTTATAAGTCCCATGTTTGTTGTTTGTGTTAAGTTGCTCCATGCATTTTACATGCTGTCATTTTCACTGGACCTTGTATGAAGCGACGAGCTTTGAAAGCCAGCAGCCCTGAGCGGCGAGCTGTGTGTAATCACCGTCTAATGGCTTGTGAGCTGACCTGCTGGCCCAGACATCACCGAAGCTCCATCTCACTTACTCCCTGTACCTGCTGCTTTCTCCCTAATTGCAGGCCATGTTCCTCTGAGCCTCCTCTGTCTCACGGGCATCAAAGCAGACTGCAGACGTTAAGCTATTAGGGCAAGACAGGACCACTTCAAATCGCTTTCTGATAGCGATTTGGGAAAATGGAAATCAGAGAAGTGCTTTGCAAAAGTCATACATCTGAATGGCAAATTATGTCTTATTGTGAACTATTCAAATGCAGTTTTGTTTACGTTAACCCCTGTATTTTTCAGAATCGATCTGTTTCTTACTCAGTAGTCTAAACAATAAATCATGAATACCTTCCCGGTGCGATTTTACCTGAATAAACCTGCTGGATAAGTCCTGCTTCATTAATCTACACGTGTTTGACCCTAAAGCTTGGTAATGCATTACAATTATATAAGGAAAAGGACCAAACACATCCTGCTTTCCACACGACACTTATACCGCAGAGAGATGTACAATGCTGCTCTGGTCCACCTGCCTACTGTACACCAGCACACTCATAGTCTGTTCCAAAACCTTCTCCAGACCCACCACCCAAAAATCTATTCTTCAACTCTTCACGACTATCTAGGCTCAAAGGAGAAGGCACAAGCATGGGAAAGGATGGCAGAGCTGGGAGATCATTCTGTTTCCACTTTATTCTAAGTGCTGCACAGCCACAAATTCACCACATGTAATGACCGGCAGCCAAAATGGCTTCTACCATCTCTGAGTCTTTAGCCCTCTCTATTTTCTTTCTCTTTAAGCTCCATGCAGGTCTGATCCTGCCAGGGGCCAATTAACAAGCCTTGCCTTTGCCTGCAGCTTAAAGACGCCTAATGGTCCGGCATCTACCTGAGAGGTGCAGAGAGCTATCCGTCCGACTTTAATTTGAGAGAAGGGACCCTTTGAAGCTTTTACCATTAAACGGGGCTTCATTGTGGCCAATGGCCGTTTGATCTTAAAATAATTTACTTAATGATCTCACCGCGGGAGCGAGCGGTGCTGCTCGATTAGTCTGCGCAGTTTAATGGACCCAGGAAGAAAAGAGCGGAGATGGAGAGCGAGGGAGCGTGATGTGGAGGCGACATGCCGCCGCTATAAGAAACCGGTAAAATTTCACACCATAATCCAGGATCGTGATTGCGGCGAATACCTGTGGAGACCATTACGACCTAAAAAAACATAAAAGCATTATATTACTATTGAAAATAAATAAATAAAATCAATAACCAATTTAGGCTTTTCACCAACTCGTGTTTTACGGACTGTTTTCTCAGGAGTGTCCGCAAGTGAAATACCTGCGTGAACAGGAACCCGGGTCAAGGTACGACTCGGTAACTGTCCGACGATAAATGTCTAATCTTGGTAAATACAGAGCGAAGTGAATCAGTGACTGCAGCTTGTCTGCTTTCCTGTTACAGGGGCAGAGAAGTGTGCGCCGGGCGCGGGGGGGGGGGGGGGGGGGGGGGGGGGGCGGCGCGGGCGCGGGGGGCGGGCCCGCGGCGCGCGGGGGGGGG
>JAODJX010000136.1:18489261-18520080 GCA_026776945.1 Isichthys henryi
GAGTGACTGGCGTGTGAGTGACTGGCGTGTGAGTGACTGGCGTGTGAGTGAATGTCGTGTGAGTGAATGGCGTGTGAGTGACTGGCGTGTGAGTGACTGGCGTGTGAGTGAATGTCGTGTGAGTGAATGTCGTGTGAGTGAATGATGTGTGAGTGAATGATGTGTGAGTGAATGGTGTGTGAGTGAATGTCGTGTGAGTGAATGTCGTGTGAGTGACTGGCGTGTGAGTGAATGTCGTGTGAGTGAATGGCGTGTGTGTGAATGTCTTGTGAGTGAATGGCGTGTGAGTGAATGTCTTGTGAGTGAATGGTGTGTGAGTGAATGTCGTGTGAGTGACTGGCGTGTGAGTGAATGTCGTGTGAGTGAATGGTGTGTGACTGTGCCCAGTGACCCTGAATAGGACAAAAGGTGACAGAAAATAGATTTATGGATATTAAAAATAAATCAATAAACTCCTTAACGTCTACTAACTTTTTTTCATATATAGTCATATATACAAACTCAGATTTCATCTCATAATTTCCCTTAGTAATGTAATTGAGCTGTTATAATTGCACAAAAGTCTGGAGTAAATTATTCTTAAATATTATTTATCCCTAAAAGCTTTAGGATGAACCTTTCGTTTAACTTCAGATCATAGTCTAACTGCATACCTTGCATTTGACAAATAAACAAGGTACTGATGGTCAAGTATAATATTTCAGTTATCATAACAGCTGATGCGCACATAATAACAGTCAGAAGGTTTTTCTCGCGCTAAAGCGCTGTGCGGCGACAAGGCTGAACTTAAAACGAAAAAGAAACACCGCCCTTGCTCCCTTACTTCACATTTGCCCAGCCCTCAGGACATGGAAATACCGCCCTTTCTTTACTCCTCAACCTAACATGACTGCCAATCTCCGCCCACCCTTTGCGTTGCATCACGGGAAAAGAAGTCCTTTGTAGTTCGTGCTCATCCAGAATTCGAAACCTCACCAAATACAACTCCCATATCAACGTTCGCAGATAAAACGCCCTTTTATCCAATCTGAATATGGGGGAGGGACGTCCGACTGACACAACTGTAGGGGCTTTTCTGTTTTCATACAGATTACTTTAAATTCAGTGACATCTGTGTGTCCGCGGAGGTGTGTGTTGCCCATACCGTTAATTGTACGGATGAGACAGTAACCGTAGAAATTATACGTGTAAAGTCGACATTTTATTATTTTCTATTGTTATAGCGGGCCTTTTAGTGGGTGTCGATGCATAAAGCCAGCCTGCGATGCTGGTGTAGCTGGGTCTGCACGCGAAGGCACTAGCTAACTGAGATGACATTCGCTCGTGCAGTACACCCGCGTGCGAGGATTAGCCGCGAGTAACTGGACCGTGCAGGAGGCGCGCGCCGGCGGGGATGCGACGGGGTCGCGCAGAGTTTTCGGCAGCATCACTCCGGGGTTTGACTGCGCCGCGTTTGGTACCGCCCTTCCTGACAGGAGGGACCTTCGGCAGAAAGAGGAATCTGATTATAGCGGCCGAAGGAGCTACGCCACAGCCCGGCAGCAGCCATTCGTGGAAAAATAGGCCGTCCTTCTCCTGGCTTCAGCCAGCCTCTGATTCCATATCGTCCGGCCTTTTTTTCTTGAACAACTCCTCTCCGTTTTTTTCTCATTAATGCGGGATGAGTGGTACGTTAGCGATCTAGCTACCCTCCTCCCATCCGTCTCCACCCCTCCATCTTTCTGCATACCCACTATTTACTATTGTCATATATAATCGTGCTTGAGTTTATTTCTTTAGGTGCACTTGTTGGTTTTTGCGGGGCTCGAAAGGCACATCACCTTTCGGTGCGCTAGCTTGGCACTTGGTATAATCTTAGGCTATTTTTGCTCAGCTGGCTGGTCTTTAAGCGATAATTCCAGGAGTGATATTGATTTCTGGCTAAGTTTTCAATTTTTTCCCTTTTACGACTTTGACAGTTAGGTGTTGTAACTATTAATGTAGATGAAACATTATTTCTTTTCCAGATCAAAAGAAGGAAACGATGGCGACAGAGGGAGGGAAAGCATCTGGTGGTGATTATGGTAATAAAGGCAAAACTTCTGGATCACAGGTAGTTAATGCGGAGTACTACAGATTGCGCTTCTTTCACCCATGCAGCTGAAACACTTCCTGCTTTTATGTTACGAACGATAATGGCAGCACGATTGTGGCCAGAATGAAGAAATAAAGCATTAATGGCTGGAGTTCCTTTTGTTAACACTAGAAACCTGTTACAGATAAGAGCCGAATCATACCCAAAGTCCATGTGTTATATTGCATATAGAATAACTGCTGCCATAACCTCAATAAACGTCACCGATTACTTTTAACAGCGTTCTCTATGCAAGTTATCTAGAACACTGAGACTTATTCTGATAAATATATGAATATTTATCCAGGTCGAGTTTTATACGTGACATACGTTTCATCATACCCAGGTATTTAAAGTAAAGACTGTCATTCTCGCACAGAAATTTTATTCACGCCCACTCCTGAACCAGAAAGCCCGCCCACATTTGTTTTCTGTTTCTCTTGCCTCGATAGGACGCGCAGCCGTCTCCCTTAGCGCTGCTTGCCGCCACATGCAGCAAAATAGGCGGCGTGCCCGGTGACGGCCAGGCAACGAGCCAGCAGCAGATAATCATCGACCCGAGCCAGGGATTTGTGCAGTTTCAGAACCAGCCTCAGCCACTTGAGTTGGTCACCTCTCCGATTGTGGGGAATGGGTGGCAGATAGTCGCGGCGGCACCTAAAGATAATAGTGCCCAGTCTGGACTGACAGGTGCGACCGTCACCGATAACAGCAATGACGGCGCCTCGACCCGGAAGGCTAAACCAGTCGGACCGAATAATGCGACCATCGGACAGCAGCAGCAACTGCAGGTCATCCAGATGCAAAACGTGTCCAATCCTTCAGGAAGCATCCAGTATCAGGTGATTCCGCAGATTCAGACTATAGACGGCCAGATGCAGATAAATCCGGTGAGCACCGCTGCCCTCAGCGTGCAGTCGGATCAGATTCAGCTCATTCCCGGCGCAAGTAACCAGGCAATAATTGCCACGGCGAACCGGGCAGGTTCAGCTAACGTTGTTTCTCAGAATATGCCAAACCAGGTGATCCCTTTACAAATTCGGCCGGGCGTCTCTTTCCCTCTTCAGCTTCAGACAATCCCGGGTGCCCAAGCTCAACTGATGACCACGTTGCCGATTAACATCGGTGGGGTTACCCTGGCTTTGCCGGTTATCAACAACGTGGCCACAGGAGGAGGGCCAGTCCAACTAGTCCAGCCTGCTGACACTGGGATCTCTAACGGGAGCCAGCTGGTTTCCACACCTATATCTACATCTGGGTCCACAGTAGGGGAATGCCCCACCACATCCAGTTCTACTGCAGGCTTATCCAGAGGTGATTCCCTGACTGGGACCATGACCGAAGGAGGGCAGCTAAACTTGACACCGTCCGCTACGGATAGCGCTGCAGAGTCGCAGGATGCGCAGGCATCTGAGTGTGAAACCTCAAGTTTGAATCAAGTCCAGACAAATGGGCTGCCTCCAGTACCGGACCAGACGGGCCAGATACAGCAGGTACAGATTGTGGGACAGCCCGTCCTGCAGCAGATCCAGATCCACCAGCCCCTCCAGGGGCTCCAGCAGCAGGCGATACAGTTGCAGCCAGGGCAGACCATACAGGCACTGCAGCAGCAGCCGTTGCAGAATGTCCAGCTGCAGGCTGTGCAGAGTCCGGCACAGGTGTTCATCCGGGCGCCGACCCTGACTGCCTCAGGGCAAATAAGCTGGCAGACGGTGCAGGTACAGAACCTGCAGGGCCTGCACAATATTCAGGTGCAGAATGCTGGTGTGCCACAGCAGCTGACCCTGGCCCCAGTGACGACCAACACGGGCGGTACGGCGTTTGCCCAGATTGCGCCGCTCACCCTTGGCGGGGCGCCCATCACCTTAAACACCGCGCAGCTTACCTCCATGCCAAACATCCCCTTGAACATCGCTAATCTTGGAGCTGCTGGAGTGCAAGTTCAGGGAGTCCCGGTAACGATTACGGGCATGCCAGGTAAGTTTATCGTTTATATCCGCTTAGTGTGCTCTTTGCAATTGATATTTCAATATCATATAATGCAAAGTCAGTCATAGTGAAAGTAAAGTTTTACGCACTGCAGACTACACAGAACTGCCAGAAATTTGGTTTACTTTTACCTGAGTTATTTGAAAATGCAGTATTCACAGGTAGGATGCATAATTTCATGCATGCCTATTGATATAGTAACTTATTATATAATGTACATGCAGTTTATATGTTTCTGTTATGGTGCAAGTTATTTATACCAGTGTTAGAAAGGCCTTTGAGAGCATGACATACAGGAGCCTCAGAAAGTTGTCTGGGTTTCCAGGTTCTTCCTGTGCGGAATCCTGCACAGTGCATTTGTTTTCCTTATGCTGTCGTTCACTGAGTAATGAATGGCATCACGTTGAATTATTAGGTCTTTAATGCTTCACACATCCGGACCATCAAGGCTGTTTCAACGCTTGTCATGCCAGTCAGGAATTATTACCTTTTTCAGTTTAAAAATGGAAAAATGAAACATCTTTATCTCTACAATGTACAGTTCTGGAAAAAAGTGTACAGCAGCAACATGTTTGGTAAATTATACATTTTCTTTTTGTAAACTCCAATCTGGCTTTTTTCTGTTTCTCATAAATGAAACCTTGCTTTATGGGACTTTAATCCTGCTTCTATGAGCCTGTTATGAACAGTCCTAGCCGTGCACTTCACACCACTTAATGTTTCCCATTCTTTTCAAAGTCACTTGAGGTCATCCTCTGATTTATGACGCGCTGTCAGATAAGTTCAGTCATCTCTGGCGTTAGAAAGTAGCTTCTGCCCTCTACCTGGCTGGTTTTCAGTCATTCCCAGTGTCTCCTGCTTCACCTCATTCTTGTTTACTGCTGTCTTAGAAACTTTGAGCCTGGAAGCAGCCTGCCTCTCAGTGTAGACGTCTGCCAGCAGAACCAGGGTTAAACCAGGATTGAACAGTGCAGATTCCTAATAAATTTGGAATGGTCTCTTAATTTTTTCCAGAGCTGTATTTTCAGCCAATATTAACCCCATGTTCTGATGATTTACCAGTTAGATTGCAGTAGACAGTGCTGTGTTTAGGCTTTGGCATTCAAAGGAAATGATGTTTGAATGATCTTCAGTTTTGATATTATTTATGTATAAGTACGTTAACTTAACCACTTCAGCATCTCTCCTAAATTAATCCCAATATTTGCAGCAACCATCCAATACACCCATGTATTGTTTGACTCGACCACTGGCCCACCTCATATAGCTAATCAGTAGCTCACTGACTTTTTGCACTAATTAAATTAATTAAATAAATGAGCTTCAGATAAAATTTATTGGATACACTGAATGGCTGAGGAGCCCCTGAGGAGGTGATTGGTAGCTGATATGATGTCGGTAACATTTTTTGTGTTTTTTCTTCTAAGCAAATATATACTTAGTACCCAGATAAACAGCTTTAAACATTTCCTTGTTTTAATAAAGTGTGTTCACTTCAGCCTGTGAGGACGTGCCCAGCTTTCAGAATTAGTGTGATGTTCGCAGCCACGCCTTCAACTGTTTGGTGGTTGTGGTTAGGTACTATTTGGTGTGATATTGCACAAAAATGCAACAAAGAGTGATTGTAAAGCGTCTGTTTGTTACAGAGGTGCCGAAGTTCAAAACACATCACCTTAAGAAATGCAAAAAAAAAAAAGAAAATTAGAAAATTAAAGAACATGAAAAATAAACGCAAGTCATTGAAAAATCGCAAAAAAATCACACAGCTAGTGATTTAAATAATTTAAAAAGTCATATTAAACCAATTTTGCCAACATGTCAAGTGTTGGGTAGCTTAACGACTCGTTTTGTGATGAAGTGGTTGACTTTGCCCCCCATTTATAGTCTGTATCAGTTTATCCTGGAGAAATCCGAATCCCACAAAGCTACTTTTAACTTGCTAGCCGGATATAGTTATTACTTCCTGTTACCCCTCCCATGCGTAGCACTGCTAGCTGAACTCTGTTCATTATAAAAGGTTAACTGTCCTACATGATAAACAAACAAGGTAAACTAGGGGACCCCCCCCCACACACACAAACCACGGCCTGAAGCATTTCTGCTTTGAACTAGTCAGCTGGATTTAAAGTGCAAGACACAACACACTAGGAAAACATAAAGACATCAAGGAAACCCTAAATGGAAACTTCAAAACGTCAAGGAGATCCACAAACACAATCAGTTTTCCCATCAATCACTTAAGTCAACAAAGCGCTTAAAGAATGACACACTTTTGAGTTACACGTATGGGGCGAAGATGTTAGTTTGCTCCTGACAGCCAGTCACAGTGGCCCTGCGTATAGCAAACCTGTTTCTTTCTCTCTGTCTTAAGATCCAGTTACTTTTTTTCCATGGGTGTTTCATAGAGCTGGTGGAATTTACTGCAGGGCTGATGCATTGCCATTCAGCACACTTTATAAGATCGACTTTTTAAGATCTTTGCACAAAGAGCATTGATAAAATGCCATCCAGTCCGCAAGTGCTTGTGTGTGTATGTGTGTGTGTGTGTGTGTGTGTGTGTGTGTGTGTAGATTACGTTTATATGGCATTGTAGGGACTAAATGTCCCCCTCAGTGTAATAAAAACCTCTTATATTAGACATTGTGGGGACAATTTTTCAGGTCCCTACAAAGGTCTGTGAATGCAATCAAAAAACTAAAATTGCCAAAGGTCTTTGTTGGGTTACTGATGGGTTAGGGTTAGGGTTGGGTGGGGCTTAAGGTCGTCATGTTGGGATTAGAATTTTCCCCATAGAAATGAATGGAGAGTCCCCACAAAGATATAATTACAAACCTGTGTGTGTGTGTGCGTATTTATATATAGCACACATTGTGTCGTGCCACTACCTCACACTGTTCAAATTTCCTCTTCTTGGTTTTCCAGTTACAGTTGCAACCAAAAAGGCTTGATTTGATTATTATATAAGCACACAGCTCATTTGCATTGACCAATTTATGGTTATTTGTTGGCGGCAACTGGGCAGGATGTCAGACTTATGCACATTTGCACATTTACCAGATAGTTCTTGATAAATGAGGCACAGGACTGGTCCGTCTTTCCTGCTTTGGTATTTTTGACAGATTTAAATGTTCATATATTTTGTTTTTTGTTTTGGGAGGCTTCCTATTTTAAATGGAGCCTCAGTTATAAATATTTAAATCGTATTATATATGGTTAGTTTTAAGTGGTTTTTGTATCGTGTTTGAATTGGCAATTTGGATGCATGACAGTTGGACACGTGTGCTCATACACAAATGGCGGAAATGTGTAGATACAAACTGAAAATTACATATATTTCATGTGCAGGACATTACTCTGGTATAATTGTCCTCTTCGTGGCTGAGAGATGTTGTAGTTGTGGAACTTTAAGATGCAACAGGTGATTTTTGGCCTTTTGCGTTCCAGGTCAACAGCAAGGTCAGGATGGTGTTAAAGTGCAGCCTACCCCAGTGACAGTTACCATGGGAAACCTTGCTAATGCAGCCTTGAGCGGAGTCAGTCCCGACCAAATAGCCCAAGTGCAGCTGCAACAGAATCAGGGCATCTCGGATCAGGAGGGTCAGCCCAGCAAGAGGCTCCGGCGGGTGGCTTGCTCGTGTCCGAATTGCCGGGATGGAGAGGGGAGGCAAGTGCAGCCCACTTTCACCTTAGCTTCTGAAACATCTGTAGGGTTTCTGCGGGAGGAGGGCTAAGTTACAGACAAGGCAATGTAACACTGAATGTGTCTTTTCAAACAAACAGGCTCTATCTTCAGTTTCAGTCCTCCGAAATTAATTATAGGTACATATTTGGGTTTATGATGTTGATTATGTTATTCTAAGCGGTGGTTTGAATATGGTTTAGCGTTAACCTATTTACCCTAGTAAACCTGCCTTCACAACATCGATCTCTGTGCTGAGACACTAGCTTATAAGTGCAGGAACCTGCACGAAATGTGGCTTCTCTCAGTGGTTAGAAGCCCAGGGCGTGGGGAGTCCTGCTGGAATGTCAGTGTTGGGGTTCACTCACCACGGTGTCCCTCGTCAGGAACAGCAGCGAGCCGGGCAAGAAGAAGCAGCACGTGTGTCACATCGAGGGTTGTGGGAAGGTCTATGGCAAGACGTCGCACCTACGGGCGCACCTGCGCTGGCACACGGGAGAGCGGCCCTTCGTCTGCAACTGGATCTTCTGCGGGAAGAGGTTCACCAGGAGCGACGAGCTCCAGCGACACCGGCGGACGCACACGGGTACGAGAGGCGGACACACGAGTTTTCCTATGACCAGTAGCTCCTGGTAAATTGAATGTTGACACTGTCGTCTTCCGCTCTTGCTCACAGGTGAGAAAAGGTTTGAATGTCCGGAATGTTCCAAGAGGTTCATGAGGAGCGATCACCTGTCTAAGCACATCAAGACCCACCAGAACAAGAAAGGGGGTGCAGCGCTGGCCATCGTCACCACCGAGGACATGGA
This sequence comes from Isichthys henryi, assembly GCA_026776945.1. Lineage (NCBI taxonomy): Eukaryota > Metazoa > Chordata > Actinopteri > Osteoglossiformes > Mormyridae > Isichthys > Isichthys henryi. The sequence goes on from JAODJX010000136.1 coordinate 18,497,852, forward strand.
GGAGACCGTCAATGAGGTGCTCGGGTCCCCGACGATGGTGGCCTCCGTGTCCCTCTCCCAGGATTCCGACCCCGCCACGCCGAACACTGCCAATAATGTGGAGGATTTTTAGCCACCTTCGCTACCCCAGAAGCGGGGCCTGCTTCACCATTTTGCACGTAGTTGTCACGAGCCTTTCAGGATTTGGAAGTGGACGGAAGGAAAAAGACACCAATGCACATTAGAGAAGATAAATTATTAGACTTAAAAGTATGAAAATAATAACAATAGCAAAAAAAGAGATGTTTATATGATGCGCTGGATAAGCACAAAGAGAATGGTTAAGTGTACAGAGCTACCCTGCTAAGGAAAGTCATTTTGTAGGTAAACGGAATCTTTTTCTATGCACCGAATGTATTTCTGCGTTTCACTACAAATGTTAAAACATGAGATGTATTATGTAGGGGTCATATTATGAGATGGATCTCGCCATTAATCAGGTAAAATGCTACAGGTGCAGAGTGAGTGTTTGATCGATACGGGACAGTTGAAGGCCTGAAAGGTGCTAAACATGGTTTGTGGGTAAATGGGGTTTTGACCATAGTTTTGGGGCCTGAGGCAAGACTCTGAACAACCATCCGCAAGTTCTAGAAATGACTGCATTGTGACACATCCGGGAGGGGCCCTCCAGATGCACATATACCACCTGCATCGTCTGCCTAGGGCCGGCCCTGTGGGCAACGACACGGGTGTTTGGTGCATTCTGTCTTTTCTGTTTTCACGCGGTCTTCAGGAACCTTATGTTAGTGTTCGGAAAGTGTACATAACGATGAATCTTGGAGAATTATGATTTTACGGTAAACCTATGATTTTCCTTATGGGCACATCAGCTAGTATGATACATTTACGACGGGAATTGAGAAAACTCTTCGGGCGAAAGTTGAGGAGAACTTGTTTCATTTTATAGAAAGTAAAAATTTTGAGTTTTAAATTCATTAAAAGCACACATTACCTTGTTAGACGTGTGGAGAGAAGGCATCTCACAAATACTGTTTATTTTTTTCCATATCATTGTACTACTTGATGCATTTTGTGGGTGATATAAAGACAATCTTGAAAACATGTTTACATTAGTAGAAATTATGTTCTTTTGTTATATGAAAATAAGCATTGCTCTATTGAGCCGAATAAAATGTGTGTGCGACATATGTAACATATCTGGGCACTTCCATATACATACGTATATGTAATTATTTACGTCTTTTGTGAACTTTTTGATGACGTCATATGTACTACAATGCCTTAATATATACCGCATACAGATATCAATCATGCCCCCTTACGTGTGGGAGGGAGCTTTTCATAGCTAATTATACACCTGCGAAGTACCTGCTATATTTCCTAAGCCATGCTAATCAGCGTCCGATTCGACAGAAGCTGCAGTTACATCTGAGGGAATAGGTGTGCAATAACGTACTGTATGTCGAACTCAGCCTTTTCTATGTCCTCCTTGTCATTCCTTTTAATTCCCATTGCAATATGGATGCCACTTGTCTTGCTTGGTAGTAGAGCAGACCATTCAGCCACTTTGATATTGCGATAAATCACTGCTGTGTTGATCTTGGCCAACAGATTTTCTTTCAGTCTTGTTCATAATTGGGAAGCAGTAGATGACTGTATGTTGCTAATTTATTGTTTACGATTAACCTTTTTTAATCTGCTCCTTTGCCTTGACATTTTAGTGTGTGATAAACACGGAATTTACGAGACTGCAGCATGTTTCATTTCTTATTGTAATTTATCGGTTTTAAATCTCGTGGTACTTTTGTACGTGTGGCCACAGCATCCCAATTTATCAGGCTTTTTCTTACATATGTTGGAACTTTAATAATAATTGAAACCAAAATAATTCAGATGGCTTTGGTAACATTTTGTGTGACAGTTAATATTTTCTAGTGACATCTCATTTGTAAATCTTTTTCTAAAAACAAAAAAAAACTTTTCTTTTCCACCACGATGTTTAATATGTATCTTTTGCTAAAAAGCCTCAAAGGCTTCAATTTATTGACGTTTTTAAAACAAAAAATTTGTACAAAAGTGTTTTGTGAATGAAAAAATAAAAAAGTTTCCTGCATCACTTGCAAGTGACTAAATTAATAAGTACTGAATTGTTTTGCGTTCTCTTTTGTTTGGTGAGATATTTTAATAGTACAACGCACAATTCCATTCCTCCATTTCCCAGTCAGTCTTCTTGCTTAGGGTTGCTGAGTCGTGATGGGGGCTTAACCCAAAATCATATATGAAAAAACTGTCAATCATTGTTCCCTTATGTAGAGAAAAATTACATTTAAAAAACACTTTTAGGCATAATTTTTGGGAGGAATTATACATTTTTTGTACATATTCTTGGAACATTTAGGACATGCACTTGTTTACAGTTTAAAACCCCAGTTTTTAAAGACTTTGCTCACAAGCGAACCCTACTGAAATGCCATTTTAAGTAAAGAACGAGTTTCACTGGGCACTGAAGAAGCACGTACGATACTGTTCGCGGTGAATTATGGTATCATTGTTTGCATCTTTCGCTGCAACTTAAACTAATACTATAAAAGAGATTTGTTGCTTCGTATGTTACTTCAAATCAAGTGAAACACATTGTATGGCATTTAAAAATACATCTTATATTTGTGTTGTGTTCTGTTTTTTAAAAGTATAAAATAAATATTGCGTTTTATTAATTTCTGTTCCATATTAAGATAGAACATTGATTAAAACCAAAGTTAAAGAGGATTATAAGCCTTATTCGCTTTGAAGGAGACTAGTGGGCTGTTCTGGCTGGTGCCCCCCCAGTACGCCAACATCAAGATTTACGAGTTACTGTCGTTGCCCTGGTAACCAGACGCTGCACCGCCCCCAATTTTATAAAACAAGTTAAATTTTGCTTCTTTGTAAGGAAGCGCGTTGTCTGCGCGTATCGTATAACGAGGTCAACGTCAGGGTTAAATAACGGGACTCCGCTCCAATAGTGCTTTGCATGCGGGGTAGATTTAAGTCTGAACTATAGCATACATGAATACGGAGGAGTGTTTCAAGAGACGTAGGCAACAAATGTCCGACGAGGAGGAAAGCGTTCCTTCGTTTGCCGAAGACGAAAGAGTCCGCTTTATTGGAAATAAAATATGCCAGTTTCTAAGGATAAAACCGGAAACGTGGGATAATTACTTAGCCTTGGAGAACAGGCAAAAAGTTCTTAAAGACTTTTTTGAGAAGAACTCAAAGATTTTGATTTTCAGCATCCAGTCGAGTGGTCTTTTAACTTCATGTGAACAGGTAAGTTAGACATCACTCAGTGTCGGCTTTGTCCAGATATATATATACTTTTTTAAGTCTTTGAGGAGTTTTTTTCTGTTTGTTGCAGAATTTAAATCAGACACGTTGCAGTCTCGCCCATGTTTTGTAATTTGGCTTATTACTTGTTAATAGCTGCCCTTTCAGACCAAAGTACCACGAAGTATGATCTTTTCAGGCATCTGCTGCTGTCAACGGGGTTTATGTACAGAAGAAGGAAGACGTCACCCTTCTTCCTGTGAATTACAGAGAACACTTGTCGTTTGGTGTAGTGTCACTGTACTTGCTGGAACAGTTCTTGCATGCGGTGGATCAGGTAATTAAATTCGCAATATCATGTTTGTACGTTTAGTGTAACGACATTGTGAAAACTCATTTTGCCATTAACGACGTAGGCAACCAAGTAATACAACCCCAATTCCAAAAAAGTCGGGACGTCGTGCAAATTTTAAATAAAAACAGATTGCAATGATATTGAAATCTCAAATACCCATATTTAATTCAAAACAGAACTTAGAAAACATATTAAATGTTTAAACTGAGAAAATGTATCATTTTAAGAAAAAAATAAGGTAATTTAAAATGTCATGGCAGCAACACGTCTCAAAAAAGTTGGGAGGAGGCCATGTTTACTACTGCGTGGCATCCTGTCTTCTTTTAACAACAGTCTGCAAATGTCTGGGCGCTGAGGAGATAAGTTGCTCGAGTTTTGGGCGAGGAATGATGTTCCATTCTTGTACGATACAAAGTTTTAGTTGCTGAATTGTCTTCTGTGTCATAATTTTCATTTTATGATGCACCGAATGCTCTCAATGGGTGAAATGACAGGCCAGTTCAGTACCTGGACCCTTCCTCTACGAAGCCATGATGTTGTGATTGATGCAGTGTGTGGTTTGGCATTGTTATGTTGGAAAACGCAAGGTCTTCCCTGGAAGAGACGGTTCTGCAAAATGTCTCACTTTCAACATTTGATATGTTTTATTGTGAATAAAATATGGGTTTATGAGGTTTTCGTGTCATTGCATTCTGTTTTTATTTACAATTTGCACAACGTCCAAACTTTGTATTAGATTTTGCATTTGTTACAATATTTATTTGATAACAGCAGTATCACTATGCGTATAGTCTTTGCGTATAGTCTTTGCGTATAGTCTTGTTTGGTGACAAAAAGGTATCAGCCTACTGTAAGATAATTTCTTCTGAAGTAATAATAACAACCTCAGAAACTAAACTAATTAACAAGTTTTGATACTAAAATTCTTCCCCAAAAGCTTAATTTTGGGTGAAAGTATAAATCACAGATTTAGCTCACTGAAGGACGATTCATGCTAGCAGAAGTGTTTTGATGATATTTCTCCGTGCAAATCTGGTGTCTGCTTTATCTAAGGTTTTTGTACCAGTGCTGACAAACAAGAAGAATCACAGGACATGGCCGCGTGTCGTATCTCAAGATATCAGTCAGCATGCGGAGAGCTTGAAGAGCAAGGTGTCCATTTTGAGGGGTCTCTGCTCAGGAAAAACCTACCTTCCGATTCCCACGGTGACAACTGAGATTGAAAGTCATTCATATTCCGGACTCAATGCGTAAGAACATCAGCTGACTGACATATGTTCTTTACATTCAGTGCAAGGTATCCTCCTTAATAACATGGTACCATTAAAAAGAATCACTATTTTAAAACATATTGCAGGCAAGATGGACATAACAGGACAAAGATGTATGTCATTGAGTCCATGGTCATCAACTGGACCCATCAGATCCGAGATGTTTTGAAAGAAGATTCCGGGACACTTCTCCAGAAGGGTTCTGATCTGGGGCCAAATGCTGAATATGAATTCTGGAAATCTAGGAAGGAAAATATGCAAAGTATTTATGAACAGGTGTGTCACTCTGTGCACAAAATTATAGACAATTTATCAATTACAACTTTGTCAGGTGAGTTGAACTTATTTTCTTTTAGCTTCAGAGTCCCGTTATCCAGAAGATGTTGGAGATTTTAGAAGTATCTGAGAGCAGCTACCTTCCAACTTTCAAAACAACATTAATGGATGTATTTTATGGTAAGTAAGCAATTAATGGCCCAGTTTCACTCTTACAGCAAAACATGGTTGATTAGCAGTTCTGATACTGATTGAGGCACAGCGGGAAAGTGTCAGGCATTCTGGTGTCACACCTAACTGAACCTGCTGGATGAATAAGGCAGGACGTTTCCCAAGGAGGCCCTCATCATAGATACGACGACACAACAACATTTTGAGGAACGGATCTCTATCACTTTTTTTTTTTTTAACTTTTTTAATGGCAAATGTTATTGGGCCAACTAAAGCTCAACATACTTATTCAAAGGTGTCGTTTTAGCTTCATTTAGCTTCACTTTGATGTTCAGTTACTCACCTATTTTTACTATGCTGTCTGTCTAACTTATGTGAATTGGTCACATATATGAATTCCTTCGCTTTCTCAAGCATGGTTTTGGACAGTGATTGAATAAATGCAGCGGCTAAATGTCGAGTTCAGCTGAATCTCTGAGTCATTGCACACTCCTGCTTTATCTTCAAGCTCTTCAGGAGGCCAGAGACATAGAGCTCCACCTGCGCCCTCTGGTCCGGCTGGTGTCTCAGCTGCAGGAGAAGCAGTTCCCTCATAAGCAGCGACTTGCTGGCCCTCTCCTCCATGTACTTCGCCTGGTCTGCTCTCACTGCGAAGCCCTGCGATCGCCGCCACGCTTGGTACTGCTGCTTCAGGAGCTCTGCAACCTCTTCATCGAGCAGGTGACTCAGGCTCGGGCCTACAGCCACTTCAGTGAGAAGGATCCACTTATAGGTCGAAGTACAGGATCAGATACCATGCATCGTTTTCTATAAACACTTATTTGGTGTGGGTTCATGGTGAGCCTGGAATCTGTCCCAGAAACTGTGGGCAGGGGACACTTAGAATTAAAAATATATAAGTGTTCCATTAGCAGGATTTTTGTTTTGGGGGGTGGGGTGGAATGTAAAATTTTGATATAAACAGTCCTTGAATCCTTCCTTCCCCAAGGCTACTGAGTACCTCTCACCAAGGGACCTTTTGAAGGTGGACACTGAGGAAGCCCTGGAGAAGATCCAAGTGGTGGTGGCATGCTTCACGCACTTTAAAGAGACCTTCCAGACACAGAGAGAGAAGGCTCGCCAGCCCTGGGATTTCCCCTCCACTCTGGTGTTCGTGCGTTTTGACCCTTTCCTTCTCCGCCTGCGACAGCTGCAGGTGAGGAAGCTGGGTCTTGGAAATCGATTTACTCTGAAATAAGAGTAAGTTTTTTGGAGTCAGGTGCCATAATTGCTCATGGAAGTTTTACTTACACAAAAATATTAACATCTGATTGGTTGGTCCTGCATCCTCTAGTTATTGGAGCCACCTCCTCCTACAATCTGATTGGTTATCTCTCAGAAGGGTATTTTTATAATTAACATTCAGGTACAAAACATCATGCTTTTTTTTTTTTTGTTTTTCCAGGACCTATTTATCACCATGTTAGAGTTTGAGAAGCTGGAAAAGCTGGAGTTTGGGGGCACCAGGGGCAAAGGCTACAGTGAGCAGGTTGCTTCCATTTATGTTGAATTCCAGGAGCATTACAAGGTGTTGAAGAACAGTGAATGCAGCCCCCGATGTCTCAGTGCCAAGGTAACGACACACATGGCAGGTATTATGAATATGTTTGCTTTACAGTAAATTATCTGGCTATTGGTTCACCATTGGATTTATATAGAACTCAACTCAGCAATGAGGTAAGTTAGTCTGCACTGTCACTGAACCATAGCTGCTGTCCTATTGCGTGCAGTCCTGTTTTTTCCTAATCCATATGACCCAAAGTTACCTCTCCTTTACTCATATTATTCTCTTGAGAAAACAAAAACAGGAGACAGACTTATAATGTACTGAAAACTAATGTGCAATTGAAGAGTAAGGACTGTCATTTCACTGAAAGCCCCACCCTTCTTCTTCTTAAGTTCTTGTCATCTCTTACATTGTATTTCACTTTTCATTGCTGATTTTAAGACACCAATAGTATTTGAGCACTGACAGTGCTGGTCTTCGCCAAAGGAAATACATGGCAAACTATGGTCTGCATGCACAGATAGGATGTCTCTGTGACAGGGAGGGCAGCTCGTAGCCAGTAGGGGAAATCATTTTGTTGTAGGCAACATGTTACTCAGAACGTAAGTCTGAAACTGAGATACTGTTAATCTTTATCATATCCCCGAACATTTCTGATGAGACCTGTCATAAAACAGGGACCGTCACGGTTTAGTAACTTAAGATCTTTCTGTTTAAAACTGACGATAAGCTCAGTCACTCCCAAAAAAAACCAACCAAGAATGTCGGCAAGTGGTCTGACCAGAAGAGAGATGCTGTATGAGTTTTTCTTCCAGATTGTACTCAAAGTAGATTCAGTGTTGAAAAATATTTTTTTCTGTAGCAACTCAGCTGTGTGAAACTTAAACTTGGAAAAAAGACTTTCACTGAGAGACGTTTTCAGCGTGTCAGTAAGCTGGTAGGGGTGTCATCAGAGCATACATGAAGTCAGGCAGAAGTTTTTCTGCAGTGACAGTGTCTAATCGACGTTTTAAACGAAACGTTTGAAGGCTTTGGGTCTCTCTTGGATTTTATACTTGCAAGGAGATTGGACTTTGGATTTCGATAAATTCAGTATAAAATTGCCAGTTCCTGTGTCCTTCAGTAGCTAAAGTGTGTTTTCCATTCCATCAGGAATTTGAAGGTCGTTATGATGATTTCAAAGGAAAAGTCTTGGATGTTGAATGTCGTCTTGCCACAGTCATAGGTCTGGCATTTAATGATTGTTCTGGTTTGGAATCAGCTTTGAAGGTAAGAAATTGGGCTTTTTCGTAACTATTTAATAATTTTATTCCATTCTCTTGCTAGTAAATTTTATTTATTTTAACTGCATATAAATGTCACTATTCATCTGACTATAGTCCATTTTTTATGATATGTAATATTTTATATACTAATGTACTCTTATTAAAAAGTCATAAATATATTTTTGTCTGTGATAGCATGCAGATGCTGTTTTGCTAAAACAATTTGTCACTAAATAGATACTTCATCTTTCAGCAAGAGCTGAACAAATACAAAGTAAAAATTTTTAATATGTTTTTGTAAGTATATTAACCATCACTCACAGGTTCTACAGCAATATCCTGGGCCTAGAAATGGCCATGTGTGGTCATCAGCGCTAAATAACCCTTATTGTGGCAAATTATTAATGTCACTTACAGTATTAATTTAATTATAGACAATGATGGAGTTATGGAGTTAATAAGTGTGGTTTTTCATTTGCATAAAGTTACTGGCCGTTTGTGGACCCTTCCTGGAAAGACCAGTTATAAAGGAAATCTTCCGTCCCAATCTTTCACTGGTGCTACAGCTGTTTGGCCAGGAGTTAGAGAAATGTCAGCAGCTGTATGTCACCCACCTTCATCAGGTAATCAAGTAGAAGGGATCATCTGATCTGTCATTAAATACTGGCAGTGAGATTTGATAAGATATGCATTCTTCAGTACAAGAGTTAAGAAAAAACACAAACAGGTCAATGAGGAGAAATATATAAATATTATAGACTGACTTTTTTTGACTCTAAAATTTCATTTTAATTCTCTATGTTCCTAATAATAAATAACTACGTTTTCATATGTGTGTCTTTGTTTGCCGCAAGTCACTATTAAAAACGTGTTTGCAACTTGAAGCGAAAATGTGCTGTTTTTGTTCTGCAGATGAGGAATGGAATGGGGTTAGTGAGTAAGAACATGCCTTTGATGTCAGGGTCCTTAAAATGGGCAAAGATGCTGAGAGAGAGACTGGAGACGCCTTGGGCCACGTTCACGTTTACCCAGGAATTGTGAGTTCTGCTGCTGATGAGGGTTGTGTACTTTATAATGGTCTAAATTCAAAGTCATCACGTGACATCTAGTTAATAAAACTTCCATGCTTGAAGCAGCTCATTAGTGGGCAATTCGCTCTTCACTTTTTAGCTTGAATGATGTAAAGAATCTACTGTTGGTGTAGCGTTTAAACGTTGAAACATGAAGGATAGTGTCATGACCTGAGAGACGAAGTACTCAAAGGCAGGCGTTTGGCTAACAAAGGGGGGTTTTTTGGGGTCAAAAGAGGGACAGGGAAGTCAGCAGGATCACAGGGGGTTAAAACGGGAAGACTAGTATCGGGAAGTATACGGACAACAAGGGGGCTGACTTCAGTGACTGGATTGGGGCACACGAGGTAAACAAGTCCTTAAATAGATAGACTAACGAGGAGTAACAGGCAGCAGGCGTGGCTTATGAGGGCCACGTCAGAGAGGAGAGGAGGGTTAGGCAGACATGACTGTTAGGCAGGACCACAGTGCACGTTGATTAATGAGCGCCTGAGACCCCGTACTGTTTGGTAGGTGGTTGCTTGAATGATTAATGCGGCTCTTTCTTTAGCGCCATGGATGATGCTGACATGAAGGGGATCTGCCAGAGGTACTCTGAGCTGCAGGCTCTGTTAGATCAGTATGAAGGGGATGCCTACACTGATTGGTGCCGCGGTCTGGACCAAGTCTGCCATTTCACCTTAGACCAGAATCTCATCAGGAGACACAGAACCACTGGCCTGCTTTCTGTCAACTTCAGTTCAAAGGTATATTTATATTTAAATCCATAATTTCTTTAGTTGTGCTTATATATAAAGTTTACTGTAATGTTACACATGCATATTTAATCTGAATCCTTTGAGGCTTATTAAGATATTAGTACACTGTTATGTGCCCTCAGGTATTACATCAAACTCGCCTTTTTTCATTCTAGCTGTTAGCAGTCCTGAGAGATGTGAAGTACCTGCTACTGCAGGAATATACCAAAGTTCCCGGTGTTGCACTGGCCATCTTCAAAAAGAAAGGCACCTTAATTACAGTAAGTCTTTCAGTAGCACGTAGCAAAAATTGTTTTTGAGTTAAATCTCCATGTCCTGTGATATGAAGCTCAACAACATATGTCAGTGCTCATACTTCTTTTTACTTGCATTTCCTGTCCTGTATGTAACATTTATTGATTATAGTTTTTTTCTGTTATTATTGCTGTGCTATCAGAGGGAGGTTACATTGGTCCCTATTTAAACATCAAGGTTTCCTTGCTATTAACACTGAAAAGGAAATTGCTTCCAAACAGCTTCAGGCAATAATCACTGTCTTTTTAAAGCTATGTGTTGTAGTTTAAAGCATCTGCTTGTTGCTGTGTGTAAGTGGATAGTTTGCTGTTCCTTTTATTGCACATTTATTGTATCTTTTCAGCACATCGGTACCCTGAAGCTTCTGGTCCAGGCTTACAACAACATAAAGCAGACTGTGCTGGAGGTGGAGGTGCCCCTAGTTGCCGCGCAGCTCCCGCGCATCGACGCGCAGCTGCTCCGGCTGCAGACGGACCTCACGTGGCAGCACCACAACTGTTGGGGTTATGTCTCGGCTCTGAAAGACACTGTTCAAAACCTGGAGCTCCGGATTCAGAAGACCAAGGAAAATGTGGAAATCATCCACACAGTGATAAAGGGATGGAGTGAGCATCCCCTTTTCTGCAGGAAGGATAACAAGAAAGATGCCCTTCTTCAGCTAGAGGACAGAGCTGAGCGACTGGCTAAGAGATACATTGCCATTCAGAGAGATGGACAACTTATCCACGAGCTTATAGACGTAACAGCACCTTTCACTACGCAGCTGTCATGTTACTGATACAAATATGTGCTTCAATACCAAGATCGTTGTATAAAATATATAGATAATACATGATTTTAATTGACAAAATAAAAAAATTCTAAATTCTACACACTATCATTTTCATTGTAAAGTTATAATGTTGACTGGTAGATTCTCCTTTGTTGGATTTTGCAGGAAAACTCTTCCCTGTTCCATGCCGATCCTGCGTCGGATGCATGGCATACGTATCTCGAATACCTAGATGCCATGGTGATGGACGGTTTCTTCAGCGCCATCATGCACTCACTGGAGTTCTTTGTGGACAACATCAATAGCCAGTCCAGGGAGGCTCCTCTGTTAGAGGCACACATGTCACTCAGTGCCCCCCTGATCATCTGCAGACCTTCTCTTGACCGAGAAGAGAGGGATGGCTTACATAACCTGATGGAGAACCTGCTTGGGGACATTTTCAAGATGTCTGCTCAGGTGGAGAGAGTTGCATCCCACCTTCATTTGAAGAACTATCAGGTATGATCAAAGATTCCCTTTATGTAGAGAACTTTGAGTTAATGATGGTAGAAAGATGGGTGAAGGTATTCCTTCCATGAAACTGAGACCATCAACATGCCGTATCTTACTATTATTTGAAATGCATCCACTTTTCTTTTTTTTTTGTTTTAAGGAACAGAGAATAAGATATGCAGTGAACAAATATTGTTGTGTCCCATTTTTCATGCATACAACTACTCTTTCACATTTTCCGGCCCTCAAAGTGTGACATGGACAGCATGTTCAACCTCGCCGAACTACAGCAGGAAATCATGGCGCGAGCCGATGCTGCCATCGAGAAAGCCCTGCAGTACCAGCGTGCTTTTGACTCTTACGCTCACCTGTGGCTGACTGACAAGGCCACCTTCATGAGGCACTTCCTGCTGGATGGCAACATCCGCACCACAGAAGGTGTCGAGGCTTGTAGGCCAGACTCATTTCCAGAAAGTCAACCAACCACCGAACAGTACAAGGAGCAGGTTAATAACCAGCAATATTTTGGTTCTGAATCATCTCTTTTTTGTTTTTCGGCCAGCAGATTTATGCATTTAATTCTGGATGTTCATCTTTTAAGAAAGCTGCCCTAAACTGACAATATTGTCAAAAATTACAGTCATGTTTAATAAAACGTTTGATCTTTTTTAGATTGACATTTTTGAAAACATGTATGTGCACATAAGCCAAATTGAAGACTTCAAAGTATTTGACAGATGGTTTAAAGTGGACATCAGGCCTTTCAAGATTAGCCTCTTAAACACCATTAAACAGTGGAGCTGGATGCTGAAGGAGCGCCTCCTGGCACATGTCATTGACAGGTGAAGTCCATGCTATCAATTACTGCTTTTTCCACAAACATCACAAAGCTCCAGTTTTTATTACATCAATTCTTTTGAGTTGGGTACTATTATAAACACATTATTATAATGTTCATTTGCAAAGAATTTTGCAGCGCTGGTGTATATAACTGTATGAAATCTACACTGTCATCCTCCAAAATGAGCTTGAGCATTAATGTAGTGTGATATTTGTCTGTTTTTTTTTCAGCCTGAATGAGCTGGATGAGTTCGTCAGGATGACTGAGAAGGGGTTTAAGTGTCCCCTGACTGAGGGTGACTACAGTCATCTGGTAGAGGTGACTGGCTTGCTGCTCTCTGTGAAGGAACGTCAGGTGACGACCGACCGTCTCTTTGAGCCTCTGAAGGACATCGTTACCCTACTTGAAGGGTATGACCAGACGATCCCTGGTCATGTTTATACACACCTGGAGGTGAGATGCAAACGTTGAGAAGGCTAAGCTGTAATTAAGTAGAGGAAATGGGGAACCTATCACTGAATTATTCTGTTGCCCTTAAACATCCTACATTTATTCAGCTTGGCTTCCAATTATACCCAAAAAAGTGTTACCGACCTGTCAAATTAATAACATATATTGTTTTGATCAGCAAAGACGATTCATTTTTATGGCCATGCATAAAGAGAGTGCTGTCTGAGTAATACATTAATACATTCAGTGAAATGTACAAGGCACAAGATGACATAAAGTACAATTTAACCGTGGATTTACTGTCAAGTGAAGCACATGAACGTAAAGAAACCCATGGGGTTATAGCAACTGAAGCACTGTTACACCTTTTTTTAATAGGAGCTTCCGGAAAGGTGGAACCACACCAAGAAGCTGGCAGTGCAGGTGAAGCACGAGGTCGCGCCTCTCCAGACAGTCGAGGTGTCCGTCATACGCAGGAAATATGTAGCGTTTGAGGTGAGGGCGTGATTTAGACCTCCAGCATTTCTTCTGCATGACCTGAAGTGGACACTGTTAATTCAACGGTAATAATGAGGCATTTTTCTTACCCATCAGATGAAGCAGACCGAATTCACAGCGATTTTCAGAAGAGAAGCCCCATTTCAGTATAACACAATAAAACCATATGCTAAGCTCGACACAGTAAGATGAAGCCATTGTCTGTTATCCTCCATGCTGTATTCTGCTTCATTACTCTACTTTAATATCAATTCTAAATGATTAAATTGACTCACTAAAATTTAAAATGAAGAGATTCTTTACACTTGTTATACAATACTTCTATACTACTTGTTATAATACTACTACGTATGTGTGTCACTACTGTAGGTGCGTGTGACAATATTACATAACTACGAGTGTTATGCTTTAATAGTATCAATATAAATATGTTATGAGCCATACAATAATCTTGACTGCAGACAGTAGATTTCAGAAGAATTTGAATGGTGCATAAATGCTTTATAGTGGCTCAAAGAAGCATAATAATGATCTATTTGGCTGGGAAAAGGCAACTAAAGTTCTTGTGGAAATCATACCCTCAGGCTCAGCAGCAAATCAGCGCACTGGAGGGTGAGATGGCAGCCCTACGGGACTCCGGCAAACTGTTCGAAGCGAGTATCCCGGAGAATCGGCAACTCAGGCTCTTCCGGAGAGACATCACACTGCTCAAATCGCTGTGGGACATCGTCATCTACGTTCAGGTGAGCGCGTAGCGTGAGCTAGCTAGCTTCTCACCCTCGCTGTCCTATCTGAGGCATCTGCATACATCTTACATGCTATTAATATTTGCTTTTTTTCCTCCTATTGTATCATCGGTGGCAATTTTGAGTAAAATTAACCACTAGTTAAAGAAAACGTAGCACTTGCTCACCTCCCATACATTCATCCAGTGTCAAGTTAAATTCCCAAAAACTGTTGTGTATTATAGTGCTGCATAGAGAGCTGGACAAAGACCCACTGGAGAGAGATCAGTGTTGACCACATGGATGCGGAATTAAAGAGATTTAAAGGGGTAAGGTAACCTGCTGGACTGCGAGCGCCACCTTCCTTGACGCCCCCGTATAAAGGTGGCTGTCCTGCACATTGTTTGACCTGCTTTCTTGTCTGATCAGGAAATGCTGGAGCTGGACAAAGAGGTTCGCAGCTGGGATGTTTATAGAGGACTGGATACAGAAATTAACAATCTTGCGACTTCACTGCGAGCAGTAACTGAACTGCAGAACCCGGCCATGCGAGATCGTCACTGGTCCCAATTGGTCAGGACTATTGGTGTAAGTGGATAGTTGCCGTTCCTTAACAAAAGAGAGGAGAGCATCACTTTAATTCGTTTCTGCTTTCGCGTAAACGTTCATATTCTCCGAATGGAAATCGAGCGGAACACAGAAGACTATAAACATAGATAGTTGCCCAAAGCCATCTTCTTGACAATTATTGAATTTTATGAAGTTAAATATGCAGTGTTTCTGCTTGATGAGAGAATAAGTGTTTATGTATAGCTTGCAATTGTAAAAAACTTGTAAAGTTGTAAAGTAAATGATATGAAAGTAGTAAATTGTACGTCAAACTGTCTTGACTATAGCTGTGCTCGGCCCGTGCAGGTGACCTTCACCATGACGGAAAGCACGAGCTTGGCAGATCTGCTGGCCCTGCGGCTGTACAGGGCAGAGGATGAGGTTCACCGTGTTGTGGACAAGGCCGTCAAGGAAATGGCTATCGAGAAGGTCTTGTACAATGCTTCTGCGTTGCCCTTCCCTATAGTGAATATTTTCCTACCAGCGTAGTTAGATGTTTTTATTTGTATTCTTATGATTTATTGGTTTCTCCTTGGTCTATCTGTTAATTATCTCCAAAAACAGTCTTTCTACACTTCTTTTTTTTTAGGTTTTATCAGAAATCAGTCAGACATGGACAAGGATGGAATTCACCTATGAGATTCACGATTGCACATCCATTCCACTTCTGAAAGCTGACGACGAGGTCATAGGCATCCTAGAGGATAATCAGGTACAGTTATTAATAATAATATTGATATTTGAAAAGGGATTATCCACTTCTTCCTATTTTGTAGTTTAATCATTCACCATCTGGTATACTGTAATTACTTTATAATGACTTCATGCTGAATATCCTCCTTTGTTTATTTCATGCAAAATGATAAATTGCATATAAAAAGCATTTTCACCCACGTCTAACATCAGACCATCTCTAACACTGAAGACAAAGGGGAGCAGGGTGCTGGGCTGCCTTTCTCTTCCCATTGAACTCAGCAGAGAGACAGATCTGACTTAAGCAGCTGCATTGACTCCTCTGATTTATAGCGTCTCTGGCTGACTGTACATTGTTCTCATGCTGCCTTTGTCAGGATAATGCATCCGTTCGGGTGGAGGAGAAGCTTTGGCATAATGCCAGACGCACTCTGGATGCATCTACACATTTTCACTTGATGTGACATTTGGTGTCTTTAATCCTAAAGAAACTTTGTGCTTTGTAAATGCAAATGTTATCTTTTTGTCCAATGATTGATACATCCATGGTGAAAGTGTAGAAATGCATCCGGCCTGCTCAGGATGGTGGGAGATCCTGGAGCCCATCCCAGGCACCACAGCTCACCAGGCTGAGGTGCACCATAGGCTGGAAATCCCCATATAGTGTAGAAATTAAAAACACTTAAATATTATTAGGCTGCTTTCTAATAAGTAAGGCTTCATTATAGAAAAATTCAAAATTTAATTAAATGTCAAAAGTGTAGCTTTGAGTTTTGAATATGCAATTTTCTATATGCAATTTTAAATGACTTTAGTCGTCAATACATATATACTTTAGGACAATGTGCACATATATATGTGCAATCCTATGTTTCTTCTGCCTTCTCATGTCACCAGAGCGTCTCTTTTCCCATCTCGCAGGTGCAGCTGCAGCTAATCCTACAGAGCACACATGTGGACCACTTCCTGTCTGAGGTATCCGACTGGCAGGGCCGCCTCACGGTGGCTGACACCGCGCTGCGCGTGTGGCTGGAGGTGCAGCGCACCTGGGCCCACCTGGAGAGGATCTTCATGGGCTCGAAGGACATCAGCCAGCAGCTTCCTCACCACACCCACGGGTTCCAGGACATTGATGCAGACTTTAAGGTGCCCAGCGTCCATCTTGGTTTATATGTCGTGGTTGTTTCCTTCGCTGCAGCTGAGTCTGCAGTTTTAGGTGATCAGGGAAGATTTCTTTATAATAAAAAAAAGTATGGCTGGAGAATCTTTTTTCTGTTATATCAAGAAAATACAGGCTAGGTTTGCAAATACATATGAATCTGTATGAAAGTAAACAGAGACCCTGTAAACAGATATGGATGGATGGATGGATGGATGGATGGATGGATGGACAGATAATATAAATGTATTTTGGTTTCCACTTCAATGTTACTAACTTCATATCCACACAACTCCATAAATATTATGGTTGATGGTAATACCTGTAATACGCAGAGCTATTAAAATCTGTTGATTTTGAAATATTTCAGCTATACAGCTTATATATAACTACACTGTGGTTTTTGCAGACGCTGATGTTTGAAAGTGCTAAAACCAAGAATGTCATAGAGGTCACCAGCAAGCACTTTTTCTACGATACTCTGGAGGACCTCAAAACTCGGTCTGTGAAGTTTTCCTATTTACAAAAAGTAACATTGGAGATAATAGGATTATTTGGCATCTGTTTTGGAAATGTGAATGATTTTTTTTCCCTTGTGATTCTTCCACAGATTGGTGCTGTGTGAAAAAGCATTGGCTCAGTATTTGGAGACAAAGCGGCTGTTATTTCCCAGATTTTATTTTGTGTCATCGGCAGATTTATTGGACATACTATCCAAAGGAAGCCGACCTGAAGAGGTGTGTTACAGTGTGGCCCAGAGAAGGCACTGTGTCTCATTTTTCGCCTCTTCTCTGTTGTGTTGGGTGACAGTTCTAGTGATTTTTTTTTTTTCCCTGCAGGTGACACGACACCTACCGAAATTGTTTGACAATATAGCTGGGCTGCAGTTTCTACGGCGACAGGAATCCGAAAGGACAAACATAGCACAAGGGATGCTCAGCAAGGAACAGGAGTATGTTCCATTCCAGAATCCCTGCCATTGCAGTGGAGCGGTAAGATAAGTAGCAGAGAGTTATGTATTCTGATATTCATGCTCAAGATTATGATTAAGGTTACTTGTTTGGGCTCACACCTCTGGGACCACGTTTCGAGTCTCCATGTGTGGATTTTGCATGTTCTCCTCCTGTCGTCGTGGGGTTTCTTCCGGGTACTCCGGTTTCCCCCCACAGTCGAAAAACACGCTGAGGTGAATTGGAATTGCTTAATTACCCATTGTTGTGCGTGTGTGTGTATGGTGTGTGAGTGTGTCCTGCAATGGGTTGGAGCCCCATCCTGGGTTGTTCCCTTCCTTCCACCCATAGCCTCCAGGACAGACTCTGGACCCCTTATAACCCTGAATAGGTCAAGTGGTTACAGAAAATGGGCAGATAGATTGCTTATTTGGGTGAAGGTGGTTCTCTGCATTTTAAGAGGGAACTTCCTGCTGGAAATCAGGTCTCAGGTAACTGTTGTTTAAAAAGCCATGATGTCACACAGGTGGAGGTGTGGCTGAGTCGTTTGGAGGACTCCATGCGGGAGACGCTACGACGGCGTGTGGCCGAGGCCGTGGCCAGCTATGAGGAGAAGCCGAGGGAGCAGTGGGTGCTGGAACAGCCCGCCCAGGTGGCCCTCCTCGGCTCGCAGATCTGGTGGAGCACGGATGTAGGGATAGCATTTGAGAAGGTGGAGGAAGGCTTCGCGTCCGCCCTTAAAGACTACCATAAGAAGCAGGTAACGATGCAAGAATCATGCAAATCGTGATTAGAACCACAGCAGCAAAGATAACCACACGGGAAAAAACTTAATCTTTCTTTATTGCTTTGTTGGATTTGTGAATGTCACTTGTGTTTTTGTTAAGAGGATTGCCTGAGACTGAAGGCACAATGGCTCTTCTGGATACTTCCTAGTCACCTAAGCTAATGAATGACTTTGTGTCAAGCCCTTCATACTGAAGAGAGAACCTTAAGGACTGTGAGGGCTCACTAGCAGTAGGCAGAATGTGGACAAAATCACCCACCAGTGATCTAAGCATGGCTTTGTTCGGCATCACTTTTCTCTCTCTCTCTCTTTTTAGATCATTCAGCTCAACTCACTGATCAACATGTTGTTAGGGGAGCTGTTGCCAGGCGACCGGCAGAAGATAAGGACTATATGCACAATAGATGTCCATGCCAGAGATGTTGTGTCCAAGCTTCTTGCCCAAAAGGTGTCTGGTCTTACATTCACTCATGTGGTTTTCATAATAGTTTTATAATTTGATGGAACCGCATAGTAGCTGCTTTAAAAAAATACACTTTATCCTTTAAACAGTAAGTTAGATATACTGTATAGGTAATAAGTTGTTGGGGTGGGGGGCAAAGAAGGATTTTCATTAGGTATCAGAAGTCTGGCTGATACTCTCTCAATTAAGGGAAAAGCATTATTATAATTTAATTTATTTTATACAATACTGTGCAAAAGTCAAAAGGAATATTGAAAGCTGTTTATCTTGGTAGATAGTGTAGATTTGCTCAGAAAAAGCACAGTTTAACGATAAAACACAGGCAAATGAAGAGTGACAAAATAGAAAACTAAGATTTTTTCATTTCCTTTCTTTAAAAAGTTACTGATATCTTGTTGGAAGGAAAGAACAACACTGCTTCACTTTCCCAAGGCCCCCCCTAAAGGAAGCCCCTGTCATTCCAGGAGTTTATTAAAATTCACCATCAGCTCAGCTATTTCATCAACTTAATTAGTTAATTAACTCAGTGAGGTATTGAATTGCCAAGCAGGTTGTGTCAGAGGTTCAGGTTGAATACTTTGGTGTATTGGATGGTTGCTGCGAATACTGGGGCGACTTTTGGAGAGGTTTTGAATTGGGTGACACACTTAGACAGACATAATATCACAGTTTTACATGAAGATGAAAATCATTTAAACATCGCTTTGTTTGACTGCCTAAGACCTTTACACAGTTCTGTATATTCATTCATTTGTTCATTCATTCATTCACTCACACATTATGAGATGGTTTTACTATAATAGACATGCATAACTAGCTAAGTTCTTGGATTTCTTCATTTAATCCTGCTTGAAAAATGCTTCCCCTTCTGTACGACCAGGTGACCAATGCTCAGACGTTCTCCTGGTTCTACCAACTTCGTCACCGCTGGGATGAAGAGCTGAGACACTGCTTTGCCAACATCTGCGACGCCCAGTTCTTATATTCCTACGAATACCTGGGAAATGTGCCTCGTTTGGTCATAACACCCCTCACGGACAGGTGTCTGACCTTTAACCCTTAAATCCTGGTACTTTTGATTGAAATGGATGAAATGGCCGTTTACAAACCCTGTCGTAGCTCATAGTGTCCTTCCTGACATGGACTAGCTGGTCACCCTAATGGTGACACGTGGGCATTTTGCACAGGTGTTACATCACACTGACTCAGTCCCTGCACCTGACAATGAGTGGAGCACCGACGGGACCAGCAGGAACCGGGAAGACAGAGACCACCAAGGACCTCGGCAAGGCCCTGGGCGTCATGGTCTATGTCTTTAACTGCTCTGAACAGATGGACTACAAGGTGAGATGCCCCAGAAGAAACGGGCGCTGTCTTTTACAGCGCCATAATACTCAGGTGTCATTTGATTTGGCCAAGTGTAGGAAGGATGCCTTTCCCAGAAGCCTCAGCTGTCATGATCGTCACTTTCTCATGGCATGTTTATAGCAGCGCTCACCATATGGAGCGGCGTCCCAGAAAAGCTAATTACAGTATTAAGCGGATGTAATGAGCCAGCACAGGGGCCCGGAGGGGGCCGTCGGAGGCACGAGCTTCCTGTTAATGAGGAAATGTCTGAACTGCCAGTCCATAGGGAACATATACAAAGGCCTCGCTCAGACGGGGGCGTGGGGCTGCTTCGACGAGTTCAACCGCATCCCCGCGGAGGTGCTGTCTGTTGTCGCGGTGCAGGTGAAGACCATACAGGACGCCCTTCGCAAAAAGAAGAAGAGGTGAGGTCTGCTTCATGCATGGTTGACTCAGGTTTGGTTCCTATGTCAATAGTGAATTTGTACTATAAAAATATGAATCTTCTGAAGTCCTCTTCAGCTTCAGATTTTCCCCACAGCCATGTACTGGATCATTTGCTATAAGATTGATGGATTTTGAAATTTTCACTCTGTCTCAGGTCCCTTGAAGGCAAATTATATTGTCAGTTTCCTGCCCAGATTTATGAGTTTCGTACTATTGCCAGAGACCAAGTGCCAGTTTTAAGTGTGTTGACAATGGGTAGCATGTGAGTACCTGACAAGTCTGTCGTTTTTTTTTTTCTTATTGTGCCCCTAACTGTCCCTGCCTGGTGGAATTTTGCCAATCATCTGTCACCCCTTCAAAACGGCAGCTCCTTAGTTTTTCGTATTGGACTTTCAAGGTCCCAAGCCTGAAGTTGTGAGGCAATATGATTTATGTATGATACATGTAATATGCAGTAGGAATAAGTAATGGTACTGACTGCTGCGGCATACGGACCAATTCCGCCCAGTACGACTTCTGGCTGCTACTCCCGCCGCACAGCAGCGTAGCGTGCGAACTCCCAGCATCCTAGTTCTTTGTACTTAAATATACCCTTAAAATGATGTTGAATAACGACTTACGAACATTTCAAGTTACGAACGGCCATTCGGAACGTAACTCGTACGTAAGTAGAGGAGCATCTATATATGTTGCCTTTGTGTCATATTACATTATATTGAGGGCATCAACTGAAAGGTTGAATACACTTAAAAAATAAAAATAAAAAAACAAATGGGAAAATATATTGTTCCTGTGTTTCTGCATTAAATCTTTTCAGGTTTCTTTTCTTGGAGGAGGAAATCCCTTTGAAGTCATCTGTCGGTATTTTCATCACCATGAATCCCGGATATGCTGGTCGCACAGAACTGCCTGAGAACCTTAAGGCCCTTTTCAGGTTGGGTTCTCATGATTTTCTCAGATAAGCTTAATGTGTAAACGCAGCAGCTGTAAGACTGTCGCTGTCTTTCTCGTTGCAGACCCTGCGCTATGGTGGTTCCGGAAATCGAGCTCATCTGTGAGATAATGCTGGTGGCTGAGGGCTTCCAGACAGCTCGGGTGCTTGCGAGAAAGTTCATCAAACTTTACAAGCTTTGCCAAGAACTACTATCTAAACAGGTACAGAACATGAAAATCAAAGAAAAATATTGCTAATAATATTCATGTAGTTAAGGTACCTCATGATTAATGATAATGTTCATTATAGCTCTTTCTGTAAGAAAACACCAGGAATACTGACAACATAAATATGCTATTGCACTTATAATATTCCCATGTTCTCTTAAAGTCCTCTGCCTTGGATTTGAAAGATCTGTTGAGGAGTATCTTTTGTATCATTGTATTATACCATGAATTTCAATTCAGATCGCAATGCGCACTTTTCCACTGCTCCAGGCTCCAAACTTATGGTACTTCAGAGCGCTACCAAAGTGAGTCGTATTTCTCGTTCTTTTCTACTGATGTGAAAAACTGGCACCAGCGCAGGATGACATAATGAAAACTCAAGATGGGGTGTTACAGTATGTACTGACTTCAGTAGGACAGACCGATATTAATATCAACGTCACATGTTACAGTATGTACTGACTTCAGTAGGACAGGCCGATATTAATATCAACGTCGCATGTTACAGTATGTACTGACTTCA
>JAODJX010000136.1:18540890-18558262 GCA_026776945.1 Isichthys henryi
CTTCCGGGATAGGCTCCGGACCCCCCGCGACCCAGTAAGGATAAGCGGTTTGGAAAATGGATGGATGGATGGATGTGCAAATTAAATATATATATATAAATATGAGAGAATGGTTGGTAATAATACCATTTAAAGCTGTAGCAGAATGTGTGACGATTGAACATGTGTTCAGAGAACCTGGACGATGGGGACAGAAAGTGGAGAATGCACGTTGTTCTGTAAAATTCACAGCTAAGCTTAAAGATGTAAAGATGTCAACAAGCTATTTTACAGAACACAGTAGCCAATCCATTTTGCAGAGCATTTCCATGTAATGACTGTAAGGAGGTGATAGGTCAATGTGGTCAATTTTCATCCCAAGTAGGTTTCACTGAATTATTATAGATGGACGGTAAAATGTGCTTAAACATTTAGTGGCCGATCTACAGATGTTCTTCAGAACCTCAGCCTAAAGTCACATTTGTACCACAGGTGTGGTGGTTGTGAGAACTTTTCTCAATTAAGTAGTAGCTTTATAAAAATCAATAGCTTCAGAAATATTTCTAAATTTCTGATTTATTTGATGTAAATAACGAATGGCTGTGATATGTCCTGATGATTAGCTGTTCCCAGTTGTAACAATCTGTCTGTGTTTTTTGCAGTCAGAGAATGCTCGCTGGACGAAGGCCGTGGAGCAGTTCGAGGCCCAGCAGAAAACGCTCTGCGGAGACGTGCTCCTGTCCTCCGCGTTTGTCTCCTACCTGGGCTACTTCACCACACCGTATCGCCAGGAGCTCCTACAAAACTCATGGATTCCGTTCCTCGCATCCTTGAAGGTAAAGTCAGCGTTGAGAAGTATTTTCATCATTAGTTGTAAGCCTTCCATATTTAAGCATTTATTACGGGAATTTGAATTCTAGTTGTTTCGATAGCAGAGGTAACAGTAAAAATTCCTTTATGTTAACCTGGATTTTGAGAGAGTTGTGTATCACCTTCATGCCATTTTGAAACCCGGTTTGGTATTGGTATTCATGTTGGTCAATACTTCTGACTTTGACTAGCATATTATCCCAATGATCAGCTTTTAATTTCTGCCTAAGTGCTTGAGTAGATCTGTCACATAGACAGTTGGGTTCCTCGGGGTTTGTGGTACCTCCTGTTTACTCTTCCTGCTCCAGGATCCCATCCCCCTAACAGACGGCCTGGACCCCATCCTCATACTCATGGACGATGCCACCATGGCAGCCTGGAGCAGTGAGGGGCTGCCAAGCGACAGGATGTCCTTGGAGAATGCTGCCATCCTGGCAAACTGCGAGCGCTGGCCACTCATGATCGATCCACAACAGCAGGGAGTCAAATGGGTCCGCAACTGGAGTGGACCCGACCTCAGAGTGGTGCAACTGGGCCAAAAGGGGTGAGATTTTTTTAGACCAGTAAGGATGTTTAATGTTTTATTCTTTTCTTTTTCTTTATGTTTTTGATCAAGCATAACATTTAGGTGGATACTTGGAAAAAGTCTCAGATGTCAACATTTAGTTAATGTCCCACAAACAGCTGTAGTAATATAAATCAAATATAAATGTAGATCATTTGAAACCTACAGTAATAGTACAATCCTTTTTTACTATTATGGAAGTTTATATGTGGTAACATGTTTTTTTGCAAGATGCCCATTGGAAGTATATAACATCTGTACATATGAAAAGCAATGTTTCGGAAATCCAATGACGGTTCTGAGCGATTGATCCCTTGTTTTGGATCTTCTTGATTGTCTCAAGATACTTGGACATTATTGAGCAAGCTATGGCCACCGGAGCCAAAGTCCTGATTGAGAACCTGGGGGAGATGATTGATCCAATTCTTGATCCTCTTCTGGCAAGAAATACAATTAAGAAAGGAAGGTATGTGGCCGTGGTTACATTTTATTGGCGTTCCATCGGAATTTATTGACATTTTTGCAGACAGAAAAACATTGCACGCACTCAATAGTGCATGGAAGATGCTTTTTATGTTATTTGTATGGAAAAGAATGTTCGTTTTGTCTTGTGAGTCCTATTTCAAGTAATTACCGACTTAAAGCAGTTTATATGGGAATAAGTTACTAATGTGTTCAAATAGCAGCTAGAGTGAAATTCTAGGCATGTAGGGAATATATTATACGTCAAAACATTAGTGTCGTATAATTTGGCTTCTCTCGGGTACAGAGAAAACTTCTTTTGGAATTAGGAAATTGAAACAAAACACAGAGAATTTTTGAATTGGTGGATAGATTTCTGGTTTTAATTATTAATCTTGCACATTATATATTGCTTCTACTCAAGATCTGTTTGCATCTGGTCCGATAAGTGAGAAATGAGATACAGAAAGTTAACGCTTGTACTCCAGTATTCCTACTGTAATGTAAAACTTGCATTTGAGTCAGTGCACAAGAATGAATATGAAATATGTGAATGGACATGTTCTCTAGAGCTCCGTCTTCTGAAGCCTGACAGGCTGTGGGACATTGACAGCAATACTGCTCCTTGTACTGTAGTTGACCATCACACTTGCTCCTTGCAGTGATGAATATGGCCGGCTGGGGTAGCCATGATGGATTCGCTGTGGCCCAGCAGCTGAAGTTCATTAATAATTGGAATGTTGTAGCGTGTGAAGTAATGAATACTAATTATTCCTTTCGTGTCGGGCGGCGCCCCGCAAGCCAATCCATCAGCTGTGACTTTAATGTGGTAGAGTAATGATTCTATCAATAGTACATTAATTCCATCTTTTGAAGATATAGAGTTGAACCAGACTGGACCACAAATGCCCGTGTTAAAATAAAAAGGCGGAACAAATGGACACATTGGCTGACAGCCACGGGGTGATTTAAAAGGAGGGAAATGGCAGAGTTCGTATGCTTAGTGGTGCTTTAATTGAAATGCGGATGCAAATAAATATTGGCTACTGGGAAGATTATTTCCCAAGTTTTATTTAAGAGGCGCCATTGATTTTTTTAAACACTAGCTGTCTCGGAGATTGTTACCTGGCTTGCCAGTTTGGTTCGGCTAAATGGTTATGAAGATGCCTATAAATTGCTTATAGGCTTGATGTCGTGCAAAAGGATGATCAGCTGATATTCAGCTTTCAGAATATATGTGTCTGTTTTTGTGTGTAGGGTACTAACTAAAAATACAGTATGTGTATGGACTCAGGTACATCCGAATCGCGGGTAAGGAGTGTGAGTACAACAGAGGTTTCCGGCTGCTTCTCCACACGAAGTTGGCAGCTCCCCACTATTCCCCAGAGCTTCAGGCTCACGCCACCCTCATCAACTTCACGGTGACTCAGGCCGGCCTGGAGGATCAGCTGCTGAAGAAGGTGGTCACCCAGGAGAGACCCGACCTGGAGATGCAGAAGGTCATTCCGCAAGTGGAATCTCCCCTTTCTTTGTCCACAGTATTTTGTTCCCCCTTCAAAGAAATTGCACTGGTGTCTGTTGCAGTGGTTTCAGTGGTTTGGCTTTTTCTTCTAGCATAAAAATATCTTCCAGTGCTGTGAATGACACTCAGTTTGTTACCGATTGTTCGTGTATACAGTGTGCAGCGACCATGCAGCAGAATCACTTCAAGATTCAACTGAAGCAGCTGGAAGATGAGTTGTTGACCCGCATCTCAGCCGCTGAGGGCAGTTTCCTGGATGACGCCGCCCTGGTGGAGAAGCTTGAGGACACTAAGCAGACCGTGACAGAAATCGAGAACGAGGTAAAAGGCGGCCAAGTTTGCCAAGGTGACAGAGCAAGTGGTGGTGGCCGCTATGTACCAGTCAGAACGGAGCCCGACCACTTCCTGATGCTCGGAGCAGAGTTCGGTGCTTGAAGGAAATTTGAGAATGAAATGCAAGGTGGATACATTTTAATTGAGGTCCTATCGGAATGTGAATTCGAAGGCGTCCATGGATTTTCATCTAAGGCCATACAGGTTATGATTGCAAAAATGAACTTCCTCTGCCACGGCCTTCAGAGCAGCACGAATGAACGGTACTGACCCACTTCCCGACTGCCTGTCTGCCGCACACAGGTAGTGGAAGCCAAAGAGAATGAGACAGAGATCAACGCGATGCGGGAGCTGTACCGCCCAGCCGCTGAGAGGGCGTCGCTCCTCTTCTTCATCATCAAAAGCCTTCATTGCATCGACCCAATGTACCAGTTCTCTCTCAAGGTGAGCTTCTTACCGCTTAATTTACAAGGGGTCACAATTCTTATGGTACTGTGTGGTCATGGGGGAAAAAAGTACTTTTAACAAGATAATTAAAAGAAATTACCGAATGACCGAAATTTCACTTATCATTATAGTTTGTTTGACAGATACAGGGAGAAGGACGAAGTCACAGAAACACCATATGAAAGTGAAATTACAGACATACAAACACAGCTATGAAACTGGAACATATCAGGCAAAATGACAATTACTATTTTGTGCTCAGGCTAAAACAGGTCTGACATTTACCACTTTGATTTGTGTCTTCAAGGCAACATGAGGTACCTTTCTTTGGAAAGACATTTCCAAAGAGCCCAAATAGAGGTAGCAGATCATAAAAATTGCTAAACAATTTAATGTGTCAAATCATGAAAGCCAAATATGGGCGAATTTTACTGACAAAGGGCAACTGTCAAAAGTCAAAGCCCATTAAGAAGGATAGGCAGCCATTAATGGAATTGTCACGACCACAAAAGTACAGGCTGAAAAAGGAGCACTGAGCTGAATCTGCAACAGTGCCGCAGTCTCAACAAAAGCTATACATCATGATGTCCACGAAGTTGGAGTTATAGCAGGACCGTTCAGGAACCACATGTATACAAGGCCGGAGCAGAAAGAATGGTGACTGGATGTAAGCAACACAAACCCTGGAGCCCTGAGCAAAGGATAAAGTAACGTTGGATGGCCCATCCTCACCCTTTTTACTATAGATAAATTGATTTACTTTATTGATCTCGAGGGACAATTCAGTTGCATACAGCAGCAAATTGACAAAAAAAAGTGCTGATGCAAAGACAGGCAGATGGATTTATATCCGGGTGAGTTCACATTTGGGGGAGGCTGAAGGAGGCCTTCAGCCCACATCTGTCACTGACTGTTAAACACGGTGGGGGTCCATGCAGCCACCCCCATGGGAGTCATCAGGTCCAATGATCACTCGGTGTGGTGCTGTAACAGCTGAGGGAGAGCAGACCATCTACAGGACCAGGTGTTCCTACACGATCGCGTCCCTGTACGCTTCTCAAAAAATGTGAGCATTTTCATAAACACCAGGATAAAGTCAGACACCTTCCTCTAAACATCACTGAATCGTTATGGAAAGTGCTGCGAAGTACATTTTCATGTCATTCATCCCTTAAAGAACTGGTGGATTTCTTGAAAAATTGTCTGATATCGCACCACACACTGCTCTGGACCCATAAGACAGCATTCCAAGGAGGACTGAAGCTAATAAAAGGGGTGGCCCAGTGCCTTATGAGGTGTTCTATATCAATATAAAGCTTTTTGTCATACATTGTTCTACCCCTGATATGTGTTCAGACCTTGTAATGTATTTCCGGATTTGGTACAGTCACTATTATCAAGTTATTATTAAGTTGTTGTAAGTCAGTAATATTAGGAATCTAAGAATATAGGTAAGAAATGTAGTAGATGAATCCCTCTGGTCTAGGAGCATTTTCCTCTTATCCTGGCAGAATTGCTTTTCCGTTCATGTGAGCAGATGGAATCAGTCAGTGTGGAGACCTATGGACAGTGGGGTATTTGGCTTTGAAGAATTATCTGCCGGAAAATTAGTCATTAAATTGGCAATTCATAGATGTCACACTGAGACTGAGTAACACAGGTACTGTGACTGCAGTGCCTTCCGTTAACATTGTGCATGGCCGACACGGCTCTGGGCTTCGTTTCAGACCTTTAACGGAGTGTTCCTCAAGGCCATCGAGCAAGCCGAGAGGGCCGAGGAGGTGGCAGAGAGGGTGGTCAATCTCACGGAGGCCATCACCTACTCCGTCTTCCTTTATACCAGTCGAGGCTTGTTTGAGAGGGACAAACTTACCTTCCTGTCACACATGACATTCCAGGTGAGAGGCTGAGCACCTCCCTCTGGCCATGGTCTTGCGTCACCCCCTTCAGTCACTGCACTTTCCGGATTCAACATTAACTTTATTTAAAACATTCCGTAACACTTTCTGTCCCATCTATTGATAATTCTTCAAGCTCCTCATGGTTCATTCCACATCTCTTCACAAGCATTGGCATCTGCAGTGGGCGTGTCCTACAGGAATAATGGAACTATAGCTCATGTCACATCTTTTTGTCCTTTCTGTATTAAAGGTCCTTTTCCACATGCATATGCATGCAAAGATCTGTCATTGCGGAATGAGAACGAATGTCTAGTTTAATTGTAGTAGTAGCTAAATTGTTGCAGGATGCTTGTCTCCTCTTCAGTTCATTTTGTTGCGTTTATTTATGCTTATGTAAAGCCAAGAAAATATGACATAATGATTAAAAAAATTACAGTATAATTTTTATACAGAATCACAGTTTTTAACCTCATTGCTTTTCTCCCTGCCTTGCTTGACTCTTTTGCCTCTAGATTCTCCTGAAGAGTGGCTCCTTAGATGCCCAGATGCTGGACTTCCTGCTGAGCTTCCCTGTGGAGTCTAGTTCTACCTCTCCAGTAAATTTTCTCTCTCCACAGGCTTGGGGGGGCATTAAGGTCAGCTGCTTCATAAAATATCTGATATACTCGCTGACTTATTTTAACCTTTCGGACGGTATGCGCCTACAGCTGTGTTTTTATCTGCCCAGACTATCGCCAGCCTGGATGAATTCCGGGGGCTCGATAGAGATGTGGAGGGCTCTGCAAAGCCGTGGAGGAAGCTGGTAGATTCAGAGTGGCCTGAGAAGGAGAGATTTCCCCATGACTGGAAGACTAAGACGCCCGTGCAGAAGCTCATCATTCTCCGAGCCCTACGGCCGGATAGGATGACCTACGCTCTCAGGTAAAGCTCTCTTGGCCAGAGTGCCTTAACATCAGACTACTCATGTGCAATATGATTCTCATTTACTGGTAATGCTGAGCATGGTTGAAAGTGGCTGTTGTTATCAAGGTCGTTTGGATCATCCTGTGGTGGTGGTTTTTTTTTGTGGTTGTGTTATGATAGGAACTTTGTAGAAGAGAGCCTCGGATCCCGATATGTGAATGCACCACTTACAGAATTTGAGAAGTCCTTTGAGGAGACCAATCCTGCCAGTCCAGTGTTGTTTATCCTGTCACCTGGGGTCAACCCACTCAAAGACGTAGAGACCCTTGGTTTGTAAAAGGCTGCATGTTTTAAAAACCTATATTATTAAACCCTATGAATGAGGTCAGTATGTGAATCAACTTGGTGACTGAATTGTGGATTTTGTCTTACACACTGAATGGCTCTGTCTACTTCATAATTTCCTCATTGGAATTTCTCTAAATCAGGGGTCATCAACCTTTTTGAAACTGAGAGCTACTTCACGGGTGCTGAGCCATACGAAGGGCTGCCAGTTTAAGTTTAGGTCCTAAATGAATCTAAACTTCACGTATAAGAAGAAATACATACATATAAAATACATGTTTTAAATGCTTTTTTTAGATATTGTCATTTTCAAATCTATATAAATGCAAATGTGATTAAAGAAGAAGATCAGCAAGATACAATAAAATTTTAGACGCTGCTCACTTTTGAGCTATTTTTAGAACAGGTCCGTGGGTGACTCATGTGATCCTTGGGGGCATCCTGGTGCCCGTGGGTGACTCATGTGATCCTTGGGGGCATCCTGGTGCCCGTGGGTGACTCATGTGATCCTTGGGGGCATCCTGGTGCCCGTGGGTGACTCATGTGGTCCTTGGGGTCATCCTGGTGCCCGTAGGTGACTCATGTGATCCTTGGGGGCATCCTGGTGCCCGTGGGTGACTCATGTGGTCCTTGGGGGCATCCTGGTGCCCGCGGGTGACTCATGTGGTCTTTGGGGGCATCCTGGTGCCCGCGGGCACCTTAATTAATATTCTGTGTTCCAGGACAGAAGATGGGATACACCGTTGACCATGGGAGGCTGCACAGCCTGTCTCTGGGACAAGGTCAGGAGGAGATCGCAGGGCGGATCCTGGAGAGAGCATCCAGAGATGGTCACTGGGTAATTCTTCAGGTATTGCAAAATCCTTAATTCTGAAAAGATAATTAGAGCTTTGGGATGGTAACCTGTGAAGACACATGTAGAAAGTGCAACACTGCATGCGGTTTTTGCATAGCTGGTACTTACCATCAAAGGAGGTTTGAGCTGAACAGCAAAGTGATTATATTCTTTGGGCTTCTTGTGTTAGAACATTCACCTGGTGCCTCACTGGCTCGGCACTCTAGAGGAACTTCTAGAAAAGACTGGGGAAGGGAGTCACCCAGACTACAGAGTCTTCATTAGCGCCGAGCCTGCAGGAACCCCAGAAGAGCACATCATCCCTCAAGGCATCCTGGAGAATGCCATCAAGATTACAAACGAACCACCTTCAGGCTTGCAGGCTAACCTGCATGCGGCTCTCTGCAGCTTCAACCAGGTGAGACTGAGACACATTGGGACCCATAAGACGGCCTGGGTGTAAAACACCAAACAGAGTGTAGAGATACGCCAGAACCATTAAGGACGTGTGCAGAATGTCCACGCGCTTCTTCGGTCACACTCTGCTTTTCTGTCTTCATGCAGGAGATGCTGGAGATGTGCTCGCGGGAGCGAGAGTTCAGTGGGATCCTCTTCTCACTCTGCTTCTTCCATGCCTGTGTCACTGAGAGACGAAAATTTGGCCCGTTGGGTTGGAATCATGCTTACCCTTTCAGCACAGGAGATCTCACCATCTCTGCAAACGTGCTCTACAACTGCCTGGAAGTCAACTCTAAGGTGCGGTCTGCACACGTTCATATGGTGGTGATGGCATAGTTCTTTAACATGACAAATTGTTCCAAAAAAAATATTAAAATACAAGAGTGGCTTCATCACATTTTCAGATTCGTCATGCAAGATTGTGGTGTCTATTTATCCAATCTAATATAATTCCGAGCATATCAAATTGTTTTACCATAGTATTATTTCCCCAAAAATAAATGCCCTTCATTTTATTAACTAAACATCAACCTGTACGATCATATGCGCAGAATTCATTAGGTAGGCAATGAAGCATTGCCCAAAATATAATTGCATACAGCCTATGTGACAGTGCACAGCACAGCGTAAGTGATCACTGCAATTAGTAGTGCCGATGGAAGCAATTTGTAGCACAATACAGGTACAAATGGTTGTAAACTTGTAGGATTTGTCATTTCTGGGGTGGGTGTATTCCATTGTGCTTTATGGCCACAAATTAGTTAGGCTTAGATTGGAGGCTCTCTTTGATACCATCAACTTCCAATGAGGCAAGTAGGCGGATTCATTTTTTCACAGATAAAATTATTGATCCGAAAAGCCTGACATGTTTCTATATTTATGTAGCTGCTTGTTGTTTGTAATGAGGGTGTGATTTTAGCTTGAGATTATAAGTCATTTTTACACTCATCGAGATTATAGGGGTGTATAAAAAAACTCGTGGTTGCAGCCAAGCCTGGGTCCACTCAGTCAAACAGATACACCTGAAATATAATCTAATGAAAAATCAATGCAGATTTTACAGGCTTCCACGTCTATGCAGTGTAAGGTGGTCCGGGTGCCTGAGTCTTCTCAAGGAGGTAACATAGCAGGTGGACGTCTGTACTGACTGTGGCTGGCCTGCCTGCTCACCCATAGGTGCCCTGGGAAGACCTTCACTACCTCTTTGGGGAGATCATGTATGGAGGACACATCACTGACGACTGGGACAGAAGACTGTGTCACACCTACCTGCAAGAGTACATGCAGCCCAGCATGGTAAATATATACCCAACCAGCCAGTACCAAATACTTTATCTGTTCTTGTTTATATTAGGCATTTTATTTGTCCATCGGCATTTCGGAGCCTTGCCAAACTCTTTGGCATGTTTAATGGCAAAATTTTACTGTACTTCTATGCCCAATGAACTGTATCGTATGTTCATAGTCAACGATTCTGAAAGGTAACTGCTGCCACCTAGTGACCAGACCATGGATTGACATTGAGAATTAACAGTAAAGATTTCGACGTACTGTAGGGTCCAGCTCTGTGCACGAGTTCATATGTTACCCCCATGCTTTAGTTATGTCACGGTCACTTTAATTTACGCTCGTAAGATTCAGATAGGTTGGTAATACCAACATGGTACCAGTTAAAGCACTTAAGTGGCAGCGCAATAGTTACATGTAGTCGAAAGTGTACTGGTTCGATTTCCTGAACAGCAAAGTACCACTGAGGTACCCTGAGCAAGGTACTGCCCCCAAGCACTGCTCCCTGGGTGCTGAATTAGCTGCCCCCAGCTATGTCACGATGACACATTAGGGTTAAATGCAGAGGACACATTTTGTCATCGTGTGCTGTGGTGTGTCAACAATGACAGCTAATCACTTTCATATGAAAAGTTTCTTATGATAGTCTGGCATTGTGGAATCGGCTTCAAATTGCCAGAAATAAGCATAAATCCAAGTCTTCATTTTACCCCCAGTTTGAAGGGGAGCTGTCTCTCTGCCCTGGGTTTTTGGCCCCTCCCAACCTGGACTACAGTGATTACCACAACTACGTGGACAAGCACCTCCCCGCAGAAAATCCCACCCTGTATAGCTTACACTGGAATGCTGAGACCGAGTTCCTGACCAGCACATCCAACGCCCTCTTCAGGACACTGACAGAACTACAGCCCGGAGACCATGCCCTAGGTGGCACTGGAGGACAGAGCGAAGACGACAAGGTCAGGAGCTTCGTAGGCAAATACCCGCAATTCGCCACATTGTTCTAGGTTCAAGCATTTGAGGTTCCACTTTACAATAAGGCTGACAAATGGTAATAACTAATTAAGAAGACAACTGTGGTATAAGATGTTTATAATTGTCTATTAATGATTTACAAAGTGTTACTACCTAATTAATAACCTGCTTATAAACCATTCATTATCCCTTTATAAGGTTAGCCTTATTGTAAAGTGGCACCGCTTTTGAATCATCCACTGCATGGTTTCATTAATTTTATTCAAATTCAAGTGGCCAGTTTCCATCCGTCCCCTGTCCTAGACCTGCTAATCGAATGCAGGATGCCAGGCCATCACAAGGATGGAATCACATACAAAAGAGGCACAGATGTATTTTCAGCCACGTCACACAAATGCTAAAGCACGCTGAGAAGCAGGGAAGACACATCCCTGAAGATTCTGCTACAACACTGCCCAATAGGAATACTTATGTGCTGAATTATTGGAGCTACATAGTAACGATAATGACAACCATGCAAGCTGTGAACTTGTACACTTCAGTGTGAGGAATGGTCAACCAACAAGCTATACCCCCTAAACAATTATCCCGCTGATATAAATTTGCAATATCAGATACTGTAGGCTCCTGATTTTGTCTTCTGTCCAGGTGAAAAGTATCCTGGATGATATTTTGGAGAAGCTACCAGAGGAATTCAACATGTTAGAAATAATGGCAAAATCTACAGAACAGAGTCCCTATGTCCTAGTGTGTCTCCAGGAATGCGAACGGATGAATTTGTTGATTGGTGAAATATCCAGATCTTTGAAGGAGTTGGACATGGGACTGAAAGTGAGTTGAAAAACCATAGTTCCTGTCTCCACAGTTTGGCATTTGCTTTGAAATCTTTAGTTTTAGGAACTGATTGTGTTTCCTTAAGTGCACATTAAAGTGGATATAAGATGAAATGTCTTCAAATGTCAGGAATTCAATTTTCCATATGTGCCCCTTCCCAGGGACAGCTGACTGTCTCGCCAAAAATGGAGGCCCTACAGTTGCCATTATGCTGTAATAATGTCCCAGAATCCTGGACCAAACTGGCCTACCCCTCCACATCGACTCTCGCCCAATGGTAAATCACGCACGGCAGTTTCCCACAACACAGACACGCATCAGTTAAAATATCCACTTTAATTGTAAAAACTTGACAGAATTTTCCCCAAAACAGACAAACACAATCTATCATCCACCAGGTTCAAGGATCTCTTGTCCCGATGTCAAGAGCTGGACATCTGGACGCAGGACCTGACTCTCCCGCCGGTGGTGTGGCTTTCAGGGTTCTTCAACCCTCAGTCCTTCCTTACAGGTCAGTTCCATTTTGTCACGTCTTTGTAACGTCCTCTCACACAACAATGTTGCTGGTTTGGTATTCCTGATGATTTGGGGTCGCATTTTGAATGCGATGGCATGTCCTGCATGTCCTGCTACTCACCTCACTTTCTCTGTAGCCGTAATGCAGAGCATCGCCCGTAAGAATGCATGGCCTCTGGATGCAATGCGTCTAACCGTAGACGTGACAAAGAAATTTAAGGACGACTATGGACACCCTCCACGAGAAGGTGCTTACATACATGGCCTTTACATGGAAGGTAAGAGGAGCATATGAATTCATCATACTGAAGGCCACGTCTTTCACCATATAAGTAGTTCAGTAATTATCAGACTGTACTGCAGACATTCACCACTTAAACTCACCCTTTTACTCACAAAGAGCCTCTAGGTATCTGAGCATTAGACACACCTAGAGCCTGCTTCCATGACCATTTTGAGAATGGTGGCTGTGGTCTGTGCAGGTGCACGGTGGGATATCCAGAACGGCATGATAACAGACGCCCTTCCCAAGGAGCTGGCCCCCCAGATGCCTGTCCTGTATCTCCGGGCTGCCCTGTGCGATCAGCCAGAGTCAGACAACACCTATGAGTGCCCCCTATACAAGACCAAGCTCCGTGGGCCAACCTACGTCTGGACCTTCCCCCTCAGGAGCAGAGACCCGTCCTCAAAGTGGATCCTGGCCGGTGCAGCATTACTGCTGTCCGTGTGAGATCTCTGCGTCCCAAATGAGGACGGCGCTGCTCAGACCGCAGCTGCTTTCCCCTGATGAGGCACGTGTGTGCTTATCTGCCAGCGCCGCCGTTCACTTTATCCTGGCAGCAATGCAGACATTTCTGGGCAGATGTGCACATGGGCTGGAGACGCAGAAAAACAGTCCATGGTGTGTAATCACTGCGAGAATCCACAGTCTCCAGATTAGCAATCCTTTGTGAGTTTCCTTTACAGGAACCCGTAAAACATGTTTAAATAAATAGGTAAATTCAGTGCCTGAGTTAAGTTAGTATTACAGCAAACACAAGCACCTATTCAAAATAGTAGCATTCCATGATGGAAAAGACTTTGAACATGATTTCTGCAGAAGAACATTTATTTTAAATGGAACAAAACTATCCTCTTTTTTCAAACAGTCCTCAAGTAATTACAGTAAGAGTGAACAACACTAACTAATAATTTCATTTTACACGGGGATGCAAGCAACGATAAACCTGCAGGCCTAAAAGAGCTTGGAGCACAAACGAAAATTATAATATAAAATATAAATATCCAGGCATAGTAAAATACAAACACAAAGAATGAAGATACAGTCGACTTTCTTTCTGAAGGCTGGGAAGAGAAGGGGAAAGACATCACATCATAAGCACTGTGATACCCTGTTACTTTATAGCTGTATATCGTAATTATTAAAGGATTACTTTAAAGAACACTCCATTAGATCATTATCAATTTAACACATTTAAAAGTGTAAAATGTACAAGAATATACATTAATTAAAACCATGGATTTTAAACTACAAATGTAGTATTGTTGTAATGAGTAGTTAAAGTAGCATGATTCAGTAGTGATTCTGAATTGCTACTCTGGTACCTTCTGACAGTCTGCTCACCTGTCCAAGTACTCCCTCGCATGGGTGTGGTCTTGGAACTTGGCCAAGTGGATAAGAATGCCGGTAGGACAGTGTCCGTCCCGCTTGCGACACAAGCTGCAATTACATATACCCCGACAAGGAGGACACACCCACATCTGGGGGAGGGGCAAATCAGGACTTACAGAAATGATGGGGCAAGTTTTCCAGGCTCATTGATTTAAGAGGTAAAAACTCTCACAATCCAGCAGCGCTGTACGGATATCTTCCCCATATCGGATCTTCAGACAGGGCCCGCAGAACTGCCCTGTTACACCCATGCATTTGGGGTTCCTACACACTGTCTTCACGTCCAATGTTTTCTGCCTACATTGATGGCAAGTACTACCCTGAAAAATGAGCCAAGAGTGAGGCAGGGCTGAGTGTCAATCAGATGGCCCCTTTAATGCTACATCTCAAAGCAACAGAATTACTACAGAATCTGTGTTATGTCCTATAACACTGCACTGGATAAGGGGGGTTGAAGATCAATGGATAGATATCGTATTTTTCAGTCCTCTGGCTAGATTAGATATATATCTTGAAATTACTAAAGATATATTGCTCAAATTACTTGGCACAGTCACTTTTCAATAGGAAGAACCAAACAAAAAAGTTGTTAATAAACAATCTGATGTGCAGAGGTAGATGTTAATCATGTCTATCCAAAGATGTCTATCTCAGGAATGCTGGCTGGGTTTTCACAAAAATATCAAATGTATGCCTATATGGTATAACTTCCATGGTAACACAAACACGAGAGTAACAAGAGTAGCACACAAAAAATAGAAACTGCACAGAGATCGCTCCCTCTGCCTGTGCATCTGGGTGCTGTTAACTCAGTTAACTACCCAGGCTTCATGTTCACATGAAATATCTCGTTAGCGGACACCTCTACTGTGCTTTTTTACCTTGGGAGTACATTACAACCCCAAAAAAGTACTGAAGCCTTGAACTTTTTGGTCTTATCCACCCAGATACACAATTATTACAGTTCTCACACTCACCTCTATGAGCTTTGCACAATCCGGGCTCTCTTGATCTTCGAGAGATGTGCCCTGTATTTTGAGTGAGAGGCCAACAGGCATTCTGCTGCGAAATTATCCGGAGGCCTGGCTCTGCGAGTTGGATTACGCCGCACACTCATCCTCAATGACATTCCTTCTTTAGTAGACACCCTCTTCCTTTTCTGAAATGTAAATGGCCCAATTAACCAGTAGGGGAAGGACAACCCAGAGCTGTGAAATAAGTTTCCCAAATCTTACAGACAGTTTGGTGGTTGAAGTTCTCTTTGATGGAGGCAGCAAGCTTAGGTCAGCCAGTAACTTTTCAAGCTGGAAAATCAAGATGTAATATTCAACGTGGCAGTAGATGCGTGTCTAGAATGGAAACGGAGAATGTGAAGGGCTGTACCATGGCTTTGTTTTCTTTGATGTTGGTGGCCCGTTTCTCCACGGCACTGGGCTCCGTCTCTAAACCCTCATCCTCTTCTGTGGGGTCTGCAGCGCTCATCTGAGACTCATCGACTTCTTCCTTGGTCTGCTGTTTGTCACTCACCCTGACCTCCATTCTCCGTGATCCATCTTGTACCTGCTGCTTGTTATTCTCCAAAGGCTTCTCCTGGACACGTCGTCTGCTGGTCACCGGGAGCCTGAAGGCTATGCGCATGCCAGTGCTCTTTACACGGGTGAAGGAGTCTTCACCATGATCCCAATCTTCCTGAATGAAATGTACTAGCTCCTCTGGCTAGTAAGGAACTGTATCATTTCCCAGGGTTAAAGTTGAACTAAACAGTTCCTTCATTATCCAACGGTTGAGAAGAACACAACAATTAAGCAGTGAGACCTACAGTACAGCAGCAAATAAGTTCTAATAAAAACAAATATGCGTTGGCTATGAAACTGACCTTGGTATTGTCACCTGCCTTAATGTTATCTTCAGCAAAACCTTTAAATTCTTCGTCCTCACAGTCAGAATCTTCAGTGAAAATTTGAGCTAGTTCTTCAGTGCGGTCTTTAGACTGGAGACATACGCCCTGTAGAACAGTGCAGTCTGAAATGTCCATTTCTGTAACCCTAAGGATCCAAACACAGGGAGCTGGATGAAGATAAAGCTGGTTTTCAATGTTAGGCTTTAGCTTTGTTTTTTCTAAACAGAATGCATTGTTTAAATATGCTGATGTACATTAATGCTAATAATGGAAATTCTTTCAAATGTTACATTTTAACAGCTTTGAAGGAACAGACCAAGTGGTAAATCGAACATTTCATGATTATTTAATTTAAAGGAAAATGCTAAACTGTCTTTTTACCCCTAGTTCCTATAATTCCCACAGAGCCCAATGAATCCACAATGGGTCCCCAACTGCAGCCAATGTTTTAAGTCTATAAATAAGTTTATATAAATCTAATGTCTAAGTATGTACTTCGATGAGGCCTAATCATGTAAGTTCACTTAATATAAACAGCTAGAGCTACTGCAAGTTCCTACTCACATGAACTGAAAATAATTATATTTATATATATATTTATATATGTACCGATACGTATGAGTAGATATGCAACTCTTTATTTTGAATTAAAATGTTAACCTACTACCTATCAGCCGAGTTATCTACCATCTACTGTAAAACTTTACATGAAGACAGAAGACGAAGAATTGTGTTGCCACGCAGTTCTTGTAATAAAAAAAAACACCTTATTTGACAAACACGACATTGCAGATAATTTTACCGACAACTTCGGACGATTTCCAAAAAATAACGAAAATGAATTATTTTACTGAAGGACGAGGTGCATCTCAAGACATGGGAGAGTAAAGGACTTCAGTCTGCGACACGGAATCTAATTTCAGCCAATATAAGATACTTTTTTAAATTGTAATTTCTTCACATAAAATGTAATTTAACGAAATGCCTTATAATTTAATGAAAAGCCTTATAAAAATCAGAAGATAAAATCGATGCGTTTCCCTTCTCTCGCAATTTGGAACAGTCCGCATTTAGCTCATGGACATTAAAATACGGGTTGGAGGCCAGTTTTAATTATATTAATATGTATATCCATCGGTGAAGTTTCCCTGTTAACCACCGGAGAAAAACATGCAATACATGCAATTTTAATTGTTTTTATCGTAAAACTGAAAGTTGCTCTTGATAAATATATTTGCAGTCGCGAAACGTCCCAGTGAAATGTTCTGATAGTGTAATTAATACACGAAGGAGAGACCGTCACTAAGTCCGTCTCTTTAACCGGGAAGGGGGGACGAATCACGTAACCGGCTCTGCACATGCTCAGTTTAGTGCTTATTTCACACGTGAAGGAGAAGCGGTCTGTGATACTCAGATTTGTAAAGAAAAAATGTGAGGTACGAAAGCGATTCCATCCATCCATTTTCCAAACCGCTTACCCTTACTGGGTGGCGGGGGGTCTGGAGCCTATCCCGGAAGCAATGGGCACGAGGCAGGGAACAACCCAGGATGGGGGGCCAGCCCATCG
>JAODJX010000136.1:18565300-18575316 GCA_026776945.1 Isichthys henryi
GGGTACAATCAGGGAATCACACGTGGGTAACCAGGGGGGCGTGGCACACACGAGGAACGGACGAGCGGTCATGACAGTAGCCTATTTATATTTGTAGTTTTTACTCTAGTAACTGAACAAACTGAAAAAATGGAAGTAGAACCATGCAGTACATTACTAAAATCTTTATTTTTTCATAACATTTTCAAAATACTGCAAAAATATATACAACTCGGATGGAAAATGCAAGAGCAAAAAACACATGCTGTGAGTGCGCTGCCTTCTGCCCCACAGTTTTAAATATAAATGGCAAATTTCACACTTTGGGGGCTTATTTCCAGTTAGAATATTTTTACAAAGCATTTTCTATCCATGCAAAGGGGTACAAATGGTCTGTCTACGAGTCAGAAACCCGTGTCATGCTGACCATTTCGAACACACCATCTACAAAACACAATCACACAAATAACCTGAATGGCTCTGTTCATCTCGACTGTCAGTATCTAACAATAATGTACGATCGGGAGCCAATGTATTCATAATGTCGGTAAAAAAAAACAGTGATCCTCATTTAAACACAAATAAATAACATCAAATAAATATGTAATATTGCCTCATAGTTAATTTGCATTAACATTTTTAGAAAGCTAATTTTTTTATATATAAATCACAACATTTTTGTGCATGTGGACAGGCACACAGACATGCACCACACACTCACATTTCGCTTTCAAACACAGCAGTGCTACCCAGGTATATGACCTTGATTTATTATTTTTTTTTTTACCTTGCACGAATGTCAGTAAAAAAGTGTAACTTTAAACAATGTCAAAGAACATGTAACTGAAACAACGCTTACAGATATGCTGAACATAGCTGTCCTGCAACATTTAAAGGGAGGTATGTTAAGGTATCTGCCAGTGGTAACGTATCATGCCAAACCAAAGTCCCTTGGCTTTTGCTGCAGTTTATATACCCATCCCGACACCTTTGAACAAAAATGTCCAAATACACACACTTTTGTGATTTTCCCCTAAATTTTACCTGGAAATGACATCAGCATTTCCCGAACTTCCTTTCCTCAATAGTGGGATGTGAAAAGATCCGTGAAAACGACCACAGAGAAACACATTGTCCTGAGTGTATCAGGTTAGCATCCCGCATCTCCAGGTTAATCCCACTTCTGCCTTATAATGTTGAAGAGCTGAGTGGATGGCCTACGTACGTTTGGTACACTTTTTTTAAAAAAATCTAAAAACGTAAAATGCATTTTTTCAGGCTGTAAAGCTATGGCACAGTATTAATAGGTCAACAGCAAATCTTATGCAGTTTAGTGCGGATTTTGGTAATAGTGTTAACATTTTTACATTTTTATTCCATTAGGACTTAGACTGCTTTACAAAATAATGATTTGCCGACTGTGCAAAGTTAGATATCAGATGAATTAATTTAAAAATTTGGCACTGATAAATGGTAAACAATTATGTGGGCATGTAATACGTGGTAGAAATGAGAAGCGGACGGATGCCCAGAGAGAATAACATGTCATCTATCAAACTGATCATTTTCCTTTTATTCCCTATTTGAATTTCTGCGAGGTCCCTGGGTCAAATGGAGTGCTGCGGATTGGCTGCGGGGATCCCCACACATTGGCTGTTTATGTGCATTCTGACAGTCCGGCAAAGATTAATGGCTGCTTATTTTTGGAGTCCAACACAGACTCGCAATATGCAGCGACAAAACGTTGAAAAAGGCTGCAGCTGCGACTGCATTGATAAACATTAAATGCGTATATACTGAAAACAGTGGCAAGAAACGAAAGTTGTAGCTAAGGGACTCATGTCGGTCCTGGCAATGACTGATAATACTGTTAAAATGCTATAATACTGCTCCTCTGTGAAGTATTTTGACATTACTGAGCTATATGGCCACCAGACCGTCACTGGATGGCTTATGAAAATAAGCAAAGACACAAGTTCTCCTTTGCATTTTAAAATCTCTCAAGTCTTGAATCACTGAGTGATCTTTCAGTGCCTTTGTGTTTCTTAAGGTGTAGCTTCCCTTTTATTCTCTTCAGATTAACAAACATTCCTATATGTTCATACCTAATGTTCCCCTCTGGACGGAAGGGTCCTGGGTGTGCTTTGTTTTGCCCAGGTTCTCTGTCACTATGGACTCTGTCTCCCCCTAGTGGTCAGAATTCGAGTTGGCATTTGTGCACATATGACCTTGCAGGTTGTCCGTTTTTTGCTTCGATCCACTTCCTTGACTTCTGTATCAATGCACGCGGAGTTACTGCGATTCTCATCCCTACATGCGGGGCTCTAATCTGTGGGACAGCTCGAAAAGAGTCTGCTGATTGTCGATGATGTGAAGGTAATTAATATAGCTTCTCGTATCTGCGTTATCCTTTGGGGACACCTCATTTCCTAACGAAGGAAACGAAGGGACATAGACCACCATTAGAATACATTGCAAGCAAAGTAACCAATGGCCACCCAAAAAGTACACATTTGATGGGAACTTCCACTTACAGGGGACATGTGCGATTCATCAGTCTGATAATGTGAATTCTACAACTTTTTTCCATTGTTGCTGCAGCCTTGTTCACAATGCATTGCCTCAATGCCAGGATACACAGTGAAACAAGTGGCTTTTGGGTGCGATTATGCTAAGTGCTGTACAGCTGTGATTGCATTAGCGCTCAAACAGAAGAATCCCTCATCGAGGTAGCTGCAGTGCTTTGCTCCTTGCTGTTCATTTACAGCATTTCATTATGGGGCGCTGGGATGATGCTGTGGTTTGTAGCTCACAAACTCTAAAACTACATGCTGAAATCACAGCATATGCATATATCTGCATGTATATGCAATATAAACAGTACATTTTTTTTCCCACCTGAAAATTATTAACCACGTTAGTTTCTGTTATTTTCCGATCCAAAATGCAGTGAGTACTGACCTGTGTGGTCCGTCTGACAGTGTCGGATGAGACGGACGGCATCTGCAATCATGTGCTGGAAGAAGATCAGAGATGCTGTTATGCCCACGACGCCATTTGTGTTGCGATCACATGGCAGGCTGAGCGACTTGATCTCTCATGAATAAGCACAACTTTTCTGATCTCGTGTAAGACTTGCTTTAGCCCAGGCGGAGAACAGAACCACACGACATGGGGCTGGGTGGACGGAGTATAGACTGCCTGTGGTTACAGATTTATTAACCTGGCTCAGAGAAAAAGAAAAAGCAGAACGGAAGTAAGGACAGGAATGAAATGGGCGTTGGGAAGGACTGCAGTGTGTTACAGCTGTGTTTCTCAACCCAGTTCTTCGGGACTCCCAGACAATCCACATTTCTCTCCCTCCCAGCTCCCAACACCTGAAGCAAACATGCAAGAACTAACCAAACAATCAAGAATGAAGTAAACGATCAAGAACACTGAACACCTGCTGCAGGTGTGCTGGGTGCTGGAAGGGAATAAAAATGTCTGGGGGTCCCCGAGGTTTGGATTGAGAACCAGGATCGGGAGCAAAGTCTGTGCAGGGAGCTAAAACTGAGGTCACAGTAAAGGTCAGAATCTGACCCACCTGGGGATACCCATGCCTCCCATATCTGACGTCCATCATTTACTCACCAGTTTTTCAAAATTAACCAAGTTATCAAGGAACGTTTTGTTGCCCTCATGGATAAAGGTGATATCTATAAAAGAAAGACTGCAATAAATTTTTCTGGCATGAATGACACTTTACCAAGCAGACACCACCAGTCTTGCGTTTAGTAACTCAGTCCATATTCTAATAGGGCTCTGCCACTTATGAATGAATGAGAAACGGCCAGATGGCTTCTGTAGCACAGTCTGTTGTTTGCAGCATTGTCCTTCACGGTTGGCATCATTCTGAGACATTACCCTTCAGAAGAAGAGGCATGAAGGGGATCTTGGGGGCCTTCATTTTCTTGAATATATCCCTGTAGACTTTGTGGTTGAGGGATGGGTCCTGGAGAGAGACACAAGCAGTGAGGGCTTGGTTCTTCCTATAAATATGCATATCCTGAGAATTATCCACATCTTAACAAGGTCTTGCAAGAAGATGTAGGATTTATCATCTTTAAACACAAAGTACAACACCCTCTCAAAAAACAAGTGCATTTTGTAGGAGAGGAACCAGTGAGAAGCCTGGATTACTTACCGTCAGCATTTCCAGTTCGGAAAACAGCTTCCTGAATTTGCATGGAACTTTCTTGAGGGAAAAGGGAAGGAGAGAAATAAAGAAGACCTGTCTTTTAATTCTGCCAGCGGTACCAGTAAGACCTTCACGGTGTATCCGCCATCCTTGGTGGCCTCCTTTGGCTACGGCAGCGATGCCTCTTTACCTCCCAAGTCAAACTCAGTCGACTGACCGCTGCTGTGTTGAGACCCATGATGATGGCGAAGAAAGAGTTCAGGTTTTTTTGTGCTTTGCAGCTGCGGGGAGACAAAATCGAAACCCTTCAAGGATGATTTCTATAACCAATACGCACCATAACACATTCATATCATAACAATGTTTGAAAGCTACCTTTGAAAACACTTCTGTGTCAGGAATGAAATACCCCCGATGATCAATGCTCAAAAGATACATGACTCAAAGCCCCTCCCTCCCTTCCTTAAGGATGAAAGAAACCCAATGAAAAGGAGCATGAACCGAAGAGTACAAATGACGGCGTGTTAAAGTCACGGCACGAGCCCGAGGGGCTTCACTAGTCATTTGGGTGACAGATTACTCCAGCACAGTGCTTAAGGGGAACAGATGGAATGCTATGGCCCCTTGCAACCACACTGGCCATATGGCGCTAACCACACATGATGGGGAGTATAGTGTCCTCACCCAAACATCTGCTTCGACTTTACTGCTTAGTGAATTCCAACAAGGATACCAATACCTGCTATTTGAACTTGAGGTTTCAAATGCTATAGACCAATCCCATTGTAGAAGAGTAAGGTTGGTAAGGCCATCGGAATTAAAACACAGATCTGTCAGGCTGCCAACGAAATCTGCCAGCGTTTCATGCAAAAAAAAAGCCAAACCATCACTAATCTAATAATTATTAGGTGCTGTCAATTCTGTGGTGACTCCTGTTGAGAACAGCATTCCTCCACAATGTCTTCTGTCTTAGTCTTCCCAATTACATGTTCATTATTTTAATGACTAGTATAATAGTCTATTATTTGTAGGACAATAACTGAAGATACGGCCTTAAGCAATGACAAACGTGCCTCCATGTTTGAGTTTACAGCATAATTATA
The DNA here is from genome assembly GCA_026776945.1 of Isichthys henryi. Taxonomy (NCBI): domain Eukaryota; kingdom Metazoa; phylum Chordata; class Actinopteri; order Osteoglossiformes; family Mormyridae; genus Isichthys; species Isichthys henryi. The sequence goes on from JAODJX010000136.1 coordinate 18,570,563, forward strand.
GCATCATTAACAATAGTTGAGATAGAAAGAGTCTCTTACTGGGCTGCGATTTTGATGAACTTTTTAAGCAGCTGGACTCGCTTGGCAGGGTTGGCGCAGAGCAGCACCTCTGTCATCACCCACAGTTGCACCTCGTTGCAGCGTTGCAGCAGCATCTCCAGCGCAGCCGTGCGGTCGCTGCTCCCCTGCCGGCTGATCGTGTAGTAAATGGGCTCCTGCTGCAGTTTGGGGTGCACAGGAGTCCGAATGGCGCTACACACGTACCATTAAAAACCCGGTAATACACCTGCGAGCCAAGTGAACCCAGCGGGTTGCCACACAGCCATTCATAGGATTACCTCACACACGGACGTGAAGAGGCTCCAGTCAAAATTAGTCAGGGAAACAGCCACATCCCATGTGTTCATGCCAAGCAGACGGACAGGCCTCTGGTGGAGATCCGCGTTGTCCGTAAAGGGATTCTGACGATGGGCGGCACAAAACAAGTAACAGATGGGGAGTAGGAAAAGCCACGTAAAACAATCATCATTGTTCTCTTTGATAAATACACCAAAAGCAATAGAAAACCGACTTGCTAAACTTGTACCTAGGCTATAGTACCTAAGTGTTATAGTACAAGAAGCTTAAGAAGTATTACAGTGATAGGTGTTATAAATATTTTCACTGCATCGTTTAAAGTGAAGGTAGAGCTGATATGAAAGTGTGTCTCCCACACCTGGCTGTCCAACACGATCAAAGCCAAAGTTGCTTTCACACCAAGGCTGCTCACAAATAAGCCTCCGACTTCAGTTATTAAAACTTCAGCTTTGAAAAATGGGTCCCTACTTATATTTAGACATATTTTACGTCAGGAAAGTAAACTGGGGAATCAGGGTAATGGAGAATTAGAGAACGAGAGGCAGGACAAAGGAGAACAGATGTCCTGAAGGCAAAAGTTTGTGTCAACAGCTAGATAACAGGTTAATGCTTTATGGCAATGGCTAGAAAGCATACAGTGCTCCTTGTGCTATATGAAAGGCATCGACGTCTATTAGATATTGAGTGATACCATTATTTGACTTAGGTCCTTCCTGCAGATGAGTAGTCTCCCTTGTATGGATGGGGACTCTGAATAGATGTTGTCGTGGGGCTGAAGAATGAGCTTTTCTACAAAGACAAACAAAAACACAGAAAAGGCAAAACAATTTTTTTCCCCCCTCCTTTCAGGTAATTGGTCAGGTCGTTCAGTCACTGAGTTACTCTGCCGTACATACAGGCCGTCCTTACACAATAACTGCTTATCCAATTATGGGCTGTTGTGAATCCAAGCCAAGTCTTGAGACAGCATAGACGTCAAACAAAGAGCAGAGTGCATTAATAGGATTATGGCAGTAATTCTGAGGCTCTGCCATTTTATTTCATAGGGTGATTTCCAAGATGAATGCAGGCACCAGCTGTTCATTTCAGTATACCTATGGCAAGCTAAGAGGATGTCGGCGGGCGTGTGGCAGAGCAGAAGAGAGGGTGACATTGACAGGCAACCTGATAAAGTGTGACCATCAACCAGGGAATCTTCAGGTGATGAGAACATCCATTCAGTTGTGTGGCCAGTGACTTAGCAGCAGTCCTTCAGGTCTAAGCCTGACTTTCTCTCAGGCTTGGAAACCCCACACAGGCCGAGGCAGCCTGCAAAGTCTGTGACTGGTTTCTCGTGTGACACCAAAATGGCTGAAATCCATCTCATCCCCAGTACCTACTTAAAATCCTTATTCCTGCTTCCCGTCCACAGGTCATGCAGTGCGACCTTATTCTCGGAGCAAATCATATGCACACACTCTTTTGGAAAAGGACCATCTAGTACTTAAACCATAAGATTAAAAGATTTATGTCCATGCATTCATTTATCCTCCAGTTCCAGCTCCAAAGCACAAGGACAGTTTTGCAGAAGGAAGTGAATTTCATGTTGTAATTGGTCACGGTTTACATTAACAACACCTTCATAGTTCATTATGCATTCACAGAACATTCAGTGCACCTTCATAATGCATTCATAGAACATTCATAAGCAGCATGCATGTACACCTTAACATAACATTATAGTCGAATTCATAGAATAATCAATTGTTGGTGATATATAATGCTTGTTATTATGTATGTGTATTTAATGTCACTAAGATTTGCTAGGATGTAAAGGTACACATACTGTACGTAAAGCTTATGAATGTTTTATTGATGCATTATGAAGGTGCAGTTTATTCAAAGCGTTACAAATTATTTTATAGGTGGTGTCCATCTGCTCCAGGTGTCCAATACTCTCCTTATTTAAATATTTATGATGACAGCTGTTGATGAACTTGTTTGATTAAGACCGTATGATCTGTGATAAAGCATGAACCACAAGATGACTTTCATGACTAATTCTCTGTAAAAAAAGATCCTCTGACCCTCACATGAAATGGTGGCGGGGTGGTTACCTCCAGCACAGGTCTCTGCCGCCAACAGCAGGCCGTCCTCTGTGCACTCCATCCTCCCAGCTGTGATGCTGAGGAGCTCCTGGGCTTCCACCGCTGTGTAGGTCTTGATGCTCAGGTAGGAGTCCACAGTCACGTACACATGGCAGAACACTGACGAGGGACAAGCGGGGTAATCGAGGGTCGATTTGGTCAGTTCCTTTCCTCGAACTACAACTGGCCACATTTCTGCAATAGGAATTTAGCGCACAGCTAAGTGCAGCTAGAGCTCCAGAGTTCGTCGTCTCATCCAGACACCGCAGTCAATGTAAACCAACAGCCAGGCCAAGTCAGCCATGCAATGGAATTAATTCCACTATGAGGCACCTGGGCCTCCCATTCAGCATCACATTTGTAAAGCCCAAAGCCTCACAGCTGAAATAAGCCTCATGGTGTGATTTTTCTGCTAACACACCAGTACAGCTGTCTGGCTACATTCAAGGCCCCTGACTCTCCAGATGATTAGGCCTCCATCACTCACCTATCGTGTGGTGAAAATTCGCACTCAGCTATCCTGAACTGTAAAGGGCGAATTCTGCGGGGGAGCTGCTACACTTAACGCACACAATGGAATCCTGGGAATTCACGGGTTTTAAGATAAAACCTCGGCTGAGGCAGGATTTAAGTAAAGCTAGACTGAAATATGTACAACGTGGAAATGTAAATTATTTAATGTCAGCATAAACATAAATCAGGATCCCAAGAAAGGAAGCAAACTTTTTCATATGGGCCCTTTAATTTTACCAAATAATTACCATATACTTTCTAAAATATGTCCTTAGCCTTTAATTTAATCTGATAATTACCATATACTTTCTAAAACATGTCTTCAGCCTGTAATTTTTCAGAATAGTTACCCTATACTTTATAAAAGACGTCCCCTAAGGTAACAGCCCATGTTTTCTGCCCACCTTCTTTCTCTCTTTGTGTTCCTTTTGACTGGAGCCAGTTTTCTTTCAAACTCGATTGATGAAAGAGGACTTTATTCTGTAAGGAGAAGAGTATGAATGCCTGTATACTCTTCAGTTATTTAACTTTTGTAACGAGCTTTCCAGCCAAGACTCCTGCGGGAAATGTTCACAAACTGACATGTTTTACTCTGGAAAAGCTTCACGCAAGCATAAAACCAAATACATTAAACTCTCACAGAAATGTTAGCAGTGATCAGTAACAGGTGTGGACTGGAATGTGGCGTAAAATACCCAGTTATGCAGGTGCAAAGGGAAAGAACATGGATTCACGTAGGTTTAACTCTCCATAACAGTACTGAGTAGCCGGAAATCTGGCAGCAAATGAGATTTTACTGTTACCTTTCGGTGCGGCGAGTACTCGTCCACCGTACTGTGGAATGAAAAGGCAGCCAGATTACAATCATGAGTAGCGATGCAATGCAACTATTTAAAAGAGTAAATAAACTAAATTATTTATAGCACAGCAGACTTGAATTCTCCATTATATGATGCCATCACCCTTGCAGGGAGGACATGTATGCATTAAGGCTGGCTTCCTCCACAAGGAATGATGATGTCATTTCCGTCTCAACCAATTGCACAAAAGCTCCAATCAACAATAACAGGAAATGGGAGGGTGGATCTTCCATCCTCGATGTAAGACTATACCAGTACATGGCATAAAACTTTTCAATTCTCTTGCCAAGGTTAAAGAGAGAAATCAAAGAATGAGACACAATCTTCCCATTCATTACAGATTTTCAAAAAATGTTAGAATTTTAATTTATGATCATGTATGATCTGAAATCACAAACTTCAAAGGACACTAAAAGTGAGAAATGCTTATAAATTTCAGAAACTCTTCAGAAGTGGTGATTTTCGCGAGCTGAGGTCCACCCGTCCGTCCTCTGTGAGGACTGGCTGTCCCTGCAGACCTCGGTCCTGCCCACCCCCCCCAAAATCCATTCCCTATAGGCCCCTGCGTGTGGAAGTCTGACCTTCACATCAGCAGGCAGCTCTGACTATACACCCGGCCCGTTATCTGAACGGTCCCAGGGACATAATAAAAACGGGCCCGACATGTCTATCATTTGAACAACATCTTAGCGCGTCCTTAACACGACTTTGGCGTCCAGGCGGCCAATGCCAGTGCATTTCTCATAGGACTAACTGTACAGGATTATGCTGATGACATTACATTATTGTTGGAGAAAGCACCAAAGCTTTGCACTCCAACTTTATGTCAGGGAAAGCGCCAAAGCTTTCACCCTAACTGCTGCACACATCAAATATGTGAGACATACACTCTTGTTTT
>JAODJX010000136.1:18575416-18590402 GCA_026776945.1 Isichthys henryi
ACATCTTAACTCTGTATACACCTGTTAGTTACACAAACATATAAGGTTAAAGGAAAACAAAATAATGCGAATACATGATTACATTCATTACTGATTATACAGAAATGATAATAAATGATTAATAACAGCTTCTTCAACCTAACAATTATAAAGCTTCCGGACGCACAAGAATGGAGAAGAATCATGATTCAGAGGGATATGGGCTCTTTGTCCTGGAATTTAACCCCCCGCATTCTACAGCACTATATATGTTTGCTTTATATTCAGGCTATATTTCATAACTTTGGCATCGTATTTCTTTGGCTCATAAAATTGTTTAAATAAACACTTAATTTCATCATGGACAGATACTATCTGAACAGTGAAGTTTATGCATCACCTTCGTTCCTCGTCACTGGAACTGTCTATATGAATATACACTTAAAGAGAAAATAACTGCAGAGTTGGATAGTTCAGGTCCCGAGAGCAAAGAAAATACAGACCAAGATTTTCTTTGAACCAGTCAGTTGAGCATGAAGAGTCAAAGTCACATAGTACTCAGCTGGTTGATGGAAGCAAAGTCTTGTCTGGACTTTCAATTTGTAACCCTATCCCTAACCCTATCCCTAACCCTAACCCTATCCACCTCTGAATAACGACAATGTCTGTTTGTCTTTTCACACTTTAAAGGGAATGTGAATGTAGCCCCCGATGTGTTTGCATACGTGCTTTTTCCTGTGAGCCATTGTCACGCCGCACTTATGATTTGCATTGACCTGTAGATCTTCCGCCAGACACACAAATGTTAAGGATGCGTGGTGGTCAGACACAGCATGAACAGAAACAGAAAGGGCACTCACTGCCTGCGGCCCATGCAAAGAAGCTTCTGGAATTCTTTGAAATCCTTCTCCAGGGCGGGGTACTCATAGAGGTCATCCAAGACGTATCGATATAGGGTCTGTCGAAAACAAGCCCGATTCATAACATACTTCAGACATAATAAGAATGACATATCAGGGAGCAAAGGTCCAGACCAGGATTTTGTTTCAACCAACCAGTTGAGTACTCTGTGACTGTGACTCTGTGACTGTGACTCTTTATACTCAACTGATTGGTTGAAAGAAAATCCCTGTCTGGACTTTTACTCCCTGGACCTGAATTACCCAAAGAGACTACACAACTAGTACAAAGTACTATATAAAGTACAAATTATATGAAAGTACACAGCACACCAGTGAATACAGCATCTGGGCAATAAGAATGCACAGCTGTTTATAGTACTAGTGCAGTAAAGAAGGAGAGTTTCTTTGGAGGTTCCTCTACGATGCAACTCCACAAATATGCCGGCCCCCCTTTTCACTGGATCCGTCCCACCTCCCCCGCATCCTACCTTCATGAAGAGCTTGACGTGCTCCTCCTCGCGCAGGAAGTCCCTGTACAGTGAGCTCCACTGGGACACCAGATGCAGGACTTTGCGTTTCCTGTGCAGAACCTCCTTCCCCTCCTCCTTCCTGTACCCCGCCTCCTTCCCCCTGTATCTCTTTGCACAATAGGTGAGGATGAGGAGTTAAGGCTAGTCATAATCCAGATGTGCTGCGCCCCTCCCTTCCTTACTGTCTGATGACACACTGAGCCCCTCCGCCCCTCAGTATGTTTGCACCGTGAGCTTTTATACGATACGACACGCCCTGACCTCCCAGCTAGACGCACACGCACCGCCGTAGCCTGGAAACCAGCTCCGACAGCAGCATCAAGCATAATGCGTCTGACAATGGCTGCTTTTACAACTGGAGCTGCCACCATAGAAGATAAAATAGCTGCCAGGGAGCGTATTAATTGTTGGCAAATCACGTGCGGTAAACCAGGATTTCATATTCAAAGAGATGATTACAGCTGCGAGGGCAGAAAATTCACATGAAACCATTTAAGAAGCCAGGGGAACATTCTAAAAGGTCCCTGGGTATTAATACTGAAGACTAAATACATGAAACAGCACAGAGCCAATTGCTTGTTTTTTTAAAATCCAGAATTAATATATAAAATAGAAAAAACCCACAGTTAACCTGCAGCTATGAAGCAGAAGTATCATTCAGGTCTCTCTTTGTAATGTATTCTCTCTTTGTCTATGAAAGGCTGTGTGTGCCAGACACCCAAGCTCTACTGAATAACACTGAGTAAAGAATGAAATATCGAATGTCTGGCTACAGGGGATCCTCTGTCAGCCGTGAGGACGCATCACAGCGAATGCACCAGCAGACTCGGGAAGGATATTGTCCCAGCAGCGCCTGACACAGATCACTCGTGGACATGAATACAAGGTAGGTCAGCAGGAAGTCGTCCAGGAGCGTCTCTGGAAGCGAGTGAGAGAGAGATCTGGGGTGAGACAGCAGCTGGAGCGGCGTGGCACTGGCAGAAGGGCTTCAGTTTCTGATGTCACCTGCTCTGCAGGACTGATGGCATCGCTTACCGCCATCATGGAGCCAGAGCGCACATTATAATGACAGTATAACTGCTACTTTTTACATTTATGTTTTAGGTTATTTTATCATCCTGCAAGTAAATTATTATTAAAGTACAAAACAAATACGTCCCAAAAAAGAAAATAATAGGACACACACGATGAGAAAAATGTATTCTGACTGTCAGAAAGCCTGCTGGTGGTAAATCGTTTGACGGTACCATCATCTACTGTCACGCTTCCTACCATCTGCTTGTTTCATAGCAAATTATAAACATTCATGACAAGATAATTTCACTCAAAATTGAGAACTGCAAGGTGAAGACATATCTTCAGAATAAGATTCGTTTTACTGAAGTATTTTAAAGTTATCCTGAAAAATAATGACATGATTAATGTTACTATGCAGGAGCACAAATTCCGAGGAGCACTTTATATTTGGGGTCTGGATGATCAGTGATCTGACTGAATATATCTCAATAATTTCTATTCTGTAATATTAATAGTATGCCAGAGTCACTAGGATTCTAGGATTAGAAAGAAAAAAAAAAACTTTGGAAAGATTAGCTTAATTCTATTCTGAACAGTTACAGCATTGATTACCAAGAATAACAGCACTGAGCGATGATTTCAAATGTCTTTAAACGTTAACCACCTACTGTATATTCAAGGCAATACTTGTTACTGAACATTTCTCAGACACTTTCTTAAGCTTTAAAATTAATACTTTTGTTTTATAGATAGAGCTCAAAAGTTAATTTCACACATTTTCTGATTTTGCAAACAAGAAGTGACCTTTAGGGTTTATGTCCTTAAGTCTCATGTTCCCTAGACTACCTCATTTGTAGCATTTATAGACCAGAACCTTGGCTCAAGCAATTTTAAGTTCAGATGACCTTAGTGCCAAATTCCTGTTTTAAATTTACGTATTTTACTAAGTGTGAATACAGAAATGATTTTCTTTTTTAAAAGATCTTCATTCTTAGGAACAAAGTATGATTGTATATCTGTTGCAAACAAAAAAAGAATTTATATTTCATTGTGATATGCGTCATGAAATATTTTATATACATAAAAAGAGGGTAGGGGCGGCATGGCGGTGCAGTGGTTAGCATGGCGGTGCAGTGGTTAGCACTGTCGCCTCACACCTCTGGGACCCGGGTTCGAGTCCCCGCCTGGGTCACATGTGTGCGGAGTTTGCATGTTCTCCCCATGTCGTCGTGGGGTTTCCTGCGGGTACTCCGGTTTCCCCCCAAAGTCCGAAAACATGCTGAGGCTAATTGGAGTTCCTAAATTGCCCATAGGTGTGCATGTGTGAGTGAATGGTGTGTGAATGTGCCCTGCGATGGGCTGGCCCCCCATCTTGGGTTGTTCCCTGCCTCGTGCCCATTGCTTCTGGTATAGGCTCCAGACCCCCCGCAACCCAGTAGGATAAGCGGTTTGGAAAATGGATGGATGGATGGAAAAAGAGGGTTAAAATTTCTTAAAATGACACCACATAAAGCCTCATATGGGCTATGAGTTCATTCTTACTATTTTCAGCTATTCCACCTTATAGAGAGGCAGCCTCACGATTCCTACTGTCCAGGGCCTTGTCTTAGAGAGGTGTTGCTGTGCAATATAAATGCATCCCTTTACAGACACTCAGTTCCACTGGACAGTGACATTGTCATTATAGGCAGTAGTGAGCGGCTCTGAGCCTCAAATCCTATTAGTGACAGTGTTTCCCCGCTCCTCCGAGAACACAGAGCGTTCCCTTTAATTTGACACGCGTGGCCCCCGGCTCTGTGAAATCATCATGTTAATCTGTACTATTCAGCTGCACGTTCATCACCTCCCAGCCCAGGCGCATTTCCTACAATGAAACCCCTGCTGACTGTGGAGGGGTTTCTCAGAAAACCGGCTTCTTTTAACTTCCCCTTTCTGGTTAACATAAAACAAGCAGCTTAGGCGTAGAATGATTAAGTGAAGTTTGATCAGGAAAACGCGATATTAGTACTTGATTAACTGGAAGTTGAACTGGAGCCCAGTATTAACCAGTTTGTTTGTATTTTGTATGCTGCTCCGAGGAGCCACTTCTCGGCTCTATGTCAGTCCGTTTGCCGGCTGAGGGAGGGGAGGCTTCGTGTGAATGAAGGGCTAATGGAGGCGCTTCTGCATGCACTCGCAGAGATGAACGACTGATATGCAAATGTGTTATTAAGCTGTCATTACCCTGCCACCCGCCTCCCCCCACGACCCGCACACACACACAGTTAAAAAAAAATGTGTTTTCTAAAAAAAACCTTCCTGACAAATTGACAGGTATGATGAGATTACGGAGACCTTGGCCTGAGTGATGTGTGTCCTGATCTGATCACTGGCCTCCATCATGTTCTGACCTTCATCCGTTACTTGAGACAGGTTCGCATTTAGTAAAGCGACTGATAAATTTTGCTATGACACGTTTTATTTTATTTTTTGCTTCTCTGCTAAAACTAGATCAAATTACGGTTTGATTTTTTTTGGCCTTTGTTTCCTCCAGCTTTGGTGGTGTGCCGTCACCGATCCCACACCGGCCCTATCCATTACCTTGCCTATCCATAACCACGCTTGGCTCGGCCCAGTGACGGGTGGGGAAATGAGCCAGGCCAGTCTGGCAGATTGTTTGGCTTTCAGGTCACTACGACACCTTACGGCTGGTGCAGGAGGCCAGGTCCTAAAGAAGAAACGTCAGATGTCGACCTGGCGTAGAGTGACTGGGATGCTTCATTTAATAGAAAGAAAAAATGAAAACTGAAACCGAAAGCAATTTTAAATACGCAGAATCACACACCATCTCATTACCAACATTTCTTACCGTCTGTATTTAATCACTGTTCAATTACACATAGAGATTTAGCTGCACTTTTTCAATGTTATGTTAAGATTTTATCAGGAAGCTACTGATTTTGTGCTTGATTGCCCCCAGTGTAAGCCTGTGACCTTACAAAATGGGCCATCTGCATCAATTTGTTATGCTGCCATTGGCTCCCCTGAGGCTCCTCTGTGTGTGTGTGTGGGGGGGGGGGTTTCGCAGGAGAGTCAGGTGATCCTGATTGTTGGGGTTAATGAAGTGAACCTGCCCCTTGTTCCCTGTGTGTGTTTCATTTGGGATGTTTTCTTTGTCTCTCCCCGCATCCCAGAGCACATAATGGCAACAAACTGGTCCTCCTTTCCCTTTTCCCAGGCAAAAAATACAGATTATTTCACTGCCAAGTCATTGTTCCATATCAGGATTCTTGCTTTGACTATCCTGCCTTTTCCCTGATCCTGCTCAATCCTTAAACCAGGAAGATCCATGAGAAACAGTCGATGTTACATCATGCCAAGCCCCCCAGCGACACTCTCAGTGTGTCTTTCCCATTAACGGCCTACCGCACTCGCATCCCCAGAACTGGAGTTGTTTCTTTTAAAATCGATAGAAACCTTCCCAGTTGTAAATGGGAAAAGCAAGGAAGTGTGACGTCCAGAAGCCACACGTAGCTCGTCTCTGTGACCACCGGCTCCCCGAGGAGGCTGTGTGACATCTCAGTGGTTCTGGCCCGTCACGGTCCTCTTACCACACACAGGGAACCTGACATTCAGCTACTCCTGAGGTCCAAACTGAGTGCCATTTCAGACACTGGAATGTAGATGCTACCTTATATTAAAGAATATGAATATGAAACATATTTGATTATGAAACATCATTTCCTTTCTGAGTGATAACTGATCATTTAACATTTATCATTTAACACGAGTCAAAGTACAGAATGCGTGGGAATTTTTATTGCTTATAATTATGAATAATCTCTCATGAATGAAAATCCTGAATGGTTGCTCTGCAGATAAACACAGCATAGAAAATAAAGCATAAAATCTCTTTAATTAACGTTTCAACACAAGGGTGAAACAAATGAGCAGCTCTAACCTGACTCCTTAATATTCATTTTGCGGTTTCCTGCATGAAAAATGCTTGGTGCCAGTTGGTTCATATTGATTGGTGGAGTGTTTATCTGTGGAGCGCAGTTATAACAAACTGATATTAAAGAAAGGTGTCCTTGCCAAATTGTCAGCAAGACTCTAAAGACTAATAACTGGAAGACACTTGAAACCGGAGCCGTAAAGAACACAGTGACTGGGCTCCTGTCTGCACATTTACACATTTACTAACATGCAGCTAAATCGCATTACTGCAGCTAAATCGCATTACTGCAGCATTTCCCACTTATGCAGTAGATTTGTGTGTTGAGCACAAACACAGAAATCCAAGATGCCTGATTTTCCTGATGTAATGTTTGTTAAAGAGACTATTAATCTTGCACTTGAATACGCACAGTTTAATTAACCCTTCCCTTGCTGTACATGCTTCAGTACAATTTAATAGATAAACTGGATATAAATCTCAGTCTATGAGACTTTTCCAAAAAGTAAACTGATAAGCCTGAGATGAAAACCCATTAAAGACGAATCACATGATGCAATCAAGCTTGTCACGTACGCTGCTCTGGTATGTGGGGAGTCTGACGGCAGGCTTAGGCGTTTCAGGAGAGCATGGGGGGTGGGCTGAGAGTACAGGATGGTGGTACGCCTTACAGCTGCAGGATGCAGTCTGGCCCAGTAGGGGACGCTATAAGTGAGCGGGAGGGATGGGTTCTGCATACAAAAGCAAGTGGGCCAGCAGCTGCCTTAAAGAGAGCTGGGGGGGGGCGGGGGGCGCCCTGCACTGTCCCCTCCACGCTCCTGTCCCTCCCCCGTCACCCATCATACCTGTACCTGCACACATGTGCATGTACAGGAATACATTACGGCTTTTGTGATGCATATTCACATTTATCTATCCGTCTATCCATCCATCCATCCATAACCGCTAGATATCCAGTGCATGGTTGTACTGTACTTAGCTGGCAGCCTATCCCAGGCAGCACAGGATACAGGGTGGAGGGCAACCCTAGCTGATTTACTTAAAGAATGCTTACATCCTTCTCAGACCTACAGTTCTTCATAAATCATCTTCAGTTGTTCATGCCCGTTGCAGACACGGTCATTCCACAGTCATACACATTAGCATACGCTCTCTCAGGCACGGGCCGCTTCACTCGCCCCAGGGAGTCCGTCTTAAGCGCTGATGTCATGCTAATAATTCAGTCGTGTGAGGAGTGCAGCCTCCCGCCTCCTCCCACCCTGCCCGTCTCCCACTGCTCCTCCGGTCACCCCTGAGTGCCTCCATCTCCATCCCAGAGCACAAACGCTGGCCTCTTTTCCCTCCGCCGCCGCCCCGGGATGGACACTGATGCTCCGAGAAGCCTAACCAGACCCAAACTACATGTCAGATATGTCCACATGGGACTGGGTGGTCCGATCTTCCTCGTGCTATAAAGACCTGCAGTAGCCTTTACCAACGGGAGGTGGCGATATGACATCCAATCCCCTCTATGCAGGAGCCCGTCTCACACAGCCGAGTTAGGGCCACGCGCATGACAGCCAACGCAAAACGCCGGCATGGAAACGACACACCTCCTCACACATCCCCGTGTCACCTGCCACCGTACTGTGCCCACGCAGACCGGAGGACCGCGTTCGTGTTTAACGACTTTCAGTTTCAGCTCAGGACTCACGATCTAGCACCGAGGCGGGAGCCGTCTAGCTATTTCCGCGCATCTTGAAGCTGCTGCATGCAGATGGGAAGTTACCTGCGGATCGCATGGGGCAGAACGCGGACCAGGGCGGCCCTTCCGATTCTTACCGGCCTCCTTGCCCTGTGTCGCCTCCTGGTGGCCATCCAGCTGCAGGTCACTCAGCAGGTGTTCCAAGATCTTCTCAGGCGTCCCAGACACCACCACGTACCTGTCAGACACAGGAGAGGAAGAGTCGGTGAAGTCTTCCTCAGCAGGGGACAGTGAGTGGCTGCTGCTCCACTCCTCCGCCTCCGTTTCATCTTCTTCATCGATGTATCGGAAGTAGGGCACGTCGAAGGTGGGCACCGACACCCCCTCGGCGCTGCTCCCGCTGGCGCTGTCCTCTGAGCCTTCGTCATCCTCCTCCTCTTCAACCAGGGTTGCGGGTGGCATCCTGTCCTCCAGCTGCAGGGCCAGGGGTCGTAGCCTCTGGCTGCCCATCCTCTACCGTTCCTGCGCTTGCGGTGCGGCTGATAGCTGGCGCTGTCACTGCCGCATGCTTTCCAGAGAACACCCACCCCCCCCACACACACACACCCCAAGCCTCCTGCCCCCAGGTCCAGTCCCCCCCGGTTCACTGCCTCTACTGCATTACGGAGGAAGAGGCTCTCCCTCTCTCCCCACCAGCCTTCTCTCGGTCTGACAGCTGGAATGCCCCCCTCCCTCACCCGGCATCCACGGGAGCCCCCGCTCGAGCCGAAAAGCCGTCTGTGTGTGTCCGGGGTGCTGCAGTAACCGGGTCTAAGCGAGCGTGAGTCTGCCGCTTAGCGCATGCCTCTCGGCGAGGGAGAGAGAACGAGCGGGCGAGAGAGGGAGAGACAGACCGAGAGAGAGAGAGAGAGAGAGAGAGAGAGAGAAATGCTAACCTCTTGTCTACCTCCTCCCGTCTCCCCCTCCCCAAGGAAGGTGGGGGCAGCTGTTTCGACAGCACTCGCTGGAGCAGCAGTACATCCCGGTGCCGTCCCGACTGTATGACACGGGCTGCCTCGTCACTGTGAACCTGGGTGGGGGGCACACAATCAGAGTTCAGATAACTGATACCTGCTCTCCAATCTCTGTCACGGCCGGTTCTTCATCATCCCTAACTATCACTGCTCTGTTTGCGAACAGCCGTCATGCATTTGGACAGATACAATTTGCTCCTTTCATCTTGACATCTTTCACTTGAAAAGCTCGCCCGTGTGCCCTGCTTTCATGGGGCAGGGGGTCGGGGGGGCTGCATTAAGGCTGTCTCGGCTTGCTTGCTGAGGGAGGGACAGATGGGGGCAGATAAGATAAGCCACATTCCCGGCTCCCCCAGTCCCAGCTGGCTTCTCCTGGCACAGCCATGGCACTTCTTAACATCCACGCCTGGCCCACTCCCCCCCCCCAATCCCCGGCTCCTCGTCCCTCATCTTTGATCTACTGACTGTTTAGCACTGCTTGGTCACAGCAAACCCACTCATTTTCAATCAGTGTCATTGTCATTTCAGAAATAATATGCTTCCATTGTATGGGCACTGATTGACTTTTAACACTGATGGGCCTCAGACAGTCGATTCTGTCTAATTTCACAATTTCCATAAGAAGCCCCCAGCCCTCAGTTTTTCCTATTGAATTCTTCTAAGGGGAAGAATCCTGCCCCCCCAAAGTCTCCACCCCCAAGCCATCACCCTACAATACACAGCGTATCTCTTATCATCGAGACCCACCCACCCGCGGTGCTTTCCTTCCCCGATCATATACGGCAGAACCTGACAAACAGGTCGGGACGCCACCAGAGCCCGCTGTGGCCGTCACATGTGCCTCCTCGCCGCCGCCCATTCCTGCTTCAGTGAACGCACGATGCGATTCGGCGAACCAGCTCTAAATGGCTCAGCAGCTCTCAAAATACGTCCGACTTCTGACGATCGTGTCAACAGCTCCCTGGTACAGCCCTTCTGACTACATTAGCATCAGTAATTAATTCACGTCATTGCATAATATATACAGAAATATCACAATGATGTCCAAATACCCTACGATTACATCCGGGAGCCAAAAGCTTGGTCATGAAAACCTTAACAATGATGCAGACAGGCAGCTTTTAGTCGAGAGGGAAACCTGCAACTGCCAGAACACAGGATTAAAAGAAGGGACTCCTGTTTGTACAGGCTGAGGCAGGAGAGTATGAAGACAGAAGGAGACATACTCCATGTTGGGATTCCATCTCTGCAAAGGAAGATCAGAGGTCACAAAAGCTAAAATGTGTGGAGACATCGTCTGAATAGAGGCATCTTTTAGCATCAGTGAGGTTTATCCGTGCTCGAAATCCATCCTCACAAGCCACTGCGTGTGTTGGTGTTCAGTGCAGTTCGGCATTTTAATAATTACATTTCTTGGAGCTCTTGACTGAATGAACAGCTTAAAATCAAGTTAAGAATTACTTCATTTTTCCAGTGCTTAAGCCAAAATAATAATTGTTAATAATAAGTAATTGACAAATGACTACACGTATCATTAGGTTTAGTCCCTAACTATAAGGGAAACAGTGTTCATTAATTATATTAATCAATGCTTACGTATTCATAGCTCATGAAAAAAAAAACTTGATTAATTTAAATACAATTACAAAATGTGAGCTATTTTGTTTCATGTTATTTCATTAGCAGACGTGTAAAAGTCGTGGGGTTAGTATTTTTTTTTTTACATTAATGCAATTAAAATTTGTAATAAATCTGTATCCCTTAGCATAATTTAAATTGGGTGATGCATTAAATAAATGCTTTTATGATGCCAAATTAATTAAGAGCCCAGCTGGACCACAGACACTCATTTCCGTGCTGCACCAATCAGGGAAAAAAGTCTTTACTTGTTTGGGTGTCGCAGTGTTTTTTCCTGCTTAAAAGATGAAAGATGTTATTACATCCATACATTACAGTAAATGGCCCGTTTTTCTGATGTGTTGATGATACTGGTTCGTAACAGAAAACAACACAGTGTGTTTTTCAACAGAACAGGGCAGCGGAACACCGTGGGTAGGACGCCAGCCCAGAAGGGCCCCACGCAACAGCAGGAGAACCTGCAAACTCCACCCACACAGCGGTGGGGGGCAGAATGCAAACCCTCAGCCCTATAAGAGTGTGGCTGTGATGACTGTATGCAGATTTTTTTTTCTTTTCCATTCGCTTTGCCCAAACATGAAAAGTTGTGAGTGAAAACTCCACCTAGAACATTGTTATTGCCGCCTGCCGCTTGAGGTCTAGCCGCAGTCACTGCGTGCGGCCCAGCAGAATGGGGTCCACCAAGCAGATCATGTAATATAAATGTAAATCATTATGGTTACCATGCTGCAAATTCTCCCTGGAACTGCCTCACTTCCAGAAGGAGGATCTGAAGCAGGTTGAGAGGGAGCACAAGGCACAACAATAAATCCAAGATGCACGACACAAACGATGTCTGATCGCGGTACGTTCTGTGTTGCAATTGCAGCAGCTTCTTTCAGGCAACCAGGTTCTTTTGATGTGTTTTGGTGAAACGGGGAAATTGCTCAGCGTGCTTATTGTATAACTGAGCCATCATTCTAGGGTTCATCGACCTGGGTGTAATTTCTACTTACTCTGAATATTTTGTCCCGCTGCTGATACCCTTTACTTGAAACATTACCCTGCCCCACAACAGCTAACCGACCACCAGTCCATCAGTTTTCAGCAAACAATTCAGTTAATTCCCAAAACACATGACAAATGACTTCCCTTCTCAGAAGATTGATGGCGGATGAAGGGTATTTTTTCCCTGTTGCATTTGTGTCATTACACAAGGTTACTCTGGTACCGAGGGGGGGCTGGTTGCCTTGGACCACAGCTTCCGAATGATCTTAAGTGTCTTTGCAGTATTTGTGAAGTACAGAATCTGCTAAAAGGATCCTTACGTCTCACTGAATCAGATCTGCGCTGCAATTTCAGGCCTGGATTACAGATATTTTCATTCATTACTGATCCCACTTCTGCAGAATTTATACAGAATTTCTGGTGTCAAAGGTATTACAGTATATATGTTCATGCTTTTTAATACCCATAACATAATGAAATATTCATTTTATGATTTTTCCCACTAAAAGCCATAATGCTGCTTTTCAATTTAATCATTCCGACATTCTGTCTAATAGTATGAAAGAACGTAGGGAAAACAGCATCGGTGGTAATGGGAGGCTTCGACTCACGCAGCGTTAATCCCAAACTGTCAGGCTTGTCTGCAGATCTCAGCCCCAGTTAATTATGTGGCCTCATTTCTCTAATCACACGGTACCTCACCTCCGTCCATGCTATTAAATAGTTTAAATCAACCGTCCCGCCTTAATTGTCCGGCTGGCTGCAACGAGCTGGGACACGCACTTCAGGAAAATGTGCATGCGCTAACAGACATTGCCCAGCAGGGGCAGCGCCTCCTTGGAGCTTTGGCTTTATGGTCTAAGTTAATTAGCATGCACAGCTGTTGGGTTACTTGGTATGCAAAGGTGCTCTGCACATTAAAATATTAATAGAATAATGAAGAGAAACTCAAGCCCACAATTGTCCCGATATTTATATATTATTATAAGACAAGTGTCTGTTCAGCAGTTCTGCATTAGCCTAAAACAAACGTCATATACCAATTACGTTTGACTCTCTTGCTGCGTATCCCATGCTTACTGCCGTGGTCTGCATCCCCTACAGGCAATCAGTCAGGCTCCTTCAGGACGGTCCCAGGAAGCACTGACTCGCATTTATCACACTCCCAGGCTCTAGGTCACACTTAGGCCTACATCCATTTTCACCATGGACTTCTCATGAATTTAGAGCCCGAATGCCTCCACAGTACCGTGATCAGCATGGTGCCTCCGTGATTAAACTGAGTGAGAAGAGCGTCCATCGATTCCAGCAGGGCCAGCTGGGACAAGCCAGAGCCTGGGGTCTGTTAGCACAATGGTCCTCCAGGACCACCAGACAGTCCATGTTTTTTCTCCCTCCCAGCCCCCTACCCTCTCTACTCTTCATACATTAACATACACAATAGCTGAGAATATCCCGTGACCCTAAATATAGTTCCAGAAGATGAATGGATGAATCTTAACAATACAATAATAGTGACACATTCGTGAACAAGTATGGTCATAGTCCTATAATAAGGACGTCAGAAATGACATTTATTACTACAAGAGACTGGCTGTTGTGAATGATGTTATCAGTGATGCGATATTGCTCCCCCTGTATGGGGGGAGGAAACTGGGCAGGACTGGGCGTAACTGCACCGCAGAAGCAAAGGTCAAAAAGCCCCAAGTATTCAAATGAAGATTTGGTCATAGATTTGGCCTAATGAGGCTCGTTAAAAAATGAAACCTGCCTTCCGACAAGCCTTCCTGCCATTGTGGCCACTCCCAGCTGCGCGCATTTTGCCGGAAAGGGGACAGCCGCCCCTCCCCCTGGTACCGTCAACCAATCAGAGGCATCTCAGACCGAGCGCCGCTCCACTGAGCCCCAAAACAGGCACACACAGTCTGAACTGTAGGCTGCAAAGATCAGAGCGTCTGCACTGAATGCACAAGGATGAGGTGAGAGTGCTGGAAGCAACATGTCGATGCTGTTGGTTTTAACAGAAATAGAGAAAATGAAAAATAAACTGTTTTGGGAGATGCAGAAGAGAGGATCATGTTTGGGAACTTTCTGAATGAAACAGCGCCCTCCCCAGTATTACTATGCAGTTACATGTAGCTGAATGGTAAGAAACCCAAGGATTAAACACACCCACCTATAGGTTTCTAATCGAAATGGATCTAAAATAAACTATAATAAAAATGACCAGACCTATTAGACTAAAACAGAAACACCCCCTTTTCCCAAAATTTCCCAGCGCAGGCTTACTGTATGTACGTCAATCGGTTGTCACTGGTTTTGCAAAAATTTCTCTTCCATTCTTTAAAAGCTGTCCGCTTCCGAAGAGCTGTCTCTACATTCGCCTGCATCAAGATGATTAACTGACACTTAAAATCTTACATTTAAGCTTGGCTACCCTCATTTTCATACTCCATAAACATGTGCCTGAGTTATATCCGATTGTCAGGAAATTGAAAAATATGCATTTCCCCGGGCAATCGGGACACAGCGACTAACGATGATTAATAGGTGTCTGAAATCTGCATTATACGCCGGAAGGCGAACACAACTGCAATTATAATCCATTCTAATATAATACGCCCCCGAGCTAAATCAGCTTAAACTGTCGACTTTAATTAACGACGACTCTAAGACATAAAACAGGCTGATGGCTGAACCCAATAAAGCCCGCAGCATCTTCATAGACCCCCATCACCAATCATGGCCGGAGGGAAGGAGAAAATAAATCAGAAAGTCATTTACCTCTGCACGCTGACCCGGCACCTTCGGACTCTGGTTCTGCGGGAAAGGGCATCGGTCCTGAGCCAGCCTCTGGGCCTCCTCCAGCCGCGACGCGCCCTCCTTGTCCCGCAGCGCGCACACACCCCCCTGCTGCAGGGCAGGGGTCAGGGAGAAAACAAACTTCAATCCACAGTCCCAGGCCATGCCAGTAAAACCAGACAGCTGCTGGAGGTGGGAGGAGGTAGCCGATCAGCTCCGATTCTGACGCTGTCCCCTCCTCGGCGGAGAGTGCTGGGCGCGGGCGGTGAGTGGTGCTGCACCTTAGCTGCCCCTCTCTCCTCCTTACTCCCTACACATGCTGCCATCCACGGGTGCAGAGACCGTGGGGTGGCACTGAGCAGAGAAGCTGGTCGAAAGTCTGTCTGCGTTTCTGTGAGCTAGCATGAGGCTACTCGGCACTCCCCCAAGCTGTGGGAGGTGCCGGGGGGGGGGGGCGCCGGGGGTGGGGTTGGCAGGGACAGTGAGGAAAGGAAGGTGGT
>JAODJX010000136.1:18593570-18610231 GCA_026776945.1 Isichthys henryi
GAATCACCAGCGGTGTTTAATTGCTCAGCAATGTGGTCGCCTCCCTGCCCACGAGCTGGAGGCTCCGCGAGACGAATTAGGCGGAAAAGAGCTGATTAACAAGACAGGGCGCTCCAATTAAGCGGAGATGTAAATAAAATAAGAATCATCGGCTGTCTTGTGTCGGGAACATCCCCGGCCAGCTGATAAGCTCATCAGCACCATGGAATAATTGGTGTTTTGGGAATCATGGGACATTTACATAAGTTAGGGAGTGACACAAAGGGAACAGGACCTCGAACGCCTCATCTGCATACATGTCATGTCACATGATTAAACGCTTATGAATATTCAAATGAGCCACACGAAAACCACAGAGGAGTCATACGATACACACTGTTCTGATTGGAGATTGAGCAGGGGGAGGAGTCAGTGATGAATGAAACACTCACTCGTCCTTTGTGCTTTCTTTGCGAGGGCAAGGACGAGTTCATTCTGTACCTGCAGGAGATATAAGTAAGTCTGAGATTAGGGTTAGGGTTAATAAGTCTGGGGTTAGGGTTAGGGTTAGTAAATCTGAGATTAGGGTTAGTAAATCTGAGATTAGGATTAGTGAGTGTGAATGCCAGGAGTGATTCTACTCTGCTGGGCCGCTGAGCAAGACTCTTAACCTGCATATTCCTCCATCCTGGATCTTCCAATTTACAGGAAAAATTTGGGGGTTGGTGGTGGGATTGGCACTCTAGAAACAAAACCTCAGACTATTCCATTTGGCCTAGTGTGGTGCTGAGGTATCACCTGCCACGCGGCTGCATTCAGGCTCTCGTCCCTGAGGTGTTTTACCGTGTGGTGGTGAGTTCATGCTCCCTACCTTCTCTCGTAGAACACAGCATACATCCATAAAAAGATGATGGAAAGAAGTCATCCCCATTTAATTTGAACACCAAAATTGCCATTATCTGATGTCCTTACCCCCCACCCCCGCCCCGGATCATGCGCCTCGCGGGACAAAGGGCCCTAGGTGGCATGACGGGTCTCACCCTCCCTCTGAAGGCTTCATGTCACAGATACAGTGTCTTTACACACCATCTAAGCACCGGGGAGAGATACAAGAGGGATTGTCTTTGCAGAGAAGCTGAGGACTTGTGGCAACTGGCTGGAAACGTTGACATCAGGGATACAAATGGCTGTAATATTTCATATATCAATAGGAATAAATGGCACGTTTGAGCTGGACGGTCACCCCGGGGCTCGTAACATCCTGATATAAGGGAATGTAACTCGCTTGTCTAACAGAAGCCCTATATTGTGTTTATATGGTCAGTGTCTAGATGACAAATAGAGCACCTCTAAGGTAGGGGGGCCCTGAGGGCAAGGGATCTGCCACCAACTTTAGCTAGGAATATGAGACCCAGACGTGGGGGGGCTTCTTATGGAACCGGATCGGTGAGGTTATCAGTATGCGTCTGTGCAAATTCACAGCCTGTGTGTCACCCGCCTTGCGCCGTCCGCAATCTGTCTATGAGGGCGCCAATGGAAACGTCCCTGCTGGTAATGCGACGATAAGATGTTCCCAAAAGCCGGCCGCTCGAAACCGACACACAGCAGCTCTGAAAAACATGTCGCTCTTTAAAATTCACCTCACGGGCCCAGCATGAACAGCTGTGACTTTATGGCGAGAGGGAGTGCGTGGTTAGCGCTGAGTCCGCAGAGTTTCTGACAAGCGCACCGGTGATAAATCTGTGATTTACACGGCAACACATGTGGCTGAAGGGTGAGCTCTACTGAGGGACATCACTCTGGCACAGTTAAGGGTTGTGGCTCACTGAGGCTGGATATAACCAACCATCTGGCCAAAGTAACCATAAACCGCGTCCTACAATTACATTAACACAACTCAAAATCTACAAACTCCTCAGGACAGACGGGTCATGGACAAACAATCACTCAGGAGACAACTACGTGGTTTGGACCTTGGGCATTCCACAGGAAACTGGCATCATTTCCACGCGATATAGGTTTAATTCCCTCAGCTTAAGGTGGATTTCATCTAGGCCACTGAATAGACTAACCCACAAATGGCGAAAGGGATGAATCTGGAGGACAGTGGAAGATCTTGCGTGAGCGTGGATAGGAGAGCAGAGTATAAACAAGGCATATGTGCTGTGAGACAGCTTTATGCGTATGAGGTGAGTATTAAGAGAATCCATCCCTGGCAAAGATGCACGCATCAGCACAAAGCTAATTAGACCGGAAATCTGCCCTGAGTGAAAACAGAAAGGGAAGCATTTTACAACGACGGCATCCGTGCCCACATGCAGGGATGGAATTTGCAGCAATTAAAAGTCTGTCTCTCAAGCATTATCACAGACAACGTACTGTGTAGTCAGATAACGCTATAATGAAGCATGGAAAAAGGCAACAGCTTGTTCTGCAGTGCTCCTTCATGGTGGATGTCAAATACATACATACTAAGAAGATCACTCGGATGTATGTAAGATATGCGTGGCCTATGACACAGAACTGCGTACTTCAAGCGTGTAATTTCCAAAATGCCTAATGAAAGTAAGCTTTTCCATAATTAATGTCCTGTGGTACTTCAGCGTGAAGGGTAACCCCACCTCAGTGAAACGGGTAGATCTCCGAATTTTAAACACGTCACAAGCTTCCCCTGTGCCCAGCTACCCCCCCCCCCCCCAACATCCCACGAGTAACAATACCGTGGAAGTGAGCCGCTCCAAAGCCTCCATCTGTAGGCTCCTGCTAGGAAGCTCCTCCCACTCTGGGACTTTGTCCTCAGGTCTAGAAGAGGAGAACACAGACAACATAGGTAGGCAGGTCATGCAGCACCCATCTGCCACACGGGACCGATCCGGACCCTGGATATCCTGCGCTTGTGTTTGTACCTTCATAACTGAGTATGTGGAAGTTCCCCCCAAATGTCAAGAAACCCATTATTTTACCATTTACACCAGAGATTCATTTTAAAAAGTAGAAGAATAAACCTTCAAGTCCCATTTTATAACCACCAGATATATTTTTAGACCAACAGTTAGCTCAAGATAAAATAATAATAAGTTTGCACTTTAAAATACTTCTTTTTGGGTTTATCTATCTTTCAGAAACATTAAAAAAGACCACAGTTTGTTCGGATCTGTATAATACACTGGCATCACCACAGGCTGTCTTTCCTGAGCCTGAAACTCATTGCTAACTTCTTTACGCTCTGATTGAACTCTGTCATGCACAAATCAGGGTTTCCTCTCTACGACTAAGGAAAGAGGAGAGGTGTGGGGTCATATACTGGTGCTGACCTATTTTCAAGGAAGTGGAAGAGAATGCAGAACTAATGAACGCATGGAGCGTGGCACTACTGAACACATGGAGCGCGGCACTACTGAACACATGGAGCGCGGCACTACTGAACACATGGAGCGCGGCACTACTGAACGCATGGAATGCGGCACTACTGAATGCATGGATCGCGGAACTACTGAATGCATGGAATGTGGCACTACTGAACACATGGAGCGCGGCACTACTGAACGCATGGAGTGCGCGCAAAAGATCAATGATCAAACATGTTTTTGTATTTTGTACATAGATGCTTAATCACACTCGCATTTTAACTAAACACACAAAATATTCTTAGAAACAAAACATTTACGACATCATAAAGGGACTGCTTAGCAAAATTGACCAAACCACAGTGAGCTGTTCATCTGCTCAGTCATACTGACACCTGATGGTTGACAGCAGTATTGCAACTACATTAACCTTGGTGTGTTTGCATGGAAGGAGACAATCAGAAGACAAGTACACACATATTCTCCTCGATCAGTAAGTTGGACAAGAGCTGAAGTCTCCCAACAAATTTATTCATATTTTTAAAAGCAAAATCCTGGAAAATACTGGGTGGGACAAACACCACTGTTGTGAGTATTGGCTGAGATGTGCCCCCCCCTCCCACCAATGAGTCCCCCATGTTAGTAACAATACATTTGCAGCATGGCAATATCCCATGCTATAGCCTGAACTAATAAAATAATACTTAAATGGTGACATAACTGTTAGAAACAGCAATTATGTAGCACAACCAAGATAAGTTCAAACTGCACCAAATGCTATTTAACACTGCATTTCGAGTAAAGCCAGTATTTGTATCTGATATGTTAACTCTACTGCGATGGGCTGGCCCCCCATCCTGGGTTGTTCCTGCCTCGTGCCCATTGCTTCCGGGATAGGCTCCGGACCCCCCGCGACCCAATTGGATGAGCCGTTTGGGAAATGGATGGATGGATGGATGTTAACTCTAGGTGATATTTTATATGATACTGTAAGTTCTACGTGATTTAACCCCTTAACCTACCCAATGTATATTTATTACTCTACAATCCAGGTTATTTTTGTACTACGTATAAAAGACTGTTGCACAGTATTGCAAATATAACACTGAATGAATTAGGACGTTTATAAAAAGTATGACAGAAAGCAGCTCTCTCATCAATTGTTAATTTCCTTTCAAATTGACTGAGGTCTTACATTTCAACATGACATCTGATCCAAATAAACAGCAGAGTAGCTTAGTGTACACTGCTTAGTGTACACTGCTTAGTGTATACTGCTTAGTGTATACTGCTTAGTGTATACTACTTAGTGTATACTACTTAGTGTATACTACTAGAGACTGGCACTGACAAAGATGGGTATACTGTTCCTGCCTTGGCTCTGGGTGGAGTTTGTCTGCTCTCCCTGAGTTTTTCATGGGTCTCCCGCAACCTAAGAACATGCAATCAGGTTCATTGGTTTCCCGAAATTGACGACCCTCTCTCACTCTGTATGTATGTATGTATGTGTGTGTGTGTGTGTGTGTGTGTGTGTGTGGGCGCGCGCTGTGACAGACTGGCATCCCTGTGCTTTGAGTCTGTTTTCCTAACATGAACAAGAAACTACATCCATGTGCACTGCACCACCTCCCGCCTCCGCCCTTTATAGCTAGCCATTCCTCAGCTCAGAGTTCTGTCCCCGCATACTGTTTCACCTTACATGATTCGCAGTTTACACTTGCCATCTGGAGCCAACGTGAGAGAGATAGTTCCTTAATATTGAAATGTTTGCCGAGATCTGCACACAGCTGTTAATTTGCCATCCAGCTATGTGTTACATTAAAATGTCAGCAGATTTAGTATTTACCTGAGCATGCGTGCGACAAAACAAAGGCCTTCTATCTCAAGCCAGTTGCAGTCTTCATCACTAGCTTTCTCCTTGTGTATGTAAATCATATTCAAACCAAACCAAAATTTCTGTGAGCTTCTAGTAATCAAAGGTTTGTAGGATGATAACCCTAACCAGTCACCTTGGCTCTCCGCAGCAGTGCCCACCCATCTCCATTTTGTTTGGATGAAGCATCATGCAAAGTATAAGTCAGTGGCCACTGTATGAGAGCTCCGGCCCACGCCACCCAGGTCATTTGGCAGGTGCGTCACTTCAGGTTACTTACTCAGTGGCGCCCCCAGCCTGCAGCTGGGTGCTCGGGACCAGCTGGAGCAGCAGTCTCACCCCGCTCAGCCACACGTTCTCGTCCTGGAAGCTGCAGTCCTGTGTTTCACACTCCTCAAAGGAGAACTGGTAGTATGTGTGGGAGTCCTCGAACGTGACCCTGTGGTCCACTGAAAAGACAGGCATCTTTTGAGTGATTTCAGCAGGTCGATTTCAGCTCATTGGACATTCCATCTCGACTGTACCATGAAAAAACCTGGAAAGTCTAGTAGCTGGTCCCAAACCAAAAAAATAAAAAATAAAACCGGATCGATGGCCCAAAGGCTCAAAGTTGGCAGCGTCATCATCATAACTGGTTCTAGCCCAGATCCGGAGGAAGTGGGTCAGGCCACGCTGACAGCTTGGGGGTGAGGAAGCACACATATCCTTGGCAGAATGTTCTAGCTCACACACAACGGAAGGCTAATACACAAGGGCCGAGAGAACATCAGCCATGCTAATAAAAACCGAGCGATGAACAAAGGCGATTTATGCACGGGACACCAGTGCCACAGAAGAGAAATACGACCATACGACTGTTCCAGATGAAGCTGCCTTGGAGAGTCATGCTTCTGTCATACTGTGAACCTACATAACAGAGACATCTGCTGTGCATGTACAGGCGCCATGGAAACGGGAAGTAAACACAGCAACCGGTTTTAGGCTACGGCACAGAGGCAGCGCTCTCACAAACGGCCGCCAACACCTGAGTGGAGCGGAACGGGAGTGAGGGGGCGACCTCACCGGACAGCAGGACGCCCAGCTCCATGACGACATGCCACACGGACGCTGCCGCCGTCCGGCCCGGCACCAGCTCGCACTGATCCACTAGCCACTGCACCAGCTCCACGCCAACATAGCTCCTCCTGCAAAAATTGGGGGGGTTGTGTCAGTCAGTGTTGGCTCCAGGTTATTTTATGGGTTGGATCATTAAATGAGCCACCTACATCTATGAAAGCACCAAGTGATCACAGGTGGGAAAAGTCGGGATCCGTGTATATTCATGCAATTCTGGGAGCTATTTAAATTTTAGTTGCATCACACGTGTGTGAAAAACTTGCAGTCCGTGCTCTCAGCCCGACACCATTCGGGGCCTCGCTCAAGGACCCAGTGGTGGCATCACTCTACCAACCATGGGATTTGACCTGGCAACCTTCTGAGTCCCAACCCACAGGCCCCCCCCAACAAATATTTTTTTTGTTTAATACCTTGTTTGTCAGCACATAATTCCATATAATAATAATAATAATTGATACTTTTATTGATCCCCGTGGGGAAATCGTCTTTTTACGCCTCCCTCACCTTGCTCTTGGTAGAGTAAGTTGTCTGCGAAGGGCAGCCACCTGTAGCAGCGCCCAGGGAGCTGGGGGTTAAGGGACTTGGGGCACCCAGGGAGCTGGGGGTTAAGAGCCTTGGGGCGCCCAGGGAACTGGGGGTTAAGGACCAAGGACCCCCAGACATGCTGATGCTGGGTTTGAACCGGTGACCTTCTGATTACAGGCACACAGGCTTAATATATGTTATTTTATAGTTTGAATGTCTTTGTAATTAATCTAAAATGTAGAGAATTGTACAAATAAACCTTTGTACGGGTAGGCATGTCCAAACTTTTGCCTGATACTGTGAAAATCCATGTTTAGGCTTCATGAAACAGTGTAAAATTTCTCCTTCTACTGCTAAGTACTGTGTTTTACACTGTGTTTTTGTAGAATATGCTGAATATGCCATTTGTTTAATATGGAAATCCTAACACTCTTTATATAAAAAAGGCTCTGTTTTATGAATTAAAAATGAGACCTAAAGAATTACAGCACTGAAGTAAAATCAGACACATTACAGCTGCAAATGTATTCCTCAGTTACCACTTTAAACCCTGAGAAAGGGGCGGTATCTCTGCAATAATCCTAGGCAGCCAAAACCATGATCGCGGGACAGTGATGCAACCTGCGTTACCTCAGGATCCTGGCGAACTGGATTCGATCTTTAACGGGATAAGGGCCATGTGACAGGAAGGCGTTCCTCAAGGCACGCCCAGCGCAGGGCAAACTCTCCCAGCAACCCTGCATGGAACACAGCCGAAAGCGTCACCCCGCCCACACTCACACTGTTTAAACTGCACACAGAATGGGTATTTACTGTGGACAAATACCATAACATTTAAATACAAGCAAAACACTTGAGTCAGACGCACACGATTCACCTGTTAATATGGCCAGGCAGTCAGGTACATAACTCCATGTTGGGACAAACAAGTTCCATTCTGATGTGTGTAGAATCTAATGTACCTGAAGGGTTATTACTGTTCAGCAGGCTGTCTGAATTATTTACTGATATTACTGTACAAGTAAATATTTGTATATTATATTGCGGATGAGATATTCTGATGGCAATTTTTGCTTCTAAATAAGTGATAAAGTCATAGTTAAAGTCATAAACGGGAACACTTCCAAAAGGGGTGAAAGAGTTCGGAAACATACACATATGCTCCTGATCGCCATTTCATTCAAATGCACCCAAATAATAGGAGAGGCGACTGGGCTTACCTTATGTTTACACAAGGCCGGGCTGGGATCATCAATGGTGTTTGGCTGAAGGTAAGAAAAGAATGAGTCAAATACGAGACACATCATCACTGAAACTGCATTCCTCATCTCCGGAACCGAGCGTCTGTCCTCCAAATGTAACAGGACGCCACGCTGCTTGGAGCAGATGTCTGGCCCAATTCGTATGCAGCCTTGCCTGGATCCAACCTGGATTGGCATTGATATGGCGATGAGTCCATGGACATGAACCCATGTTTTATAGCACAAATTTAAGTCATAACAATACAGAAGACCAGAAAAGAGAGACTAACCCTAATTTTATTGCAGAAATAAGTATTTTCATTGGTCCGGGACAACTGAAGGAGCCAGGACTGAACTCTATTCTTGACCAAAATCAAGAAAAGCCGATTATGATAATGAACCCTTGGCACGAAAGGGCTGTCAAGACAAATGGCCATAACATCACTCCTATCTTAGGTCAAGCGAGTTTGAAGTTGCCAGGTCATAAGTGAGGTCTAGTGCAGCTGTCAGAGAGGATTTATTGTCTCAAAGTGTGCAGCGCTGACCAGCATTTCACTGCTATCGGGTTACCT
This sequence comes from Isichthys henryi, assembly GCA_026776945.1. Taxonomy (NCBI): domain Eukaryota; kingdom Metazoa; phylum Chordata; class Actinopteri; order Osteoglossiformes; family Mormyridae; genus Isichthys; species Isichthys henryi. The sequence goes on from JAODJX010000136.1 coordinate 18,602,224, forward strand.
GGCTCTTTGTGGACTATGTCTGTTAGTACGCAGCTTAGAAAAAGACTAGGTTCCATCTAGAGCACTAAAGAGTACACGAATTAAAACTATTTAGCATAATAAAATGTATCTGAAAATATTTTAGAAATGATGGGGATGGATGTATGAGTTAAATAACTATGGCAGGCACTGAAGTATTCATCCTTCGCTCATCCTGCAGCTTTCGGGGTCAGACGACACTGTCGATGACACGGGCTGCCGGCAACCCTGGGCTCATGGCACGGTGACACGCAAGACTCTCAGGAGATGGTGTGTGCCTTCGTGTGACAATCGCTGGCAGACTCAAAGTCATCTGATGAGGTTTTTCCAAGTTAGCAGGTATCCGGAGCAAAAAGAAAATGCTTCAGCTGTCTGATGAAACAGCAAGGCGGGTCCAGGCAGCTCCGCAGGCTTAGGCTTCCCCCTCCTACTTGAAATTCATTAAGTTCCTCAACAAAACTTTCTACTGAAAGTACTCCCTGCCTTTTGCGTATGTGAGCATGTAGGTCTCATTCCAATCTGAAATTCCCACCACGACAGGGGTGTGACACAAAATCAGGGAAAGCTGACAGCAGAACTAGGCCACATCTTCAATTTTATCTTACTGGTTACTGAATGGACATCATTATCCAATAGAAATCTAGATATTCTACAGTACTCGTGTACTCTAATTCATCTGTTTCCCAGGTTCAAATCCTCCCCCTGATGTAATGTAATAATGAGTCTCTCAATGTTAGTTTCAAAAACATGGGCTGTAATTCAGAGTTATATTACAATTTTTCTCGAGTGCTTTGGCACATTTCATGAAGCAAACTTAACACTGAGACTATAAGAGCATTTCTCAAAACAATTCCTGCACGCAGCATGACAATAAGGTTAAGTTGCGGACTTAACCCAAAACAATTAACTCGTGTTTCAAAAGCAAATCATTCTATCAATGAATGAGTCAGTGCTACCAAAATGAAAAGTACAATAGTTTTAACCAACACAGTGAAAATGCTTTGATATACTGTCAGTATGTCAGTGTTAGTTTGCTGCTCCTGAGCTCCACAATTCTGAATAATAGTCGTTTCCCACTTTCTCGTTGTCACTGACTGACATTTTTTCTTTGACAAACTGATACTTTGGTTTCAACATTGCAAGGGTCTGCGTTACAGTATGTAAAGACAAAGCACTCGCATGCACATGCAAATTCTCTAAATTTCAAGACAAAGTACAACAGCAAACAAAAAAGTCACGTGGCACATAAGAGCAAAACTGCAACACAAGAACATCAAAATGTGAAAAACTGCAATTTATAGATTATACTTGTTTTATTTTTAGTTTTGAAACTATTTTCTGATGAACTATTTTGCATGTGGTGACTAACACGGTGATCACTCGTATACTGGTTTGGGAGCAAAATGGGAAAGAACATAATCTAACCCTAACCCTAACCCTAATCCTAATCCTAACCCTAAGCCTAACAACAATTTAAAATGACGACAAATTATAACATTTGTACAAGATTGTGCTTTCTCTTGCCAGTGAACTTTACATACTGTAATGTAGAGCCTTGTGAAGGTGAAACTGATGGTTAATGGTCGGTGACGGCGAGGGAGTGGGAAATGACTACCATTCCGAATTTTGGAGCTCAGCAGCATACTCACGTTGACATTTTGATGATATATCTAAACATTTTGACTCTCGTGGATAAAACGATGCAGCTTGTACTTTTGATTTTGCCACTGACTGCTTCATTGGTGGAATTATGTGCTTTTGAAACATGAGTTAATTGTTTTGAGAAAGTTACAGGCTTTTACAGTGAAACCATACTTTTGTGCTATATGCATGAACTGCTTTGTGAAAGGCTCTTATAGTCTTGAGAACGTTAAGTATGTTCCTTGAAATGTGCCAAAGCACTCGAGACAAACTGCTAATGTTTTGGGTGAGTTACAGCATTATGCATTATTTTGCAACTGAACCACAGTGTTGTGCTACATGCATGAACTACTTTGTGAAATGCCCTTATAGTCTGGAGAATGTTCAGTATGTTTCATGAGATGTTCCAAAGCAATCGAGAAAAACTATAAGGATTTCTGAACAGCATTCAGGAGTCATTATTTGACCATTTGCCTTGTGAAGGGCTAAGTCATGCTGCGTATTTTCAGCACAGGTGTGGTAAAGCCGTGTAGAGCATCCCATGAAGCTCACTGTGCGTCAGTGCCCATGTCATGTTGAACAACCGCCATAAATCCGGCCTCCTAAGCATGCACGGACTCTTCACCTTCAACATGTGTATACTTGAACAACGTGTGGCTTCTAACTTGATTATATTTCACTCCAGGTTGATGTTAGACCTGCTGTCAACGCTTTTCATCCCCTAGAGAGGTACAAGGCAATTCACTTACAGCTTGAGGGCTGTAACATTTTTGTAGATACATCAGATGACACCTGGATGAATATACTGCCCTGAAATTTTACACCAAAAAAAAATCTTCAAAATATTATTGTTTCTCTACATCACTGCATGTGCAGAAGTATTTTCTTTTTTAGTATTTATTATTTAAACAAAAAGAAACGTGGTTTGACTGCCACAATGGCTTTTTCAAACAATTATATAAATTATTCTAAAGGTGATTTGAAAGCTCACATAATCCTGCATTATCTGTGGATAAATGTTCCATCCACAGTTAATGCATTTATACATTGTAAAGAAAGAAAAATGTGACAACGACTGAAGGCGCCTCTGATAAAATGAGCTGAAATTAAGCTGGCAGAATTTGCCAGTTCGTTAATAAGCTGCGACTTTAAATCAATTTGAATGCATCCCGCTGAGTCTGAGGTGGTACTGAGTGTCTTTTCATTACTTAAAAAAAGAAGAAGCATTCAGCCATCCATAAATTCTTAGCCAGTGCCTGGCCACAGTGAGGTTGGAGCCCATCCCAGGACCCAGGAAGCACAAAGCACAGGAAGCCAGTCCATCAGATACACACACCAATGGGCACTTTAGAGAAACCAGTTCACCTGAACCACTAGTCTTTCAATTGTGGGAGGATATTCCCAGAGGTAACTGATGGAAACACACAAAGGTCAACATGCAAATACCAAGCCTATAGAAATACATACATACATACATACATACATACATACAGACAGACATAATACATACATACATACATACAGACAGACAGACAGACAGGCATACATACATACATATACATACAGACAGACATCATACATACATACATACAGACAGACAGACAGGCATACAGACAGACATACATACAGACAGACAGACAGACATACATACAGACAGACAGACAGGCATACATACATACATACATACAGACAGACAGACAGACATACATACAGACAGACAGACAAAATTATTTTGGTACCGCTTTCTATTTATGTCATGTCTATAAGAATATATGAATACATTCCTAACACATTATACTGCATTCATAAATATTTATTAAAAAAGGCATAACACATTACAGTATAACCATGTGTATTATGGGAATGCATTCATGAATTCCAACCCAAATCAGGAAGTGGAATTGAATTTGTGAAGCTTTCATGTATATCGCACTATAGATGCCTTCATAATTATTATTAATTCTTATACCAACAATTATAGCGCATTATAGATGCATTATAGATTATAAATAATATCTGTATAATTATATAGATATAATTATACTCATTAGATCTTATGAAGCATTATAATCAACGCTATAATGCATTATGACTGTCAGTAGAACATGATGTAATGCTTTAATCCCTATGCAGACCATCGTAATGTATTATGGAAATATCTTTAATGTATTACAGATCAGTTATTATTATCAATTATTTCAAATATTACCATTATTTTTTCAAAAGACCTTTATATTTCTCCAGTGTCCATGTATTTATGCTGCGCGATATCTGAATATCTTCTTCTGATGAAACTCATGTTTGCTTAGGCTCTGCTCAGAAGATGAAGGGTTGGTTCCACGCATTCACATGTCAGGGCAAAAAAAAGAGCGCTTTCCTTTTGAAGAGCCAAAACATAAATCAGAGATCAAGGAGACCAGGAATGAATGGACGTGCCATCTCATTCAAAGCCCATTTCTCCAGGAGAAACACACGATATATTTAAACGAGTCTGCTGTTTGCTGGGTGGGACCTACTGCTTAAAGAAAACAAATAAGTAATCCCACACTAAACGTAATCATACGCTGTTCCCATATAACAATTAAATACATCTTTTCCAATGCTGTCTTTCCTTTGACTTGCATATCGATAATTACAAAGACGCGCATCCGGATTTAAAATAAGTTACTCAGTCACTGAAATTACGTTTTGCAAACGTTTGCGTTTTGGTCGTGTCTTTTCTGAATACGAGTTTAGTGCTTGATGGACTTTGTGGATTCGCTTAACCTGTTTGTTGAGTTTATAATGGACCTACTGTTATAAGAAAATGTCATCACATTGTTGTTTAATGTAAACCAACACATATACAACACATACACCTATATATATATACATACACACACACACATACGTATATGCATATATATATATATATATATATATATCCGATACATTTGCATGTGGCCACTGCAGGACTTCAAACGCTACACAAAGTAACTCATCTCCGCCTTTCTATCCACGGTGCGCAATCTTTCATAGAGAATTTGATACGTGAATATGATCCACCGCCACGTTGAATCACTCTGTCCAAGGCGCAGCCGACCTCTTTCATTCAACCATTTTGAAACACCTTCTGAAATGTACCAAGGTATGGAAGTTTTATATTCGGCTACTGTCACGCTAGGTCACCCTACCGCATTGTTGTGGGAGTCGGTGACTTAGTTAACTTATATCCAGCAAAACCCAAGTCTTAAAAATCATGCGATAACAATGCATTCCCTCCTGGTTAATGGCATTTGTTCGTTTCGAAAATAAAGATAAGAATTAAACTACGGAGACAGCGCACGTGCGGTAACTTATATAACATATACATACATATATGTCACATACTACTGATCGGCAATAAATTACACGAAGCTTTTTTTACAGACCACATTAGACAGCACTGGGTGACTTACAGTCTCCACACTTTTCTTCCGCAAATGCAGTCCCTGTTTAAACAGTCCCGGTATATCTCGGATCCTCTGCTTCAGATGAGCTTGATCCTTCACTTGTTTGCCCCATCGCCAGTTCTTCAAGAGCCCGTCTTGTGGCGAGCAAAGCAGCCCGTCTTCCTCCATCTCCACACATCACGTTCATGGACATACACTTGGAGCAGACATCCTCGTAGTGTTTTAACCGTGGGGGTGGCTTCAGATAGACGAGCTGGTGTATCACGCAATGCTGCTCCACCCACCTTTTTTGCATGTACGATTATCTGTAGAGTGTATTATATTACACACATGTGCAGTAGACCTTCATTGTTGCTGTTCTTTTTCCTTGCGATTTACGGTGTTCTATACAGTGTGCGATATCGCCCACGTGCTGACGGTCGATTCGCACGCTGCATTGTCTCAGACGCTGGTCGTGGTTTTACTTTGACTGTCATGTATTTTTTTTCACCAAAAAGGAATGCTTTTAAAACGCATTACTATTACACGTTAAGATCTGTGGAGACTTACACAGATTACATTCGGGGTCCAGTTTGGATTCCTGTTGGTGTTAAGCGTTAAACGGCGTCTCGTCTCGTGAACGTCCAAGTCAACAGAATTTTGAAAGCTTGCGAATGGATGAAATAATATCGCAAAACAGTAAATACATCACCTTTTCTCGGAACCAATCATTATATCGATTGCCAGTGGCCCAGCATATGTGGTAGCCTACATTGTGTCCATTTGCCTGGGTGTTATCTGTGGACTGAGTAGGGGCATGTACCCTTTTGGAGGCCACAGATGCTGAATTGTGCACTGTTCCTCTATAGACCAATCCTATCAGAAATTTAAATCTAACTGCGCAGCCAGTTGGCCCGGGACATTCTAGTTGATTTTTGGGATCTTGCATTTTTTCTGTAATATCCTTGCATCCTTTCCAGGGTGATCCCTAACCTTGTGCCCTGGACTTTCTGGAATGAGCTGCAGGCTAATTACTCTGACATTGCACTGAATAGATATTATTAATCACTGGAAATATCATTGTGTTTAAGGTTAAGTCATTATGCCTCATGTCCAGTGAAATGCAAAACACACAGCTGCTATATAATTTCAGCACTTGCTCTGTTATTTATCACCATGAACGACACAGAAATGACTCACAAAAACCACTGAATTCTGGGTCCACCATCACATTACAAGAGCCTTGTGAAACATTTGTGTTTGACAAGTGTTTGACTGAATCACTGGACTCTAAAATACAAATGGCAGTAGATAGCACAAAGCAACTTTTAACTGCAGCCCCTTCTCCCGGCTTTTACAGAATTGTTACCGTAACTGTCTTCATGTCTCATCTCCATTTTGCTCCGGTTGAAAATGCATCTCGTCCCTATTTCCCCATTGGTCAGGTGGTCTCAGCACCAAGGTCAGAATCACAAGGCGAGGGACAAAGGAGTCGGGAGCAGGAGTGGAGGTGAAACAAACTGGGTTTTATTAAATGGGAAAACAGGCTAGAAACAAACAGGAGAACAAAGATGAAAGCAGAAGGCTGGGATCATGGAAAGGCACAGGGAACGTGAGGGCTAGACGTCAAGGACTGGGAAGCACTTTAATACAAGACTGACGAAAGAACAAACAAGAGGCAGCAGAGAGTGATTCACACGGAAGGTTTGGCACCGATTACCAGGTGAGGTCCTCAGTGCCACCCTATGGAGGAAAAGGGAGTGTCAGATGGACAGGGGTGTAGCGGATGACAGTCAGAGCCATGGGTCATAATGTCCTCCAGATTCCGTATAAATTCTGCATCTCCTAAGTGCACAAGGAAGCCTCCATCACTTTTTTTTTGCTTAATCCCTTCTTTCCGGCATCCCTAACGTGCTCAGCCGTTTCTCTCAGCGCTGCCCCATTTTACCGCATGATCGCATTTAAAGCAGCATTCCATACCGCAGGGAGCACATGAGGAGACTTGAAGGTGAAGGTTTCTAAGGTAGCTTGACATCAGATGCGAATGTTTATTTGTCTTGTGCTTCTGCCAGGGACCCTGTATCACAAAGTGAGCAAATGTGCCACCCTGGTCAAGGGGGCCCTCTTGGAAGTTAGTGTGCTGCCATACAAAGCCCACATTAAACTGGCATGATCATTTACTACATCATGTGCTGATAGATACCCACCAGTACCTTGTCCAACTGGAATTTGTCACATTCAATCACTATGCACATTCACCTTCTAATAACTATCATTAGCTTCTCTAAGTTTCTGATTTCAATAAAATTCCCCTTCAGTAAAGCTTTCAGCACTTCCAGAAAACTAAATTATTTAATCTTGAAAGTTAATTCAGGGTGAAAATAAGCACATAACCGGACTGTCTCTCATCTGCAGGTTCTGTATCATGATGTATTTGACTCTTAGAATAATTTAAAATATATTAAAAATTTGGAATTAATTACCTGTAAGTTACATTTGTTGCTTTTTGTTTTGATGGGAAATCCATTAAATGCAATGGAGTGAGTGTGTGTTAGCAGGAAAAAGAATGCAGAGATCATTGTGATGAGGGGCCCCAGGATTCGAGCACCAGAAAGAGAAGGTGGCTCAGGTGAGGCAGTGGCAAAATCCATCCTGCTTACTTTAAACAGCAGCGTGGAAGAGATCTTCTGATGTAGCGCTGTACAGATGAGTGTCTGGCGCACACCGGGGGTAGGGGTGGGGGACCGCAGGGGCTCGGAGAGGTAGGCCTGGGGGACATTGTGGGGGCTCGGAGCGGTAGGGGTGGGGGACATTATGGGTGCTCGAAGAGGTAGGGGTGGGGGACAGATCGGTAGATCGCACCTCTTAACTCCGGTCACCAACGGTTAGCGGGTATGCCGACGAGGGGTGGAAAGAGGGGTAGCGGGGAGGGCGGGGGG
>JAODJX010000136.1:18631803-18642408 GCA_026776945.1 Isichthys henryi
ATGGGGAGAACATGCAAACTCCGCACACATGTGACCCAGGCGGGGACTCGAACCCGGGTCCCAGAGGTGTGAGGCAAGTGCTAACCACTGCACCACCATGCCGCCCCCATGTGCATTTTAGCAAACTGAAAGTGTATATACACCGAATAGCAATAATGTTGCCCCTCCCCATGTGAAGCGAATGATGTTGACTGTCTAGTGCGTATCATGGTCTGAGATATATTAGATAGAAAGCTGACCCTGGGTGCTTGTAGCCTACATGTTGAATGCAGAAGAAGTGGGCAGGGATAAAGATGTGAGTGACTTTGAGAAGGACCAGATCATTATGGCCAGATGACTGGGTCAGAGCATCTCCAAAGCGTAAGGCTTGTGGGATGCTCATAGTTGGCCGTGGTGAGTATCTACTGAGAAGGAAACAACTATGATCTACCAGCAGGGTGCTGGGCAGCCAGGGCTCCTCAGTGAGGGATGTGAAGGTTATAGTATCTGGTTCAAACCAAGAGAAAGGCTGCTGTGGCACAAATGGCAGGTAATTTAGGTGATGATGGTGGCACCCAGGGCATGGACCTGTTACATATCGTACTACCCAGCTGCAGGCAAGCCTCGGAGCCAGGCCTTGGAGCAATGGAAGAAGGTCACCTGGTCCGATGGATCCCGTTTTCTGTTGCATCATGGGTACGATGGGGCACATGTTGAACACCAGTGGGAATGCATCAAAAGTGTTTAAGACTTACTTATTTTTCCTAATTATGAAAGTGCCAGAAAAAGTTCAATTATTTTACTGACTTCTATATCAATATCAATATTTAATAGTGAAGGTGAATGTTACTTTCAAATATATTTTCAGTGCCGAATATCACTTAGAGTATAATGTTACATTCAGTTTTGATTTCATAATACTACATACATGACTTTTGAAAGGTAGTCTTGCCATTTTAATGTAATCACTGAACTACAAGATAAAATTCCCATAATGTAAACCTCTCTGAACTTCAAGTGCCTAATTTGCTGATCCCACAAGTGTAAAATGTGAACAATGCATATTGTACAGACATAGTGGCGTGAATTGATAAGATTTTGTGCCGATTGAGATATGGCTCTGTCTACATGCACACTCTGAGTCATTGTGTTACCTTGTTAAAATATGTCCTAATATGCAGTGTTGTTTGCCCGACAATATCAAGATTGTATTGAGGTAGGCAGCAAAATCTGGTTTTATATTGAATCACATGGTGTTGGTCATTCCCTCTAAAGGTTGCTAGGTTCTAGAAGATTTGCTCCGTGGTTCTCTGCCTGTTTGCTGGAAGCTCTGACGCAGCCTTCTGGGCAGTGAGGCGTCCTGCGCCCCTCTCCTCCCGCAGCATCGGCAGACGAGCTTCACATCCCTCACCGTCTTCACATGAGATGCACTGAACCACTGCTTCCCCCATGCTGCCTGCAGGTCTTCAATTCCTGCCTGGAATACCAGAAGTGCATCCAAGAATACTTTCTTCAGTTCTGGTAGTAGGGCTGGTTCGAGCTTCTCACTTCCTAATGCCATCGTTAAGCCCAGCACATAAAGACAATGCAGGGGCTACTGAAAACGCCAAAGCAATTTTTTTTTTATTTATTATTATTATTTTTAAAAAAGCGGGGGGAACTCCCTTATTAATTTCTGAACAGGCCTAACACAGACACCCAACCCACACCACACCCTACATAGCATGGAAACACTGGGAGGTCAGATGGTGGACCATCAGCTACTCAAACGGTGGGTAATTTACATGATGCTAAAGACGCACAAGGATTGGGCAGAGTGCACACAGGACACGGGCCCACATACACGCTACACTCGGGAAATACAACGAGACTATTTACAATAAGAACAACGGCAACGCACAAGGGCTGCATACACCCCCGCGAGTTTGCTGGGATGCGCAGATCTCACTGGTACTACAGTATTTTAATTTAGTTTGCAGTCATCTGAGAATCTTTATAATCCCGTAGCGAGGAATCATGTAAATGCCAGTTTTTCCGGACTTCCTCAGTCAAACTTTCTTTGAATCCGCTACCTACATTAGTTTTCGGTCTCACCAGAGAGGATACAAAAGGTGTTTATATACCATCGTTATGTAGCCCCTAAATACTTCCCCCTAGTGGTGCACGGATGGCATCGCAGCTGAAAGGCAGCCAAGCCAAAACCCTTAAGTACGGCAATGATCCTCATGGAATTTTAAGAATTGTGTTTTAATTGCCACGTGACTGACCACTCAAAACGGTCAGTGATTTGGAGTCCAAATCGTTACTCCTGTAGAAGAAACATTGTTTCCCGGAAGGACCATGTACCAATAATATTGACTTCGTCCAGAAATAATGTTTCTCTTTTTTAACCGGTTATGTGCTTTATAACTTTTCGTTTATATTAATAGTCCCCATTATAAATCTTAAAAGAATCCTGGATAAAACGCTTCTTCATTTAAAAATTGTATTTCAAGATACGTTTAAGTCGAACACTGTAGAAGGGCCGTAGCGAAGAAAATTTAACAGGCAGTTAGAAGGCAATTTGTTGGGATGTTTATTAATACATCCGTTCATCCATCTTCCTGTAGAGTGTCGCGGGGCACCTGGACCCCTGGACTTGATTTCAGCAAGCAAAAGACATAGAGCAGGGAACAATGGACGAGATGTCAGTCCATCACAGGGCACACATTACGCACAACCACACATCATGTAATACATGTGATTTTTCTACAACAGCAGTACAAATTACATTTATACACAATTTCACAATATTGCTGCTGTTAGTTTGCCCTGCACCGTTGCGTTGTATAGTTTCATAGTGTTACCATTATTTCAGAACTACAAAAAACTCAAGAATTTGAAACATCCATCGATGTTTATCAAAATACACTAAAATACAAATATACCGACATTATTTAATGGGTTGACTTTATACCAATTGCAAAACTGCAGTCGGCACATGTTTTATATGGTGTTGGCTGTAGTGCCGTATTTGTTTGCAGTATATTGTGACTCTTCGCTCATAATTAATATATTATTACTAAGTCTGCATTTTAAAAAAGTGTTTTGATGTCACGTTATCTGCTAAATTTGGAGATTTGTAACTGACCAAGATTTCCGTTTAGCATATTCGGGATTTTTGCTTTTCTATTATTATACTGTTTTTCCTCAGTATGGTATTATTTAACACTGCGTTGCGGTAATGTTTAAATATTCCGATTAATGTGGATTCACTGTCTGCGTCGGTCTGCTCCTTTAGACAAGCTGTGTTGCTAATGACAACCATCTTAGCATATTGGGGCAATAGCAACCGTGGGGTGCGCGTTTCGAGGGAGGCGGCAACAAAGCTTCCATCACTGTGAAAGTTAGCTCTTGATACTTTGCATTCACTAGGCGGTAATCCCTGTTGTGTGTACTTGTCGGGGTTACTTTGGAAACGGAGATTTTTTTAAACAATAGGTTGTATTATCTCACAGTAGCCGCTATTTAGTCTTTGAGCTAAATCTTTGTCTAGGCGGGCAATTTGTCATGTGACAAAATCTGATTAGTACGTTTGGTCGTTCTTTGCATCGCAGCTGTCGCAAAATGAACAAGACGTTATTATTTAATGATATTCTTTTTATTAATGGAAATTTATTAACAGAAAAAACTATTGATCTTCTTTACATAAACTCCAAGCGCGAATAATATAAATTATGCGTATACCTCATTCGTTTTAAGCCTAAAGGTGTATTTAAATAAACCCGAATACTCGTACATTGGATGTCCGTTTTAATAATGTAATTAAAACTTTGATATTTAATCACTGGCGTTATAAAAAGCCGTTCTGTTTCGTTTGGGTTATGCTTGCGATATCCACTAGGTGTCGTAAGATCGCCTGGAATGGCAGCACCGCGTCCCCGAGTTTTGCGGCTGATGGGGTGGGTAGGTGGGGGGTGGGGGGGAGTTCCTGGTCCCCGCTCGAGTTTTCTGCAGACACCGAGCTTGGCAGTCAACTCCCGGCTGCAGTTGCAGCACCTTGTCGGCTCCGTAATGTCCTTGAACGCTACAGTCCTTCACGACTCAACAAAGAGAGATATTTATAAACGAGCATTAGGAATTAAATGGGACAGTAAAAATTAACTGAAAGGACGAAGAAATCCCGGATCTCAAGATGCTCTGTTATAATTAATTGTGGCTGTATTTTTTCTAGTCTACGCAACTTATCTATGAAGCAAACACCGCACTGGGTCGCGGGATAAGTATACTGAAGAGGAACTGCAGCAGCTTAACTTTGCAAGCTGTCGTTACATCATTATCAGACACGCAACCGGGAGCTCGCAAGCGAAGGGTCGTCTTTTTTATCCAGCCGGCTCTTGCATGGCTACACCATGGCTACCTTTATATGCAGGGTTCAATTTTTAGATGACACCGATCCATTCAACAGCACTAATTTTCCGGAACCAACAAGACCACCGCTCTATACGTTCAGGGAGGATATTGCGCTAATAAATCAAATAGCCGGAGTCCACAGGATTCTTAAAGCCCCGCACAAGGTACGATGCACGTTAATTACTGGCCAATTGGTTATTTAACTTCATTGCATCGTTTGTAATTCGGGATGATATTGTGCAGAACTATGTAAATGCAGAGGGGCAATGAGAAGGGGGAACAGATTTGAGTCTGCATGTTAAATTCAGGTTGTACGCTGAGTGATGCGGATCCTTCAAAGCTTCACCGATGAACATTTGTTGCCCCCGACAAACTTTGATTGCTTTTCGACACCCAGGGTCACACACGATTCTTTTAATGATGTAAAGTCATCGTTCTACATTCGTGCTCGTAGATGATTTTTTCTTCCAAAATTTGCATGTTAGTTTCCATTTTTAAAGTGACTTGACACGATTGATCCGTTTGAACGGAGTGATTATTTTTCTTTTAAAGTAAACAGTTATACAACAGCGCTATATTTAAATTTAATTTCTAATGGTTGGTTAACAAATTAGTCACCAGTTAGATCCAGTGAGCATCCACTATGTGCCGATGGCGAGGTACCAGTCTGTCCGGAGCTGGCTACTTCTGGCGTCGCTTGTGGGAGCTGAGAGGGGGGATCAGCGGCTCCCACTGACCGGCAGGCAGGCAGCCGGGACCCGGGACCGAGCACTCCGGAAAGCGAGCTGAAAGTAATAGACGCAGTTAGCACAGATAAGCGCAGTGCCTGGCTGGCATAAGTGAAGCTGCCAGTGGAATAAAACTGAAGCATTTTGGTGCATTTACTGATCAGTATGAGATGGCACAGTTATTATTATTATTATTATTATTATTATTATCGTATTATCGTCACTTGTTTGTTTGTTTCCACTTCTGTGCACAAATAATTTTGTTCAGACTTGTCCCCTGAGATACGACGCTTTACTTTTGCATGAATTAATTGGTCTGTCTGAGGGATTTGTGAAAACATTTCTTATTTGAAGCTAAGTTTTCGATAGATAATTTTATGATGGGTTTATGATGTGTTTACAGTTGCAGATTGAGGCAGCACGCATACGTGCATGTCAGTCAGCAGTCATATACTATGTCAATGTCTATTTTTTCTTTGAGTGACACGTGGAATTGAAGCAACGATGTCATTTAAAATGATGAAAAGATGATCGTCCGAATTTGAATGAAAAACAATGCATGTTTATCAAGAATTATACAAAAGGGGTTGTAATCGTTTTAAGCTACTGACACGAAGCAGTCGTTTGCGAATTGTGTTCTTAATGCTGAGTTAATTTTTGCCGGTAATATCGACAACATCCACTGTAAGCCTGTGACCGAAGGTAACTGCGGTGTCCTGCCCAGAGCCAAGCGAATGTCATTGGTCAGCGGCTTTAATTCAAGCGTGAACTGCAGGATTAGCCCTCAACGCGGATTATAATACACCCCGTTAGATTCCCTTGAATACTTACTTACACATCTGCTGTTTGTCTGCCTGCAATGAAACGCCGTAGCTATATCGGAATTATCCTTGCATATGCGCATTCATCTGCTTCATACCACGATTAGATAGAATCATTAGTGTTTTTTTTAGTTCAGATTTGAATCTTCGGGAATCCCTGGGAGACCATTAGAGCCTAATTGTCACTCAGAGAGAATGGGCACCTCCACTCATTCAGCACCTCTTAATCACTTAATTGAAGGTTATTTCGCTTGTAATTTAGTCAGACATCGAGTCAAATGTAAAGACATTTGATGGGCAGGTAATTAATAAGACCACGGGCCCTGTGGCCCTTGGGGCCACACTCTACAGATTAGAGACCCCTGATAGAAACTCCCCAAATCAAACAAGCACATTAGAAACCGAAGCTTCTTCCCATCTACACGCTGAATATTGTTTGGATCATCAAAATTTTCTGGTGGAAGTTGAGAGCTGTTTCCTTATTTGCGTTATTATGCATCCAAAATGGCATTTAGCAACAGGCTGCAGTTATGATTGGTGGGTTGAATGTCTGCTGGCTCTTTGCCGAAATGTTCCTATGACTGTGACATCAGCCCCAAATGTAGATTCATCTGATGCAAGTGAATGGTGTTTGATTATTGTACCCCCATATGCGGCGGGACGGTATTATTAGCCTTACAGGAAGAGACTCACATCCCAAAGGGAACAGGAAACGCCATCCAACGGGAAACCCCATCAATTCTGTTAATTATACACTGGCCAAGTAGGGGGGTAGGAAGTTCTTTTGACGTCATATGTGTCATTTATGTGTCTTGGGAGGGTCGTCACTGGTTCTGACTCTTGATTAGTGCTTCACATGCTTGCTGATTTTTCTGTCTTTCTGATAAACTTTTTGTTTTTAAGAAATCTGTTTAGCAGGTTACAGTGCTGCCTGTGTGAGCTTTGGTCCACCAACCCGGCCTGGACCTCAGTGTAATGCTGCTGCTGATCATCAATAAATGCTTCACGCTAAAAGCTTAAATCCCCGAGGCAATCGTGGGTGGTTTGAGAAGGACGGTGACAACCGCTGTAAGTGCTGTGAGTCTCACGTGTCACAGAGTTTGAGGTTCTGTTCACGCTGGGTTCTCCGCTGTGGCCTGCGGGAGCTTTGGGAAAAATGCTGGAAACGGAAATTGTTTTGAATGGCTGAGGCTGACAGCTAGTTTTATCTGTGCCATGTGACCTCCCTACCTACCACCTGCCAGCTCTCCTTAAATGGATTAAATCAAACTAGCTTTCTTACCAAACTGCTCTTACTATTCATGGTTTCCCCTCTGAGAAGGTTTATGGGCACTTGAGCACAGAGAAAATGTGCAAACGGTGTTTTTCATAACATTCCTGCATGATCCTGTCAGATAATCAATCACTGCCTAAACCTGAACCTTTTTCAAAGGGTGCCTAAAAAGCTTGTTGGGCTGTAAGATGTTTGCTTTTTAGAGAGACGTTGCAGTAAGTAAGTAAGGTCATAGCTCAGACGTCTGCTTGGGGAGATGCAGCTCTTCTCAGAAAGCACGTCAAGCATTTATTTTAGGTGGCTGGAAAGTCACGCAGGTCCTAATTGAAAGTTAAATACCGTTTTTTTCCATCTGTCAGATCGAAGGGTTTCCAAATCCCTCTCAGCACCCCTTAGCCTACAAGTCACGCAATCCTCAGGATGCTGTGGACGACCACAAGGGTCTGGCTCTCGTTTACAGTCGGACCCGCTCCGGCAGAGAGGAGACAGGAGACGGGGGCCGGCAGAAACAAACAGAGAAAGACACACGCAGCCTTCACCGCGTGCTCGAGATCCACGCCCCAGACCGTTTGTAATTAGGCAGTGGTCCCAGGGAACCGCAAAGCGGACGTGAAGCGTCCGAGGAAAGCCTTCCGATGCCATGATAAGGACTGCTGGTCGGCGGATGTCATCAATTTAAAATGGCTCGTGGTGACTTCAGCACCAGCGGAGATAAGGAATCGATCATGCAGCATTAACGAATGGGTTCAGATATTCCTTTGTTCATCCAAAACTCTCTGTCCATTGTCATGTATCTTTGTCTAACTGACGTAACAAATAAACTGAACAGATTAGTGTTATGGACACCAGGATCCTCTGGCGAAACATGCCATCCCGGTGAGAGATGGAGAAAAGTGTGGGCTGTGTGACCCCATGCCAATTTCACTTTGTCTCAGATGGTCTTCAAGCTCTTTTCATGGGGGATGTGGGGATGGAGGGTGGGCCTTGACAGTCTGCTAAGTTGGCACCTCCTCACAAGATGGTCACTAGTGGGTTGACCGGTGCTGCTTCTTGCGTCCATCTTCTCTCCTCAGTCCAAGTGAGCATTCTGCCTCTGTGACTAATGGGTAACTCAGATGGACAAAAATAGCCTTTTGCTCAAACGTGAGGTATCCGAGCTGGGCTGTGGTGCTCCGCGACAGTCACGGTGTAGCTCTACATGCTCTCTTTTGCGGGTAAGAGTGCTGAGAATGGGCGAAGAGCTTTCCCTCTAACCTCCGTTCAAACTGTGAAGTAATGGTCACGAATCTCATTGCACCATGTCGTAGTCTGTAGTCTCCAGTGGTTGGTAATGGGCTCATTTGTAAACAGGCCTGGTTTTCCATTCTCGTATTTGTTTTGTAAATCAGCTCGGTTTTCCGTCTAGGTGGATGTGTTTTGTAAACCATGATGTTTTGATTCTTTTTTTTTTTCTTTTTCGTTTATTGGTCCATGAAACATATTCACTGGCAGCTTGTGATTTGATGTGGTGCAGTACCATGGAACTCCCACAATCCAAATTACAGCTCTGTCTGCTTTGGCCACTATGACCCGCACGCTCCTTATTGACGCTCCAGGCTCTCTTTCTCTTTTCCTTCCCTTGGCTGCCTGTCACACTCCTTCTTTTTGGAAACTCTGTCTTTCTTTTATTTTTTTGCATGCGCATTACTTTAGAGAAATTACAGGGGCCTGTAATTAGGAGTTAGGCTAAATGCTGTAAAATATAGGTCAGTTCCCCTTCGTGGTAGTGGATGGGGATTACGTCCACGTTGTTCTGCTGAGCCGAGGCTCCAGCACTTAGCCGGCTGCTCGGCTCTGGTGCCGGGACCCTTAAGGCTGCGGAAAGGCCTGCCTCCTGGATCGTTCTTTTCTGTTAGGAGTTGGGGGGGGGGGTGACACAGCTGTGGTCCCCTCCACGTGGCCAGTGATTCCCCAGTGCATGCACTGTACTTTTGGCTGCAAAGACTCTTTCAGGATTTTTGCCATGGCTGAAATATACTGTGTGTTAGTTGCCATCTCATGTTGCTCTTGGCCTTGATTCTGCCTCATACCACTTGCACCAAATTGTCAACTCCAAAGGATTAATTCTGTAGAAGCTGCGAACAAACCTGTTTCCCATGAATAGGCCAGCTTCTATTCAGTCAGGGTTACTATGATCCGGAACCTGTTGTAGAGTAGCTTGCATATTGGGGGGACATTAGTGACACTCAAAGATCTCCAACTTGTTTTATACAGGCCCTGGATAATCAGTAGGACCTTCTCCTCTGTGGTCAAAGGAAGGGGCCAAGTGCAGCGTGAAACTTTTTGGCCGTGGCCTCCAGGGCTGATGCAAGACCAGCACCCCTAACCGTCTAGCATTCGCATGGGCTAACTGCTGTTTATGCAGGCCTCACAGCTGTGGTAACCTCGCTTGAACCCATAATCCCATGCTGTCACATCACGGTCACCGGGCCGGGATTGGTGGATGGCTGCAGCTCTGGCCCTTAGGGAAAGATCAGCACTTTTGGGATCCTCAGTAATTACCAGTTAGCTCTTGGGTTCAGGTCCCTTTTCACGTTTCCGTTTCTGTTGCTGCAAAACGGCTCATGTTTATTTTCTATTTTTTTGAAGGAAACCAAATCCGAGATCTTTTTCTGTCCTCCTTAAAGGCCGCGGCTGTGGAAGATTCTAGAACGAGACGTAAACCTTTTTTTCTTTTCTTCATGTTTTCACTTTTCTTTTTATGGTGGGTCTCACAAAAACCTTGTCGAGACTGTCGTCTGGTAGCCATCGCCCCGCGTCTGTGGAAGTCGTTAAAGGCGTCGGTCGTTAGCAAGGAAGCTCGTGGCAGCCATGCTCTCGCATGGCAGCTCCGTCGTAAAAACCTGGTCCTGGGTAGGGTGTGTGTGTGTGTGTGTGTGTGTGTGTGTGTAGTCCAGGTATACCTTACCTTGTGGGGACCAAATACTTGTTGCTTTTTTACCATAAGGGAAAACTCTATTTTATAAAAATCCGTAACAGCAATGAAAAAACTAAAAATAAAAGTAAAAAAAATAATAAATTGGCATTAGCATTTTTCCCATAGAAATGAATGAGCGGTCCCCAAAAAGATATAATTTCACGACTGTGTGTGTGTATGCGTGTGTGTGTGTGATGCACAGCACCTGGCAGGCACCTTGCTGGACGCCCCATTACAGCCTCAGACATGAAACCAAAGGACCCCAGGGCAATGACCCCCACATCATAGCTCCCCCTCCTGCCCCTTAATTAGAGTTTGAGTTACCTGAATATACGCTCCTTTCGGGGGGGGCCAACAGTGATGATAGTGTGTTCGTGATAGTGCTGATGGTGCTTGAGCGACTGCAGTGGATAAACCAAAAAAGGAAACTGCTGGATGGGTGATAGGGAGTTGCCC
>JAODJX010000136.1:18646675-18659393 GCA_026776945.1 Isichthys henryi
ACCCAGGATGGGGGGCCAGCCCATCGCAGGGCACAGTCACACACCATTCACTCACACATGCACTCCTACGGGCAATTTAGTAACTCCAATTAGCCTCAGCATGTTTTTGGAATGTGGGGGGAAACCCACATTAATTAGACTGCCTCTCCGTCCCACAGCTGTCTGGGCTCGGACTCCCTTCTAATAAAGAGATGTAGGTCTTTGAATGAAGCCTTTGGCTGAACGCTTTCTGGCTCAACGTTAAATCCATCACTCTCTTCGATTAACCCCTTATGCAGATCCGGGTCATGGTGAGCTGGAGCCTATCCCTCTGTTTTTCCCTGCCTTGTAGCTTCCATAATAGGATCCAGAACCCCAGGACCCTGCATAGGACAAGCCAGTATAAAAAATAGATGGATGGATGATGGATGCATGCATGGATGGATGGATGGAGGGATGGATGGATGGATGGATGGATGGATGGATGGATGGATTGATGTAAAATTTTTTGATAATATTTTCTTTGTAATCTCAGTCCTTTAATGCAGGTTTGATTGAATTTATTTGACTTCCGGGTATGCTGTCCTTATAATGCATACAACATGCATTATAAGGACAGCATACCCGGAAGTCAAATAAAGGGCTGTTAGCTGCATTACCTGTAGAAAGTATCTTTTGGGTGTTTATTGCCCTTAGACTGGTGAGAAGCACATGTACAGTCTTGCGTCGAGTTACGCCTGATCGAGTGGCGTCCAATCGCATCTGCGTCCATAGCAAATAATTTACAGTGGTCGATCGATACTTGAAAGTGGACGTAGTAGGACATTAGCGGCTGTATCGAACAGTGTAACAGGTGCAAGTGAGTGGGCAGTACCACCTGCCATATAATGACCCACTCTCCATAACTGACTTGCAATACAGTATGCATACAGTAATATACATGTGATGACAGCTACAATATCGAGATACTTCCAAATTGACTTGTGTCCAGTGATTCTATTCCAAACGCAAGCTGACACAAGACTTTATTTGCAGAAATACATGCTGTCGGTACCCAGCTGAAAAGAAAAGCACTTTAGTATGAGCAGACTGATAAGTAATCTGGTTGGAGGAAACATCACAGGGTCCGAAGACAATGGATAAATGCAAGGTGCAGAATGTGTACTGGAGGACATATGTGAATTCTGTGAAGCAGGGCCCCTATACCCCCCCGATTCAGATGTTTAGTCGCTCAGTCTGTGAATTTGTTGGCCAGTCATGCCTGATAAACAAGCCTATCAGGCTGCCCCTTGTATCACCCATGTTTTTGGGGTAGCTAACCACTTCTGAAGCATTCATATTTATCATGACACGTTACATTTATTTAGCAGAAACTTTTGTGCGAAACAACACAAACATGAGGATCTGAGAGCAGATTCACAGAGCAGTATCAAAGAACAGGAGTGTCAGCTCATGTCAGAGAGCAGTGTCAGCCAGTGTCAGAGAGCAGCATCAACCAGCGTCTGAGAGCAGGTTCAGACAGTGTCAGAGAGCAGCGTCAACCAGCGTCTGAGAGCAGCATCAACCAGCGTCTGAGAGCAGGTTCAGCCAGTGTCAGAGAGCAGTGTCAGAGAGCAGTGTCAGCCAGTGTCAGAGAGCAGTGTCAGAGAGCAGCATCAACCAGCGTCTGAGAGCAGGTTCAGCCAATGTCAGAGAGCAGTGTCAGAGAGCAACATCAACCAGCGTCTGAGAGCAGTGTCAGAGAGCAGTGTCAGTGAGCAGTGTCAGCCGGTATCAGAGAGCAGCATCAACCAGCGTCTGAGAGCAGGTTCAGACAGTGTCAGGGAGCAGTGTCAGAGAGCAGTGTCAGTCAGTGTCAGAGAGCAGCATCAACCAGCGTCTGAGAGCAGGTTCAGACAGTGTCAAAGAGCAGTAGGGGTCTCCCCAAGGTACCCCAATTTCTTCCCACAGTCCAAAGAGATGCAGTTATGTGTACTGGCATTTATAAATAGCCTACACTGTTTAAATTGCCCTGAATGTTTATTGGTATGGATTGGATCTAGCGTATGCCCTGCCTTGTGTCCTGTGTTCCATATATTAGGTTCCAGGCTCACTGTGACCCTATGCTGGACGTTCAGTGGTTCGTGGATCAAAATATTCCCAATTTTTGTAAGCCCAGAAATGAACTATGGTTGACATAGCAGGATAGTGATCAGCTGAACAATACTAGGTTGCAGTTTAGCAGTAATCAACGTATGTTGATTCTCAAAACACACACTAACCCCAATTCCTGTACCAGGAACAGTATTTGTTGCCCATTATTTCAGATGGGGCAGGCAGAGAACCTGCTTTTACTTTTTTTTTCCATCGGTCATGAGCCATAAAAACAATACGCCGCGAACATTCATCAGTTGTGATTTGGTGGAAAAATCGTGTTCAGTCTCTAAGGAAAACCTTCCAGGAATTTGAACATCTTTTCGTATGTGCGTGGGCTGTATGTCTCCGCTGTCCGTGAAGACGATGGCCCCCCGGCTTGCCAGGATGGGGTAGTGGCACAGAAACCAGAGTCTGCCTGAGTAGACTGTGATGCTGCCTCCCGATCCCTTAGAGGTCACGTGGGATCACTGGGCCGGTCGGCCGACACACGGGTCTGTAATTTTAGACACGGGATACCGGGCTGCTCCCCATCCATATTGTTTCCATTATAAAGAGGTCAGATAACTGCTTCTGTGTCAAACTCGAGGAGAAGTGTGAATGTCGCTCTGGAGCGTGCTGCTTCGAGACACAGGCTTTCTATTCCAGCTGAAGCTGCCTGGTCCGAGCAGAATCTCGGAGAGCCGGGAACGCCAGAGTCTCCCTGGTGCCAACTGACTGGGCTCACCGCAAATGTTTGTCATTAAATCCGTACAGAGCTGGAGAAAAAAAAGATGAAGAATGAAGGAGTCTGGTCTTATTGGTAATAACGGGGTAATACTGTCTGAAGCATTTTAACGATATGGACACGCCGAGGCTCACAGTCCCTAGAGGTTTCTTTGTTTGGTTTTTTTACTGAGGCCGTAAACTGTGTTGGATGCTGAGTCAGAGAAGCCCAATTCGGTCCATTTTGCGTGCCAGCAGATATTCGGCCAGTTGCGTCACGCAGCCCCGTCTGCCGACTGAATGACCTTCATCGTTATGAAGGCCTCTGAATATTTGCCTCCCTTTGATTGATAACTTGGCCTTTTTTTAGGGCTCCGCCGGTGCTTATTAAGCTGAAGTTCGCGTTTCTGTTTCATTTCCCAGCGTGCTCGGTTTTAATTAGCGTCTCTGTGCCTGAGTTGAGTCTCTGTGCTGGATTTATCAGATTCCTCAGGGAAAATAAAAGGAAAATAGAGTGACTCGATACAAACACATATTCAGGTAAAAAAAAAATTATGTCTCTGGGTCAAAACCTGGGCTCTTACATTCTATTGGCTAGGCAGCAAAAGTGTCCTTTTTACAATAGATCATATCTGGTCGTCTTATGAGTTATACTGAGTGTCGTTTCAGAGTGTTTATAAGATTCCTGAGTATAATTTTACCAGATGCTTTGTCATTTTACGTAATTGGCCGGTGTCAAGGCCGGTTTGCAATGACGGGGGTTATGTTGGCTAATCCACAGCCTCACGTTGGCTTCGTGTCAGGAATTCTGATTTTTCTGCTGTTTCTTCCCTTACACGCCTGCGCTCACAGCCCGCTGAGTGCTGCCTGGGGTAAGTCCTGCCTGATCTCAAGGCTGGGGAAGGACCCAGAAGACCCTCAGGATTGTCTGTGAAATTTCCCAGCCCTGTAAGCGCTGTAAGCCTGTCGGTATCCCTAGAATTCTCTGGATCCCAGGTGTCTCCTGAGGAGCTAGTGAGCGCTGGACAAAAGATTCACTCTGGGGTAGCATCTCCATCCCTCTCTAAGGAATTTTCCAAAGCTCAGTCCATTTTTTTTTTGTTATTTTTGAGATGTAACTGCCAATGAATACACAGATAGCATAAAATCAGGCTTCTGGTTCATCCACTTCCGTCACCCGCTGGTGCTATAGAGGTGCAGAATTTATCCCTGAAGCTACGGGCGCAGGGCAGGGAACCACCCAGGACAGGGTGCCAACCCATCGCTGGGCACTCACACATTCACAACTTGGCAACTCCAGTTCACCGTAGCATGTTTTTGAAAGCCGGAGAACTGGGAAGAGACTCCATGACGAAAGAACATGCAGACTCCACACATGTGGAGCCCTTGGTCCCAGAAGTATGAGGCAACAGTGCTAACCAGAATCAGAACCAGAATCAGAATGACAATCAGAATCAGATGCTTTATTGGCATTGTTTATTTGTTTCCACAGCAACAAAACGTAAAAGTGCATCCCCTCCAGTGTCACAGCATCAAAACAATAGACAAATTAGTAACAATAAAGCAAAATAAATCCAACAAATAAACAGACCAGCACGATAAAGCACATACCCCATAGTTCCAACATATTGCATGTTTCACCTATTGCAATTGTGAATAGCAGCATTAAAGTTATGCAATGGACCAACTGAGTTGTGAACATGAGACTGTATCGTAAACGTGAAGGTGCACTAGATCACTGGTGCACCACCAGGTATCCACTGTTCTCCTGTTTTGAGCTTCTTCATCATATGTTGCTGGGAAGCTTCACTCGGTCGTCATGTAATCTAAAAACTTCTAATAAATTTCCAAAGTCGGCATGGATTTTCTTGAAAACGTATCACGTGGATTAAGTGAGTTTTAGAAGTTTGTTCTTCAGTCATCATATTGTTTTTGTGCGGCAGCCTTCGTACGGCCACGCATCCTGCCTGCGCTCGGGTCCATTGGATGATGATGGACAGCCAGCCTCATTTTTTCTCCTTGAACGTTTAACTCGGCGCCGAGTTGGTAATTTCCTACGCTACGCAAACGTATGATGTAAACAGTGCTCTGTTCGCTTGCGGACGGGAGTTGGATTTTGGCGATTCTGCATCAGCTAGCGCCTATTTGTGTTGGTAATTCAATTCTCCCATCTGCACAAGTAGTCTGGAGAGGTATATATCCCAGGCAGGGGAAGGCTGCCTCACTCCCGAGACTCCTAAACCAAAAGGCCGCATGATATTGCTGATGTTAATCTAGTTTCAGGGGTTAAAACATAATAATAATTTTAAAAAGTTTAGCGGGTTATCGTCAGTGAGAGGGCTTTAATAGCTGCCGGCCGTAGGGGGGACGTTAGCCCTACAGTATATCGTGACGCTCCCTAGGGGGTCGAAGCGGTGTTTTCAGCATGCTGTCCGTTGAGTTTTACTGCCCCTTCACAGAGGTATAGAATGGCTCTCTTATGGAGTGACCCTACTTACGAGGCTTCTGAGAATCAGGCAGCTCCAGTCTTGGACGAAATCCACCCCACATCTTCACTGTACATTAAAACAAGATCTCCTGGCAGCGTAATTGTTACTATATACCACAGACTTACTGTTATAAATTCCAGTAAAAATTTTTTCTTTTTTTAATTATAGAGGTAATCCAAAAAATTATGAGCGAGTCTGATTTATACTCTGTGTTTGAGGCCTTGGTTTCTCTCCTGTATACATACAGAAAATTAAATTACAGTTTATGCTTGGGTCATGCTCTATATCAGGGATATGGTTGCTAGTGGACTGAGCAGGACCTTAAGAAACGGTGCCTTAAATTGCAGAGGATTAGGTTCCATTCCGTCACATGGCAACATGGAAGCGGTGGCTGGCTGTTTCGATTTAAGGTTTCGTCAGCGTGGTGTGACCGACGGCTTTCGTGGTTACGTGGGAACCATGGGTCTCGACAGATTGTAAGGTGCCGGGTGAATCGCACCACGACTGCAGAGTGTTCCTGGACCCGCAGGTCTGAGAGGACACCAGCATGGGTGACTTTGTGTGTCATGAGGATCTCATGGGACCTGTTGCATGATGTGGTCTTTGCCTGGGAATTAAAGGCTTCCTCTCCTCTTTGTTGACTGGTTGGGCAGGATTGGCTGGGGAGGTTCTTCCCCTGTATTAGGACAAACATCAACACTGCAGGTTATGACACAGTGAATGTGGGTTATTTCAGCCCCGTAGAATTCACACGGCCTCCTTTTGGTGCCGTTAAGCACACCTTTATGGGTCAGAGTTAATTAGCTATTCTTTGTATGCCAGACATGAACTGTTATCTAAAGCCTCTTAGCATAGCAAGTGTTGGTGAAGCCACTGGGTAATCGCCGTAAGCCTGGCTGCCTACACAAGCCTAGGACACCCAGCCCACTCTTAGCTAGCTATTCCGCTTGGTTCCTAGCCGGGTCATTGGTCATCTTTTCTCATGCTGGTGGTCAGAAATGGAAGCTAGGTGCCCTCTTTTGTAGGGATCGGCCCAAGTTTATTTTTGAGTTCAGTCATTGCTCACCATAGAGCTTCAGAATTCCTGTCTGAAATGTATAAATACCAGTGAGTAGAATGGAAGAAGAATGTTAACAAGTTTCCTGGGATAAGGGATCATTTCTTCCAGTCATCTCTCTCCTTCTCTGTCCTTCCCTCTCTTTATTTCTACGTCCCGCGCTCTCTCTTTCTCTCGTCAGCTCTGCTACCTGCCTTAGCCTGCCTGTGACTGCTAATCTAAGAGCATCTACGAAGCCCCTCATAGAGCTGTAACACTTGGAAACAGCCCATCTGAGTGGGTTTGAGGCCATGAGTCCAGAGCCTTCCTCAACAAAGACCATTTCCTTTATTCTCTGCTCTTTCTCAACAAGGATCCAAAGTTAACAAACCACAATTTGGGTCTTCAATTAGGCTAAATGAAAAAATAAATTACCAGCTAAAAAACAATCCACGACAGTCCAAACTGTGTACTGTCAGACACATAATTGCATAATAAGATTATCGTTTTCACTGTAGGACTGTAAACAAAATCACATATCCTATTCTTATTCATTTGCTTTGCAAACAAAATCTGTTTTGTTGTATGTTTTCTATATGAAAGCGGATAAGAAAATGGATGTAAATAAGGCATGTCACTGTGTCTTGCAGGAGAGGCAAGAAGCACAGTATCGTCCTGCGGACGCAGCTTTCGGTCAGAGTTCACGCCTGCATCGGTAAGTTTGCGTTAACTTTGCCGCCCACGTACAGTAGAAGATGTTTGTTTGGTGTGGGGGATTTAGTCCCACAGAGACTAGCTGCATCGCAGCTGTAACGTGGTTTATCACTTGCATCGAGGTCTATGCAGACCTGATGGTTTTCTCTCGCTATACAGAACATACGAAGGGTATCGTCACAATTCCGGACTGCCAGGTTTCCATTAGTGAGCTCCAGCAGAAACACCGCAGTCTGTCGCATGTTTTGCGCGGTGTTCGTCAGTCTGAAACGCAGCCTGTAGCGGGTTGGACACCAGATCAGATGGTTGGAGGACAGATACACATATACACACACGCACACTCAACACAGTAGAGGTCACACGGCACGCATGGAGGACGCCCACTACAGGCATGTGCGGGTATGACCGCTTTGGCTTCAGACAGTCTTTGATTGCCTTTGGATGGCACTAGTTATTTTATGTGTTTTTGGTATATTCAGCAAATATGAAGTAGGGATACTTACTGGTGAGCTAGCTAAGATTGCTTTGTTTAGCAGGATCTCCGAAAATGACCTTTTCTTAATAATAAAACTCAATAAGAAAAATGAACCGTACTGCATCATCTGGTCTGACAGAACAACTATGCATTTATTATGGATGCATGTAATGAGTTGAAGATTTCAATATTCTTTCTGCCTCCACACACTTGGCCACCTGCGGAATCCCCACCGCTTTGGGCTCAGATGAACGCCGGCTAGTTCAGAAGTGTTTTATATGTCAGCATCTGTTGCTGCTCGCTAGGTGTGCGTGTTTCAGCAGTGCCTCAAAGGAAGGGCGTTTACATACGTCTACAGACCACAGCGCACGCTGCCAAAAGCCTGGGAATCTGAGCGGTTTTATTCCGCTTTTTGGTATATACGACACCTACCATGTCACTGAAAAGTACTGACATATCGCCCGCTGTGAAACAAAGCAGCACATGTTATTAAATGTAAAAATGTAAGCAACGAAAATTGCTGGAAGGTTGATACAACAATGTGTATGTAATACTAAGATCTTCAATGTATAAATACAAACTTTATGCCAGTGTTCCCTAATTCTGGTGCTGGAAGGCCTGTTTGCAGATCTCTCTGCTTAGACACATATACTAAACCTGGTAATTATGCTGAGTCAGATACTGCAAACTGTGTTGGATTCTGGCCTCCAGGCCCGGAACTGGGGAATCCTGCATGATCATCTATTCGCCTTAGAAAGTCTAGCTTTCCTGCTCTGTTCATTTGTAATTCTGCAGTCTGTGGATCAAACCTGGACCTCGGCTCATGCNNNNCCCCCCCCCCCCCCCCCCCCCCCCCCCCCCCCCCCCCCCCCCCCCCCCCCCCCCCCCCCCCCCCCCCCCCCCACGTCTCCAATGCAAATAATTACATTTAGCGGTTTTCCATCTGTTGTAGGCCAGTGGTTTCCATTAAATCTCAGTCTAGCTTATTAGATTGCGCAAAAGCTTGATCTCCGAGCTACGGAAGGAATTATCCTCTTTACGTTCAACCAAAACAAAACAACACCCGCGAGTGCTTTCGGATGGGCCGGCAATGACTTGCAGGCTGCGTGGCCACAGAATGGGACTAACCACAGCAGAGCAGCTAATGTGAAGTATACGACACAGGAAGTGAGAGCTCCTTTGAAAGGCTGCTCTGTTAGGCGTTATCAGCGGCCACCTCGCCGTAGCGTGCAAAGAGGTGTCTGGCTGTCCAGATGCCGCCGCTCGATCCCGTGGCGGGACGGCCAGGGGGAAATAGGGTGCATCTTTTTCCAATGTGTTTTATCTTTCGCGCCATTTGCATGGTTTCCTGCAGGTAATTTTGGTTCCTCCTCCAGCTCAAGGGCCTTCCTCTCATGCTAATTGGTAAATCACCTTCAGGGTGCACTCATGTGAGTCCGTTTGTGCGTGACAGTGGCTGTTCCTTAGCTTTTTCCTCCTTATACAAAACTACATTTTCTGACAGTCATTACAAAGTCTCTAGCTGAGCCAGTTCATTTAGCTTTATTTTTTACATTTTTAGCAAAAGTAATCAGACAAGTAGTAGGAGAGCTAATATTTATCTTAATCTTTTATCTTGAATTCAATAGTACGACTAATGTTTAACAGCTGGAAACTGAGCCACTGTACTTTTCCTGGTTCTGATCTTGTGTTTACATTTGCTAGCATAAGGTACTTTAGCTGAGCTGAAGCTGCAGCCATTACATTGGATGAAACTGTTGCTGTTAGTTTTCTCAGCCAACAGCAAGAACGACAATAGTAACAATCTGCAACTTTTTTACATACTTGCTTGGTATTATATGGTTACATTGTGGCGGGATGACTGGCAAATGTTGAAGATCTTATTAAAAGGCTACAAAGAAGAACACCAGCAATAAGCTGTCAGTAGTATTATAGCTATTGAGTGAGGCCTTTACCGACACATGGCGCCTGCACTAGGGTCCTTCCGCTGCTGCAGTGGCCACTAGGATCTCCTGTCACTTCAAAGGGCCTTGGGGTTGACCCCATGTCGACGGGACGCATACATCAGGAAGCAGCCATTATGCTGTGATCTTTCACTGACAACCAAGCCTGTTCTTTCACAAGGCCGGATTCTGTGCAGGCCTTCCTCTTCAGTGGGTGGGTCATTAAAGAGTGACATTCCACCTCAGTGCCCCCCTCCTCTTCACCTCCCCCCCTCACCCGGTCCCCCTCCCACCACAGATCATCTTGGGCCCCCTAGCTTCTTGTAGCCAGCATTGCTGAACCTGCATGAAAGTGTGTGGGAGAGCTGGGGGGGTTGGGGGGGTTACTTCTGAGTATTGTACCACGAAGCAGCTCTGTGCACCCGAGTGACAGGCGGGAGAGAGATGAGCCTCTCTAATTGGATGATGACTCGCTCCTCATGTTGACAGACAGCTGCTTCCCGTCTGGGTGCTGGGTGACCGTTAGCGGTGCAGATAAGAGTGACAAGAGACACCAGGGCCTGCCGTCGCGTAACTACATCCATTTGTCCCGAATTCTGGGCGGGAAACCATTCAGCACTTCTGTGTTTCACGGTTTATCTTCTGTAAAAGTTTTAGCAGATGGTGGACACCGTAGGCAGATTTGGTCACAGAGGCAGGTCCCATTTTTATTGCCAATTGTGGGATTGTATCAGCATATTTTTCAGCTCATTTATCAGGCGTTTGGCGCAAAGCTGTTAGAAAAACAGCAAAATATAGAACTATCTTTACGTACGTCACACAATAGTGAGAGGATCCCGTCTGTCTGCATTCCCTCCTTAACCCTCAAGACCGACATTGCACTGTACGGTAACACACACAGCATTTACTAATAAACAGGTGGCTGTTTCACTCAGGAGGTGGAAATTTTAGGGGATTTTACGCTTAATAAGAAATGCACTGTGTTGGATGTCTCCACATTGTATGACTGGGAATTGTAGGAGCCAAAAGTAGGTCACTGGAACAAGGAAGAAAAAAACTCAGTATTATTCTGTTTGTAAAGTATGTTTTTTCCATTACATATTTTTCTGCTATTGTCTGTAAATAGATAGGCTCTTTGGATTGTATTAGTGTATATTAATATTTAAGCCATTTGGAAAAACAGTCTGAGGCCACTTTACCTTTTATTATTATTTACTTTTAAATTTGGGAAATTGAATGATGGATTAATGGTTTAATGAGTTGTTTGCCTTGAATGGCTTTCATTAGCCGTCCATCGGTTCAGGGTTGCTTTCGGTCTTGGACCTTGGGGTAAAATCCCATAATAGACGAGAGGTTTCCCCCGGCGTTTCCTCACATCTGAGGCCGTGTAACTTAAGGAGACTAAGCTTCGCCGCTCTGAAAAGAAAAGGAAAGAAAGGCTGTTAGCAGGTACCGAAGCCCCCAGAAGCCCCCAGAATGTTAATCCCTTTACGGACCTGCTGGGGGTCTGGCTGCTTTGGGGTTGCTGTGTGTACAGAACCAGGTCTTCCCACAGACCCCTGTCAATAGCACTTAGCTTCAGGCGATGAGAGGGAGTTTGCCGACGGCGAGAGAGATGTAAAACAGAGGAATGAGCCGTGGCAGATAAGATGTGCTATGAATATCGAAACAGCAGATTTCTAGCTTTCAGGAAAAAATGGTTATTGTGCAACTGGGGATTCATCTACCCACGAAGATTCAATGGACAGTTCCAGATAAAGCTAACTGCGATCTACCAGAAGCCGTAAGACCAGTGTCGACTTACTAGGGCAGCAAACCCTGCATTTGCTAACCAGTTCTGATGAATTATGCCGTCAGTGTGAATCCTTACTGCCATCAGCCTGTATGTCTGCAGACATGGGAGGTCCCAAGTAAAGAAGGTGTCTGATTGGGCTGCAAGCCTGCGGAGTTCTTGCCATTTCTTACGCTAAAATTGAGCATTTCCGTAGTTTACATTTAGCTAGTTTCGCTCAATGCATTATATGCCATATTGGTTCTTTCTCCTGTATAAGATGGAAACATTCATCTTCATCAAATGCTTGATTGTCAAAGGGGGGGGGGTCTGTCTGCCACTTTGGCTTTCTGTAAACTATGGGTTTTTGACAGAGGCTAATCTAGGTTTGCTAATTATGGTCATTAACACACTCAAACATATGGCTGCGGTCAACTGCAATACAAGGGCACTCAGTCAGACTGCCGCACATAACAGAACTTCAGCAAGACTGAAAGCCTGTACTGACTGGGTAAATGGTTTATTAAATGGTTCTCCTACCCTGAGTTCTGTGATTCATCGTAATCATGGCATCTGGGGGACTCATCAACACTGTTTTAAAATAAAGCCCAAATCGATGACTATTCTCATCAGGCAGAAATTGTAGTCCCATCAAGTAGAAAACCTATGTACTGCCTGCAGGGAGAAATGACTTACAGTGACTTTAGATCAGCAGTACAGTATGCTAGGTGATCTGTGATTTTGAGAAAATGGGGGTGTCGTTGTCCATAGTTTACGGTAAAAATGCCAAAAACCAAGCGATAATTATTCTCCACAGACACGAATGCAGTCCGTCCTTCAGTCGCCCGCTGTAATCACCAGCTCCTCAAAGATAAACAGTTCTAATGCTTCCACCAACAATCCAGCAAAGTTCAGGCGCTGAACCAGGATTATGGCCCAACACCATTAACATAACTCTAAACACAGACTTTGATCATTCGCTCCCTGAATTATTGTCTCTTGCTCAAGCTTCAAGGTACAGCTTCAGATTATACTGAAGTAGGAGAGGGTATATGCTTCACTTTATGTTATTCAAGCAATGATCTTGAAATCCTTTCTGCGTTTATTGAGCATGTTACAATATAGCAACAAAATCCATCAGCATGACGATGTTTTTGTCTGTATTTTACTGACGAATAATTAAAGTTTTTTAGGGCAAATAAGCACAGTTTTTTATATGTTCTGGACTGAAGTTGCTGAGTAAACAGCAGGCACAAGGTCTGTTTGGGCCGGACATGAACATTGCTAACAGCTATTGCCTTTGCACTGAATATAACAGTAGCACTTAGATATGAGATTGCTGGGAATAATGTGTTTGACTTCTGCTGGCCAGCTTCCTGATCCATGGGAGGTGAGAATCCATCCATCCATCCATCCATCCATCCATCATCTGCCGCTTGGTCCGGGATCGGGTCGCGGGGGCAGTAGCCTCAG
>JAODJX010000136.1:18688367-18698699 GCA_026776945.1 Isichthys henryi
CTCAATCTAAAGGACGGAGGCACATGGTGCTCAATCTAAAGGACGGAGGCACATGGTGCTCAATCTAAAGGACGGAGGCACATGGTGCTCAATCTAAAGGACGGAGACACATGGTGCTCAATCTAAAGGATGGAGACACATGGTGCTCAATCTAAAGGACGGAGGCACATGGTGCTCAATCTAAAGGATGGAGACACATGGTGCTTAAATGCCACTTTGCCCAACTACCACAAATAGTTTGTGGACGGAGCTTGGAAGCAGTGACGGAAGGGTCTGCTCTCCCTGAATGTTTACTATGACTGGTTAGTGTGAAGAACATCTTGACTGTGGTAACGTGGAGTCACTGGGAGCGCGGCCTCAGTGCAGAGGGCTTCTGCGTACCTTAGAAGCTCTATTTCGACAATCTAAAGTGTAACGCGCAGAGCGGAAGTGACAGTTACGGCCGTGACCAAATCCATTTTCCAATTTGGACGGCGAAAAAAAGGTTGTCCCGACTCTCTTAATTAGGCGTTTTTTGAGAAATCAGAAGGGCACCGCAGGTTACTGTTACAATGGTACATTTGCCCGGCAAACAAGATCAAAACGAACGTGCCGGTGCGCGAAATGAAAATGCACGAGCACATCATCTACAGTCCGGGAGCAACACTGCTTCACCGGAGCCGTTGGAGGGGAAGCGGACGTCGGATGACGTAGCAGCGAGTGTGTCCTCGTTTTCTGGCATCACCAGATAATCCGCAGATTGCCGAAAGCGATATAATGATGTCAGAAGAACTAGAGCCGCGGCTGAGAATGGGGACTCAATTATGCGTATGTTTTTATTTTAATTTTGGGTCTGCAGTTTTCATAATAAGATGGGCAAGGTGAAGTCTGAAGTTCAGAGTTCAATCTTGTTGAAGACAGGTGATGTGATTGGCAGTGTCCTTCCTGTCCTCTCACAGGATGTAAAGGTACAGTGAATGACTCATAATGGATGTATGTGTGTCTGTGCGTGTGTGTGCTCCTAATTCCAACCCCCAGCCATTCGATGAACATCAGGCAAACCCCAGTCACTTCATGATCTGTTGGCTTGCAGGGTCTCCATTCTTCTCCTCCTTCGGTTACTGCTGGTCATCATGCTCCCTGCTGTGAGGTCCCCTATCTTCCTGCCTCCTACCTCAGTAACGCTACCTGAAGTCTAGTTCTTGGCCTTTCATGTACTCTTCTTCAGACTTCTTCTGAAATTCATCTCATATTCTATATTGCTCATTCCAGAAGCATGTTTAGGGGACCCATTTCCTGGAGATAAACAGATGAGCTGTACAGGAAAGGCAGATTTTTGACATGGCATTCTGTGATGTTAAACGGAGGCATGGGGGGGGGGGCTACAATCTGTAAGGTACGGCCTACTAGAAGATTGAAATCAGGCCTCTTGGTGAAAGCGGGGCTAAGTTGCCCATAGCGGAACCTTATTTTTCATTCTGTCCCATGGGGATGACTTTTGTAACAGGGCCACACCCACAGGGTCTCCTACTGCTCTATAGATGGATGTCATTCTAAGTACCTGGCCTGTCCCCAGCCAAGCGGCCCCAACGCGCTATCGGGCCCCGGCAAGTCGTGGGCCGTTAACTGGAGGGCCAAGTCGGGGTCCATCTCTCTGTGAGACGATTCACTGTGGAATGCAGGGGCATAAATCGGGGTAGCACTCATCAGCCAACATCACGGGCTGTTTAGTAGGCTAAGTTAGCCAATCAGATAAAGAATATCAAGGAGGGAATGGTAACCCCTCCTCTCTACAGGACGTGCCGTAGAGCATAATTGGTTTGGGGCTTTACATCATATACTTCTATAGCTACATAATTTTATATCGGCCCACTTATACCATTTCCTTTCTTGTCTGCCTTCTGTCACCTGGGAAAACTTTATTTCATGCCGGGCACACTTTGTTTCTGTTGGGGTGATTCTGACATCATAAATCTCGAGGTGGAGAGAAAGGCACATTGCTCACAGGATGTTTGCATTCCCCTCTGCGCTGGGTCGGCAACATTGGCCATTAAATCACATATTGGGTAGATTTTCTACTAGGGACTGTGTCCACATGCCTGTCCAGTCTGACCCAGATTTTTCCCCTGGTTGAAAGTGTACACGCCAGTAAAGTTAACAGAGGAAATCGTAACAGCTATATTTAACCAATGTATCAATCAGACTTATTTTGCATAGCTCCTTCTCAAAGACATGGTCTTCACAAAGCACTTTTCAGGGACTTGCCGTAATGTATCCAGAGGGAATAACACAAGAAATGCCTTATATATAGTGAAAAATGAAAACCTTTTCCTTACCCCTTCAAAGAGGACAATTGAGTTCTCCAGTGCTTATAATATTCAGTGCCATACAGCTGCAGGAATGTGCAACTGTATCCATCCTATTTGTTTCTGGACACAGACCTCACTCGAACTTTGTATCTACGTTATTTCATAGCATTTTTCCCGTTGAACCCTCAAAATCTGCACCCTCGATAGCAGTATTTTAGTGCCAATTGTCTCTTGAGAATGAGGTTTCCGGCCGCTGCATGAAGCTTATTGCTACCGACGCTGCTAAGCAGTGCAGCATGTCAGTACGAGTGGCTCCTTGGTTTCATTTTCATTGGAAATGGGTAAAGTCCACATGTGACAAATTTACAGTTGTGTTTGATCCCTTGGATTCTCCTTCTGCATTGTTTCCAAAGCAAGCATGTAAGATTGCTGACTCACTTTCCCATCTTGCTTGGTTTAAAAAAAAATGCTTTGATCAGTGAATTATTGCATTAAGACGACAACGTGAAAGCATCTCTTTTATCTACACAAACCCAAAAGGTCTTTGCGTATTTACATATTGAACTCCAAACCACATCAGATTCCTCTTGTCTTTAGCCTCTCTTCCTCTGCACCACTCTAGATCTCAATCGCTCAGCCGCTGTCACAGGCTGGATGCTTTCCTCTCAGGTGGAAATTATTACACAGGAACATTATTCAAGTAGAAGTTTTGGTGATGATAGCTGGCCAACCTCATTAGGCAAGACGTCAGCCTAAATCGACTTTTTTGCAGGATGCCGGACACATGTTGGTTTCCTCTGTATGGGGACTAATTCAGTACGTTTCCTCGTGCTTGATTTAGATGGTCCATTTCTGTTTTTGGCGTCGCTGTTGAATTTTCCCAATCTAAATCGTAAAGCATCTGCGACCTACAAGTCAGCAACTCAAATCCTTACCCACTCATGTGCATCACCTGCCTGAGTTTATCAACTGTGTAAATCACAGCGGAGACGGCGGTAGGCCATCTGTGATGTATGCCACCATTGGTCACACCAGGCAGGGATGTGGAATGCCACATCATCATCAACAACTTTTTTTCTGCTAAGGTCACAGAATGAGACCTTTATACTAATATTTTTTTTGCCAGCTGACAAAATAGATGAGCATAACCCGGAAATGAAATACAATGAGTTTGTTTTTTAGGCATATTTCTGAGGGTCCCTTTATGAGAATGTGAGCTGTGTGCCTGTGTGACGATGTGTGGAGCTACAGTTTCCCTCCAACACTCGAGCGGCATTGTGTGTTTTCACACAGCCAGGAAACACGATGATGACTCATTAATACTCCATGACAGTAATCAATTAACTGGTCCTTAGAAACGAGAATGATACGATGTACTTATCATTGCTGTCGCATTACTATTTTTTTATGGGACTATATATTTGTGTAAACAACATTCATTGCACATAAGAAGTCTGTAAACATTTAACATGCTCTATGATTAAAACTGAACAGTGCACTTAGACGTATCTGCGAATGATGTGATATCAGAGCATTGTGAATGTAACACAGGCACCATGGCAACCATGGAACAGGAAGTGCAGACACCATGAGGCCCTCATGGTAAACTGCGGGCTTCCTGCTGGACACTGTCCCAGTGACGGAGCCCACTGCCCGTGCAGCCCTGCCTCACGCTCACTAATCGAAACCGCTTTCCTCCTACTCCAGCCATCTGTCTCCCATCAGGCCCGAATTAAGTGGCAGGAACAAATTAATTAGATTGTGTATGTATACAGACAGTGGCGCACACACACGCGTGCACTTACTCTTGTGTGGCCAGTATTTCCCCGGTAAGGACGCATGCTGGTCACGTTTTCGTTTTATTATCAGAGGTTATTTTTAAACATCTTTTAGCTCTTTCTGTCGGATGTGCTCACATTTTAGATCGGCGCTAATTTGGGGTGATCTCACTGTTTCCTGAAATTCCGCTTAATAATTCCCACTTGCTCATTTTAATCCAGTTTAGCCCACCTACTATCCTGTGCATGTTCTCAGCGAATATGACCAGCTTTTAAAAGCATGTTGTTTTTGTTGTTTATTTACTAATTACTTTTATGTCAGTGGGCTTGGTCTGGGGAAAGGATGAATAGAGGTGCTTGTGGTCCTGAAGCGGGGTCTGTCAGCTAAGCTCCTCTTTAGGAGAGAAACTAGGCTGGTTGGCAAGGCTTGCTGATGCCAGATTCCAATACGGTCCCTTCTTTTGGACCTAGCACTCTCTCTAACCAGGCAATCGCAAGGTCAGGTGCAGATCAATGCAGGCCGGGCTCCTCTTTTCTACCCCCCCCCCCCACATCACATTTCGCTCTGAGAAAGAGGAACAGAGTCCATTCACCTCCTCCTGCCCAGCCACTTAACTTCCTGAAAGCAAACACTCTAACTTACAGTAAAATCCACCCCCCGCCACCCAATGCAGTCCAAAGAGGTTTGTTAAGTCCTTTTCCAAAGTACCCCCCCCCACTCTGTGCCCCATTAATTGCGCCATCTAAGAGATGCGTGTGCATTTGTGGGACTATTCAGAGGCAGACTTAGTATTAATTTCACAACTATTAGACTAACAGCTAAAATGTAGGAAAACACCCGACATATAGTGAACTACAGAGCGCTGGTGATGTCTGTTGGGATGAGTGACAGGAACACACAGGCAGGGTTGAGTAATAAGGGGGGCTGGATAGGAGAGGAACATGGTGTCTGGCTCAGTCAGTCATCAGTACCCCGGTGGTACTGAGCAGGTACAGGCCATGGCAGTCAGCCGCACAGTGGCCTCCGAGCCTCTAGGGCCTCACTGCCTTGGAGGTTCCTGGAGCCCATGTTGAGTGAGAAAGAGACTTTCCCTTTGAGTGCATTTTCTGTGAATTGCATAATTCATAATATTGTGATACAGCAAAAGTAGTTCTCCAGGTGCTTCAAGGGTGACCGACGACAGAGGATGATGATGCAGCAACAGAATTCTGCAGGATCCCAAGATGTGGGCACAGACACAGGGACTGATTTCAAACTGAGTGCTGATTCTTTTTGCTGAGCTTTCCTGTGTCAAAGCAAATGAAAGATTATTAAGCAGATGCACAACAGTACAGCTGACGGTGGTAGATGTAGGCAAGGAAATGAGGTTTCTTGAGAGCTCCCAAGAGTAAGTAGAAATATGCAAAGAAAATAAGTAAAATATTTTTTTAAATACTACTATTATAAGATGTGCAAGTGTGCAGATTTTCCTAATTGGCAAACCAGCTACTGAGTAGGTTGTGTGTATATGTGTGTGTGACCCCGTAAACCAAAATGAGTGTTTAAACATAGTATGTACCGTTCTTTCTGGATGAGGGGGTAACCCTATCCAGGATCCCAGCAAAGTGGTCGAGTTTCAATGCATGAGCCCCTGGGAGACCCCGCCCCCCCCAGGGTACCACAACTGCAAACACAGCCGAGGGAGGTGAGGGTCCCCCTGGTGGTGGAGTGCTGACCCGGTATCCCTGCTATTTTGGTTGGACACATGTCTCCTTTCACTTCTCCCTGAGCTCCGAGGTTTGGGGGAGGTGGGATGCCGAAGCCGGCCGACGAAAACGTCGTGTTATTTGTACCCAGCAGGGGAGTAACGTCTCCTTCTATTTTAGGCCGATGTCTGTTCACTGACAGGAGTGACATCACACTGTTAATGACCTCCATTATCTCGGGCCGCTTTGAAGAAAAAGATGGTGCCGAAGTAAATATTTTCCTTCGTGTTCCTGAAACCGAGGTCACGGTTCACTGAGTCACACTTCCAACTTTTCATGGTTTATCATCGTTACCGTCTGCTGGCGCTGGCTTTTGGCACCGTCGGGGAAGACTGCCGGAGCGCCCCCTCCCCCCTCGCCCCGCCCCGCCCTCGCCGGCATGGCCATCACTACATCACTACCGTCTCCTGGCCTCCTTCCCAGCTTCTATTTCCAGTCACCGGTGAAAGATTCACATTAAGAGGCCACTTTGATTAGCGTGACGAATTTAGCCCTCGGCAGAGCTGCAGCTCCTAGTCTCGTAATTGGCGGCCTTTACTTTGCGCTGTCAGTCACTCCTGCTGCTGCCCAATGGGAGCCAGAGAATTAGCGTATGACAAATGGGTTAAACCTGTTGGCAGTTGATGATCCATCCCACCGTGGGGGGTGGCGTAAAAGCAGGTCAGATGAAGCGAGTGGCATGAGGTTTGAACTGGCCTGCAGTGCATGAGTGATGCAGATGTACGGCACATGAGAAGATGTTTACAGATTAATTAACCCAAGCTAAAAGCATGTGCATCTACACTACAAAATGTACGCATCTTTCTTTTGGGTAGCTCAGTGAGTAGTTACCTCACACCCCCCAGGACTGGGGGTTCACGTTCTGCCCCCGTTCTGTGTGTGTGGAGTTTGCCTGTTCTCCCCGTCTCACATGCATTTCCTTCAGGTTCTTTAATTCCTTCCCAAAGTCTGAAAACTTGTATTTCGGCTAACTGGTATCTCTGAATCTTCTTGTTGTGAAGTGAGTGGGCCTCGGGGCGAGTGGTTCTGTCCCCCCGCTGTGCCAGGGCAATGCTCCTAAAGCACCTACCCACACTAGCTAGTACAGAATTAATGCAAGTCAAAACACTTCCCATGCAGGGAGGTGCTCCGGTGCATGGATATGGGTCGGGCAGGACCCACCCGCTTTGTGGAGGGCAGGAACTGACAGCTTTACGGCGGCGGGGACCACAGCCCGAGCTGAGGAGTGGAGGCATTCTGCGTAAACAACACTTAAACGGTGCTGCAGACACGTACCACTGACGGCTCTGTGGCGGATTCAGAGAGATAATGAAAGGCTGCTGGTTCAGGCCGCACTGATGTCAGGGAAGCAAAGAAGATAGACTGGCAATATAACGCGCCGACTTCGATAGCTGACCTCAGGAACCGTGGGAAAGTCAGTACTGGAGTAGGATTTCCAGTGGAGTTGTGTTGATTTTCCATGCGTGGCAAAGCAAATGGCTTAAGAGATACAGAGAGAGTACGGTGAAATTTTCTAGACTCCTGGTCAAGGTGGATTGTGCCAACCTGGGCTGAGGTGTCTGAGTGACTCGGCACCTCCGTGGTTCAGGAGGAAACGTGTTTCATTCAGCATGGTCATGGTATGAAAACCAGTTTGAACTAAAGTTGGGCGACATGTCCCAGTTAGGTTTTCCAAATGAGCCGATCAGATATTCCTAGAAAAAATGGCAATGGTGAAATGAACTGAGCCTAGTGCGACATCTGGAGGAAGTGACCCCGGCGACCCCCCCCACATGGCCGCACTTGGCAACCTCACGGCTCAGCTGTTCATGAATACATGAATCCTCCACAGAAAAGAAGCGCTATTCACACCAGGGAATGTCTGGGACATAATCCACTAAGGCTTGTGGCGTTGTCCTGATCTCCTCTGTCAGGAAGGACTTTTTACATTTGCATTACATTTACATGCATTTATTTGGCAGTTGCTTTTGTCCAAAGAGACGAATAAGTGAGGCGGACAGTTTATTACAAGCATACAGCTGCCAGAGAGCCAGCAAGGTATGAGTTCTGCTGCTAGGCTGAGTGAGAGACCAGTAACAAGGGTGAGCTAGGATTGGAGCAAGAGATATACAACGTGGTACAGAAACACCTCAAGAACCTAACAGAAGGGCCCCTGAAAAACACCGTAATGACTAGATTGTAATGAGTCAAGTGACGAAACACAAGCGCACCGAGTGTTGGCAAGTGTGCACAATCCTGGGATAGGGTTGCGCATCCATAACATGGCTGGAACATGTGGTTGCACGGTTGTGCTGAGATTGGCTGCTAAGCGTGTCTGTAGATCAGCCAGTCTGGAAGGTCTCCACAACGGGAGGGATCTGGGACTGCAGCCTATATCAATGATATAGTGGAACAGGACTGTTATTGTGTTCCGCTGTAATACCAGTGAGTATTATCTCAATCTGAGTATTAATCCATCCATCTTCTAACCCAGTGTTTCCCAGTCCAGTCCTCAGGATCCCACAGACAGTCCATGTTTTTGCTCCCTACCAGTATCTGCTAGGGAGTTGGGATGGAGCAAAAATGTCGACAGTCCGGTAGGAACTCGGAGGGAGCAAAAACATGGACCGACTGTGGGTCACCAAGGACCAGATTGGGAAACACTGACCTAACCGCTTATCCTGGTCAGGGTGACAGGAGGCCTGGAAGCTGTTCCAGGCAGAGCAGGGCACAAGGCTGGGTACATCCCAAACAGGATGCAAATACTCTCAGGATTAATGCACAAGAACTGTCAATTTTTATTAGGAAGTGCATTTGTAATTACATTATTTCAATAATTGTCATAAAAAATAATTGCATTATTGTGAAAAATGTCTTGGATGCATTGGGGTCCCATCCTGGGTTGTTCACTGCCTTGTGCCCATAGATTCCGGGATAGGCTCAGAACCCCCTGCATCCCTGAATAGGACAAGCGGTTACAGAAAATGGATGGATGGATGGATGGATGGATGTCTTTGATGCCTAACGAATTGCTGGAACCATATCAGATAAAATCCCAGGTTTTCCATTCTCATTGCTTTCCATTGGAGGCTGAGTGCATTCTGAGCGGTGTGATCATGGGTCATAGCAGACATATAGGCCAGCTCACCCTGGCGGTCTCCCCTCTGTGCTCATTAAGGGAAATGGGCCATTTTAGTGGTGGTGGGTGGGGGGCGGGGGTGTCTATCCATGCAAACAAATGGATTTTGGACAAATGTTTTTGCTTGCTTCGCTAAGGGGCGTGTCCATGTCCCCTTCACTGCCCAGCCTCTTGACATTCCATTCCCTGAAGCAATGAGTCGTGAGTCAATCCAGACTGAAGAATCCACTGAGGATGTTTATTAACAGATCAATGATCCTCCCCCAGTGAGTCGGGGGGCGATGGCACTGAAGCACCAGGTTTATGGGGAAGCACCTTGCACTTGAATCGCGTCTGATGCATTTCTGAGGAATACGTGGTTGCCGGGAAGCACTGAGTTCAGGATGAGGCTTCCCTATAGTTTTTGCAGTATTTCTAAAGTAACAAATGGTGGCCCATGCAAAAAAAAAAAAAGGATTAAATAGAGTGGTGAGTGGATGGAAATGCTGTGTTTTTAAGTTTCGGCACGCTTCTGCTGATCTGGACCAACCCCACATCCACAGACAGCCGCATCGTACGCAGATCTTTAATCCCAACATATACACACTGTTTTGGCCAAATGCCACCCGAAGCACTATAGGCCTCCCCAGCATTCAGTGTCTGTTTTTCAGGTCAGTTGTGGGTTGAGTGTTTCGGTGATGAGTCGGCCTGAGAGGCAGACGTGAATGAGAGTGGACAGGAGGTCCCGCTTAAGAGACCGTGTCCTGGTGTCGACATGCGGCATTTCCAAAAAAAAAAATTCCAAGTTGTCTTAATTTCTGCATGTCTTGGCCACCCATGAGCAGGCTGATTGAGATTTACAGTTGTTTTTTTCCATCGAGGGGTGGTGGCTCCCGGACAGTGAGACCCCTTGATAGACACACATTCCTTTTTTATAATTTTTTCACAGGGGGCTCACGGTGTCCACGCTCCAGACAGGCTGGTACCCCTCCTGAAGAATCCGCGTTCTTGCCCATGCCGCTGGCACGGAATCTCCACCCGTCAGCCCTGCAGCTGTCGGGCATTTGTTATTCTGAAGGGGAAAAAAATTACTCTAGTACTTTGTTGAATTTCTTTCCTTTCCCATTCTCTTGCACATACATCTGCACATGTCCGCACAAATGTGTGACTCACATCACCCTCAATGGCTACACTGTGTGGATCAGAGACTTGTAGCTGGCTGTGAATGTAGACAGGAACTCCAATGCATAGCAGCAACGCAGAAATAAGTTTAGTGTGTGGCCCAGGTAGGGATACACGGGACTGCCATTTTCCTCTAGATTTTAGCATAATCAATTCAATTCAATTTCAATTCAATTTATTTTTATATAGCGCTTTTCACAACAAGGTTGCCCCAATGCGCTTTACAGGAGTGTGTTTTGGA
>JAODJX010000136.1:18762369-18781392 GCA_026776945.1 Isichthys henryi
TTGTTAACTGTCTGTTTAAACTTATTTCACCAATCAACTCTGCGCGGGCCACTATGGGCCCCATCTTTTAAAACCCATTTTTTTTTTTCCTTTTTTTTGGTTTTTGTTATTTGGGGGGGGGGGGGGGGAGATGAGATTAAGGTCCGTCTTCGGTGCCAGATGGCTGCATCTCGGCCTACTCATGCCGGACAGCAGAAGCTGTAATGAGCGGCTAAGATTCCCCCAATCCGTACTGATTACGCTTATTACAGGGCAGCAGAAGCAGAGAAAATCATCCTGATCTATTTATTTTCACACCCTGGGGAGGCCGGAGGCTCAGGGGGGTGGAGGGGTAGGGGTTCAGAATTCAGGAAGAAGCTGATCCTTGTCATGGCCCAGGCTTAATTTCACCAATGGACCATGATGTACATGCAGACTCGTAATAAGCTATCAGGATGTATCGAACGTGAGCGTGAGTACAGCCCTGACTGCCACAGGGGTGTCGAAAGGAAAAGGTTCTTTTTCATAAGGTGTCCTAATTAGTACTTCAGGATCGTTTCAGAAATATTTTTTATAAAGTATACAGTAAAAAAAAAATTCATCTATCGCCCTGCTTGGCTCGAGCTCTGGTTACAGCTGACATCATTCCCGGCAGCTTTGGAGTTATGTACTCGGACGAGAGGGTTTGGATGGGATGCCAGTCAATCTCAGGGCACACACCCACACACACATGTCTGGTAACCATATCTTTATGGGGACCGCTCATTCATTTCTGTGGAAAAAATGCTAACGCTAACTATGACAACCTTAACCCCCACCCTGCCCTAAGCATAACCATAAGTAACCAAGAAAAATACAAGAGTTTTTGCATTTTTACTTTTTTATAGCAGTCACTGATTTTTCTAAAATACAATTTTCCCTTATGGGGACCAGGAAACCGGTCCCCATAAGGGGAAAAAAAACGGATATTTATCACGTTATGGGGACATTGTGTCCCCATAAGGATAGATATACCCGCTCGCACACACACAGACACACACACACACAGACACACACACACACACAGACTCCCTATAAACCTTACGGCTGGATGTGCCTGTTTTCCAGCTCACAACTTAACAGACTCACAGGAAGTTTTTGACACTGCAAGTCTCTCTATCTTATATTTATTTTATATATATTTTTAATGCTTCCAATTTCACAATAGGTCAGCCCCCACCTCAACCCCCCCCCACACACAGTTCTCTGTTTTTTGTTCCCTCACCTGCACCCACTCCCCCACAATTCCTTCACGCCTCGCAGTTTGAATACCTCTGCCCTAGACGGTCCCATTTTTCAGTGCTATTTACCACACTCTCTGATTATGACGACACTCCTGCTGATAAGATTCCAGCCGCTCAGTGTGTGTCATGTCTCCAGTGGCCAATTCTCATCCAGGGCTGGAATAGCTCTCCATGCCCACTTGACCCCATTTCTCACGACCCCAGAAATCGGCGGCGGACGGCAAGCGTCAGGAGATCATTGTCTTGGACTCAAAGAGGAGTAATGCCATCAACATCGGCCTCACCGTGCTGCCCCCCCCACGCACCATCAAGACGGCCATCCTGAACTTCGATGAGTACGCTTTGAACAAGGAGGGCATTGAGGTGAGAGCCCCGTGTGGCGTCTCTGGGGGGACTCTTCAGCATTCCTCCTAACATAGTCCATTGAGAAGAAGTGTGCTTGAACCCATTCAGGCTGTTTTTATAGTGATTCATTGTGTGATGAACACGTCAGTCATAATACCTAGAGTGTAGTTTATCCTTCTGAAAAAAGTACCATCTCAGTGGAGCATCTCAGAGCATTTGTTATATTTACAGTTGAGCATTGACCAGCCAAAACCATTTATAAGAATGTTTTATATTCATAATTATGTCAGTCCAAGATTAATGACTTTCTATGGGGAGATACCTGACACTGAAACTCCTTTACACCACATTTCACAGTTATACCAGTGCAAAAGGCAGAATAAATCATATCATTTTTTATTATAGACTTAAATCAGCACATAATCTCTGATTACCCAGTGCCTTTAGTGCTCTGTGCTCTCTCTCTCTCTCAATGGGATCTTGCCCATCCTGGCTCAGTCCTCTGAACACTCCCTTCCCCAGCTTCCCCACCTTCCCCACCTTCCTCAGCTTCCCCACCTTCCCCAGCTTCCTCAGCTTCCCCACCTTCCTCAGCTTCCCCACATAGCGGAACATCACACAAAGACAGGACAGTATAAACAACACGCTGGCCTTGATCACTTCACCTTTAATTTTCTTTCACAAATGCGCCTATATC
Source organism: Isichthys henryi (assembly GCA_026776945.1). Lineage (NCBI taxonomy): Eukaryota > Metazoa > Chordata > Actinopteri > Osteoglossiformes > Mormyridae > Isichthys > Isichthys henryi. The sequence goes on from JAODJX010000136.1 coordinate 18,764,674, forward strand.
ATTTTTTTTTTGACCGTTTAGATCATTGAATTTCCAAGCTGCACTTTATTTCTTAATGTCTTAGATTTGTTTTGGTTGATTCATTTGATCCACCTTGCAGCTCGTAACAGCTGATTACATGTGAGGTCGGACTTTGTACAGACAGATGTCAGATTTCCTGCTCTTCCCTTCTCCTTGTTCCATGTGCTCATTACCTCCCTCCCTCTCTCTCTCCTCCCTGTAGAAAATCCTGACCATGATCCCCACAGAGGAAGAGAAGCAGAAGATCCAAGAGGCACAGCTGGCCAACCCGGAGGTACCCCTGGGCAGCGCTGAGCAGTTCCTCCTCACCCTGTCCTCCATCAGCGAGCTCTCCGCCCGCCTGCAGCTCTGGGCCTTCAAGATGGATTACGAGGTCATGGAGAAGGTGGGAGTCTCCCGAAATGTGCTCCCTATCCACAGTCCCTCTCACACACACACTGTCGTCATGGATCACTGGAAACTGGAAACTTCCATAGGGAAATTGACTTCATCAAACAGTAGGTTGAGTGTCCTGTGCGGGGGGGCGAGATGAGGGGGGCTGAACTGAAGAAGCTTGTGTGTTCTTCTGCCAGGATGGACCCCTTACATTCTTAAAAATTTTCATTTAAAATGGCTAAATATTTATTCTTAAAATCCCTGGCAGGAGCCACTACTAAGAGCATAATTACTCCAGGATGCAGACTCCTGAGAGGCGTATTTTAGTAGTTTACAGGGAATAACACTTTGTGCTGAATGAAAAACACTGTAATTAGAGCCATATTTATTTGCTCTTTAATATAGCAATGATCACTGAAGCCAGAACTTTACCTCAAAGAGACCAGCTGCAGCACACCTGTTACACAGTACTTATCCCACACAAATAGTCCTCATCCCCCCTCACTCCCCCTGCCACCCACCCCATCCCACAGGAAGTAGCTGAACCACTGCAGGACCTGAAGGAAGGGATGGATCAACTGGAGAAGAACAAGACACTGCGACACATCCTATCCACACTGCTGGCCATCGGGAACTTCCTCAACGGAACCAACGTGGGTGACGAGGGTGGGGTGGGGTGGATGGGGGGGTGAGGGAGGCTGGGCTAGGCGGGAGACGCAGAAGGCTGGGTCCGGGCAGGGAGACACGTAAGGAGGCTGGGTCCGGGCAGGGAGGCACGTAAGGAGGCTGGGTCGGGGCAGGGAGGCGCGTAAGGAGGCTGGGTCGGGGCAGGGAGGCGCAGAAGGAGGCTGGGTCCGGGCAGGGAGGCGCAGAAGGAGGCCAGCTGCCGAGGTTAGCAGGCTGCTTTGAGTGACATAACGAGCTCATTAGCAGCAGAGATGTCACATCTGAAGACTGGGTCATGCTCCAGCCATCTTTCGTACCCTTATCCAGTATGGGGGCGCAGAATGGATTGAATTGTGTGTTTAATTTCAGAATGGAGTGAGTGTGGCAGCAGGCAGAATCACGAGAGAGACCTTGGGAAAGTGGGTGGCAGATTTGTATTATAACAAATGGGATTTTGTCATTCCATCTATACGGGGGGGGGGGGTAAAGCTTCACAAGATAATGCTCCCTCAGAACCATGGCATCAACTACAAACGTGTGCGGCATGACCCCCCCCCCACCCACCATGTAGTATAATGTGTATTTTAAGTATAATCAACACAGAGAATTACAGAGCAGAAAAATTATTGAGTGTGTGACAAAATTAACTGTGAATCGTAATGGGAAAAAGTAGTAATAAAATTCGATTAACAATAAATAATACAGTGGCTAGTGCCACTGGGGGAGGGAACCACGTCCTATAAGAAGGGGGGGGGGCCAGAAGAGAGTTGGGGGAAGAAGCTGTCCCAGCGTCTGGCACATTCATTTCTTGTGTTTTTCTTCATTTTTTTTGCCTCTGTGTTTATCTTCAGGCGAAGGGCTTTGAGCTGAGCTACCTGGAGAAGGTCCCGGAAGTGAAGGACACAGTACACAAGCAGTCCCTGCTGCATCACGCCTGCGCCATCGTCGCCGAGAACTTCCCCGAGGGCTCCGACCTCTACTCCGAGATCGGGGCCATCACACGGTCAGCAAAGGTACCACACGCCACATAACCGGGGAAAGCAGGCCAACGCCTGTTGCTTTGTCGCAGTATTGACTGTATACCTAAACAGCAGTGTAATTAGAAATTGTGCTCACATATTGATGATAATGAGTTTATATGCTTCCAATTTATCAATATGATAAATGGAGATTAACCCGATTATCCACAGGAATCTACTTCTACATTCTCTGCATAAAACTGCATTCCTTTGTCGTAATATATTTTAGTTCGTTTACCGTGCAGAACACATCCTGCACAGAACTTGTTTTTGCTCCACATACTGACAGCCTCATCCATTAACAATAATACTTTTTAAAGAATATCTATCAAGCTTTATTGCTCTTTACCACTCTTTCCAAATCCGGTCCTCAGGGACCCACAGTCGGTCCGTGTTTTTGCTCCCTCTGAGCTCTCGACCAGATTGTTCACATTTGTGGTCCCTCTCAGCTCGTAAGGAAACATCTATTAATAGATATTAATTCGACAGTCGTGTTATTATTATTGTGGAATTGTTCATTGATTGGTGTTCTGTTTCATGTCCCTGCCAGCAGCTGGGATAGAGCAAAAATGTGGACTGTCTGTGGGTCTCCAAGGACCGGATTGGGAAGCACTGCTCTTTACAGTCCTCCCCAGTTGTCCCCCCAGCCAAATCCTTTGCAGCATTATATTAGACTTGGCAACCTGCACTGTGTTTCCCATACTGCTGCGGATTCTCTCTGCCGCGTTACGCTCCCCTGACGTACTGCTGATAGGTTCTTAGAAGGTGCTGATGTAACAGCCAGAGGAATTCCAGGCAGACTGACCCCGCTCCCTCCATCCAAGAATGCTGGTCCTGCTTAATCGAGGTTGACTGGTGATAGAACCCAGGCTCAAACCAGGTTTGACCTACAGACCCCCCCCCCTGCAAGAGGGACGGTCACCCTCCCAAGCTGAGCTCCTTGGGAATGTCATGCACGCATTGGATGTTGTTCCATACTGTCACGTGGCAGTGTGAGTTTGACCACTGAGGATTTGTGTTCCTTTTCTTCAGGTGGACTTTGACCAGCTGCAGGAGAGCCTCATTCAGATGGAGAAGCGGTGCAAGGCATCATGGGACCACCTGAAACTTATCACTAAGCACGAGATGAAGCCAGCACTGAAACAGAAGATGTCGGAGTTCCTTAAGGACTGCGGCGAGAGAATAATCATCTTGAAAATTGTACATCGTAGAATAATCAACCGGTATGCTTAACATTTAACTGTTCTTCCGTAATCATACTGATAAATATCACATTATTTGTGAAAGCTGAAGAGCATCCTTGCTGTTTTTTTGTAGCTGTTCATATCATTTCTGCGTACAGGTTCCACACGTTCTTGCTGTTCCTGGGCTACCCTGCCTATGCGGTGCGCGAGGTGAGTGTCCACCGCTTCAGCAAGACCGTGAGCGAGTTCGCCCTCGAGTACCGAACCACACGCGACCGCGTTCTACAGCAGAAGCACAAGAGGGCCAACCACCGGGAGAGGAACAAGACCCGGGGCAAGATGATCACAGAAGTGAGTCTCAACCCTCAGACACATTGGTGGCCATTCGATCTGGGCCCTGAGGATAATGAAGAGGGATGTGTACAGGGATGGGGCCACAGGCGCATTGAAAGCTGAAAGCTGATTGGCTCTTAGAGTGCCCCCTTCCCTGTCGCTCACTGATTCAGAACATTTCATTGGCTAATGATGAGGTCGGCCCCTTCTTATGCTCCACACCTGAAAAAATCCGAGAATCATCCCTAATGGTGAAAACACTCTGACTCATTTGCTGGTCCTGCTGCAGCTTTGGGTGAGATTGTGAGTCCAGGCATGTCTGGCTAAACCTTACACCCTCATCACAGCACTCTCACTGAGAGCTTGATTCTCGTCGCAGGTTCGCTGGGAAGGATACTGCATTTTTTATACACCTCAGACACACGGTCTATGCTCATGCCTCGCTTTGTATACCTCACGCAGCATTTACATTCTCATGACCTTCCAGCGCATAAACATCCTTCAGTCACAGTCCACAGTCCAGTGGCCCCGCATTTCTGTTCCTGGTCTCCTTAAACAAAGTTAAATGGGAGCGGATCACAAAGCAGCTGTTGGGGTCCGACCCCGCGGGGGCTCTGATGCGACTCCCTGACACACATGGTGTTACTCAGCACACAGCTTATATTTGTTTTGCGACTGCTTTTGGGGGGATTTTTTTCTCTATTTGAAGCAGGAACTGGTTCAGTTTTTCTGGGGGGAGAGACCCCAAAGGAAACCCATAAAGAACCCAAAAATAAGCAGGACAGAAGAGCAAAGTGTAAATCTCTGGCTGGGCTCCACTAGTACAATCTCATGACTTCATCTTCCTTGGCTCTAGTTGTCTATATGTCGCAGTGAGACTGCTGAGTGGGATGTTTGGTCTATAAAAACGATGCAACTATCCAACTAGGGTGTGAGTCCTAATCATTTGAGCCCCCCATGTGTTAAACATGGGCTCATGGGCCTAACTCATCCACCACCCTGACTCATGGGGGGTGAGGAGAGGCCCCCTAGCAAAGGAAAGCGATTTGGCCAGCTGTGTCTGGCTTCTGAATCTTCAGCTCTTCTCCTGCTCCTCTGTGGGGATTATTGTCAGGGTGCGGACAGAGAATGGTGGAGGGAGCTGTTGTTCATGCACACGGTGACATAAATCTAAGTAACGCTGACAACAACATGGTAACTTAGCAACAGTAGCGACAGCACTAATACCGTAGAATCACCAGGAGACCGCTGATGACATAGCTGGTATATTACTGCTTCTGAAGTACCTTTTAATTTATTATTACGTTGCAGCTGAAGTATCTCCCCATATCAGTGGCATCACAACAGAAATAGCTTGTTAGCTGAGCAGAATGGAGCTTCAAAACGTTCACCTGACACTCAGATGACTATAACTTTCTCCCCTGATGGCCAAGTGAATGCAGATGACAGAACCAGCAGCAATCAGCCCCAGCTCCTTACACAAGTTCCAAGGCCAGCTTGCTCCAAGGTCCTCCGGGGAGGGAAGCTCACTGCCGGATGACTGCTGAGTGGCTCAGCTGGCTGGGTCTCTGTGCCTGTGATCAGAGAATTGCCAGGTCGAGCCCCAGCCTTTGCAGAACAGTCACGTGTCTGTGGGTCATTGAGCAAAGGCCTTGACCACCAGGGGCAGATAAAATAAAGCAAATAAAGGATCTATTTTTAGCCTGTCCATCAGAGTAGAGTGGCAGCCTTCACTCATGCACGATATGTACAGGTATGTAATTAAGCACAGTCATGCAATCTCTTGCAACAAACTTCAGCAGTAGATTGGGTGGTTGTGTGGTGGGGGGGTAGTGACATTTCATTTGGCACCACCATTATATGGCATCTTTACAAACCCTCAACTTAGCGACATCTAATGAAAGAAGAATCCAGAAGAGTATTAGGCTATTACAGCAGCAATGGGCCAACTAGCTTCATAGCTCTTGGTTTTGGAGAGAGATGCTGGGTGAGCTGGTGCCCACATGCTTTGGGTCATGCTCATCGCTGTGTGCAGAAGCTTGGAGAGGTGCTCTGAAAGGCAATATGCCATTGCAGCAGTGAGATCTATCCCCGCATCAGGCACCTCTTCCAGCTCTGATCCAGCTCCAAACTTAAAGTCCCTCCCCCAGCCAGCAGAGGGCGGCCTCTACACTGCAGCATGTTTGGCTTGGCTGCCTGCTCTGACAGTTCAAGGGGACCCTAATTCAATAACTGTGTGAAATTCCAAACCTCTGGATGTCCCCACTTGCGGAACAACGAACTCTCTGAGACCTGACCCATCCTATATATATAAAAGCAGGTTCCAACCTGTGAAATAACTGCTTTATGAAGTAGACAGTATATATACAATATTGTTTTCCATCACTTCTTAACAACAACCCAGGATCTGATGTCTGTTTCCTTTTTTTTCAACCCAGGATCTGATACGAAATTTTTATTTTTCTCAAATGCTCAACGTGTGTGTCCTTTGACTTTTTAATATCCTGTACAGTCCTCTTAAAAAAAACCAACAAACAGTCTGTAGAAACATGGAATTGTATTTGACTCGCATTGAGGGACAGACATGTGGTATGTTCTTTATTCTCTGGTGCATTGGGTGGGTTGAAAAGAGACTGGAGCTTGCTGGGGAGACGGTGGAATTTTCCTCCCCCATGTACCCTTTTCTCTTTTTAATATTAACACCTAACTATTTCGCAGACAATTTCATGCACAACTGAGGAAGCAGGGTCAGCCAGTCTCTGGATCAGTTACGGTCGAGGGTTTTGCTCAATCTGGTGACCCTCCTAACCCACAGATCCGCACATCACCCTCTTATCCTTCACTCCTTAATCTTTGTGTTCTCTAGAGCGATGATGAAGAGGACACTCAGGTATGCGTGTGAGTTCGAGTGCACAGGCTGATGTTTGATATGCATGCAGAGTGGTCTGGGTGTGTGTGCAGAGCACATATATGATCCTGAATGCAAACCGAAGTTTTTTGTGGTAACTAACACGAAAACCCCCTTTGTCCCCAAATGCTAAGTGTGAGATGCTGTGTTTGATTAAAAAAAAATACTCACAGCTGTATAAATTACGGGTGACTATAACTATTATGGAATTCGGAATATAAAGTCGCGAAAGGAAATATTGTGTCACTGTGTTCCATTAAAAATGACACTGGATATAGTCATGTACGTTTGGACCTTTTGATGTGTCATGTTGTTTGTTTAAAAAGGAAATGTCATGAACTGTCCCTGAAATTCCTTGTGCCAGAAGTATAATATATCCAGTAGATGGCACCGTAGAGCCTTCAAATTATTATGCTTAGTGAGCACTGTATTGGAAGGTCTATTACGTGTAAATACTAATTTATTTTTAACAGACAAAAGAAAATCCATTCTTTAAAACATGAGCACATAGTTTTTTTGGTCAATCACTAATTAGGCAGAAATGTCAGGGATATTGAACAGTTTAACAACCTAAATCGTTTAATATTGTGATTAATCTTCTAGCCAGCAAGTGAACTGGTCACTGATTAGTTTCTGTCTCTGTTTTCTTGCCTCCTATGTGCAGAATGGTAAATTCTGCACGACCTCGGCGACTGCCCCCGAAACCCAGGCCCAGGGCCTTCAGTACGCCGAGGACGCGAAGGAGCACGAGCACATGAAGGCAGTACTGAAGAGCAGCCTGCAGGGTGGTGACTGCGAGGCGTCTCTGCTCCCGGGGCTCCGGACACGCACACGAGCCTCCGGAGGTGAGCCCGTCGTGACGCACTACTCACACGTTTGCTTAAAGTCACCTCCTGCGCTGTGGCTATTCCTGCAGTCTGTAGATTGTCACGTCTCCTCAAAAATCCATTATCTGAGGAGCAAGATGAATCACATTTTCTCAGAAACAACTTTTACCAAATCAACCTAAAGCAACAAAACGAGGCACCCTAACACCACAAATAGAAACCTTTTAGGGTCTCTCCCCCTCTCCCAGAAATCTTTACACAGCTGTCACTGAACGGTTTCATGTTTCTAATAGACTTACATGAATTGCTGGCAGCAAATGTGGACTGTTTAAATTTTCCTATCATTCTTATCATACAATCCAGTGGCATATAGTTAGTTCGACCCTCGTCTCCCTATATTACAAGCATGCAGTACATTATCAACAGTTAAATGTTCGGTAGACCTAATCAGTGCCCTATCCTATTGTACATTTACCAGCACACAAAGCTCTTCTAATGAGACAGATAGATGAATTCATAAAACCTCTTTTCATTCATCAATTAGATGTCAAACCCTATCAGTAGACATAAGGGAATGGGCAAATTCCATTTAAAAAGTCAAAAAGTGGAAATGTGCAGTTTTTATCGGACAGGGAAGATATATTTGGTATCATGAGGCTGTAATTAGCATCTTACTCCCACACTAAGATTATGAACACCCCCACGCCCCCAACCACCCCCGCCCCACAGGCCGAATGGGCTCCTGGTCTGTTGCGAACGAGGAGAACCCAGTCGTCACGGAGGACGCGGCGGATGAGATCATGGAGCAAATCGTGAGGTCCGCCACGCAGGGCCCGAGCCAGCGCACGCAGCCCCGCGAGAGGAGACGTTCCCGCGCCAATCGTAAATCACGTAAGTGGGGGGGGGATGCTGTGATTCAGGGACAGCGTATATACTGAGCCCATATGTGGCTTTTGAGGACTTTTCAGTGTCTGCCGCTTTCAGCCAGCATGTACCTGCATAGTGCACAAGGCAGCCAATCACGTCCTCCGATGTGCTAATTAGGTTACTCCAGCTGCTGGTGGAAATTTGGTGAACGACGTGTCTAAGGCATTTTTTCCACTGACTGAAGCATTTATAGGGAGATTGATCCTATTAGCCGTTATTATCCCATAAGCTGCAGTAACAGCATTGTGTAATGATGCAACCGTCCTTTGTCTCTGCAGTGAGAAGGACACTAAAGGGGGGTCTGACTCCAGAGGAAGCCCAAGCACTGGGTCTCATCAGCAATTCGGAGATGCGGGTCTGATGGGGAGGAGCAAGAACCTAACCATCCGGGGAAGGCCCACTCATTGGCTCTTTGGCCTAAGCCCCGCCCCAACCTCCTGGAAGCCGCCTCCCCCCCGTGCCCCTGTCATCGTTCACTGCCTCTGAAGCTGAGGCCTGTGTCATTGCTGCCCCTTTTAAGCTTGCTGTGCCCCCTGGCCCCATTCGTTCAGGGGTGAAAAAGGAGACTGTGAAATCACTCTCTGGTTAAATGGGGTGAAATGAAGCTGTGAAACAGCCTGTTAGAGATACGTCTTTATTTTTCTATTCACGTTATTTACTTTGCCGATTCTCCAGCGTCTGGGTGACGACTATAATTTCTTCCTGTAGCTGGATTGTTGTACTGAGGTAATGTACTATTCTCAAGGGTACTAAGACTCTCAGGTGGAAAGGCCAGTGTTCAAATGAGTAGCACACACAAGGCCCATGCCGGAAGGCATTTCGCGATAGTGGGATTTGTTAAGTTCCATTAGACTGGGTGTCAATAGCTGAAGTGTTTACAGTATTTACCTGAGGTCGTTCCTAGACTAGCACCGAGTCTGGAAATAAGGAACCGTTCTGTTGATTCTTGCTTGAACATTGAAAATAATACTTCAATCTTGGGAGCAAACACCCCCTGAGATGGTCTCTGTGGATCAGTCAGGTCACCCCCAGTGTGCTGGCTGTATGTTGTACTTCCCTGTGGTGTCTTCTAATGAGTGTAATAATATTTCACACCAAATCAAGTGCTTTATGTTAGTAATATGAATAGTATATGAATCAGGAGGAGGCTCCCTGATCACTAGCAACACAGAAGTCCACCCTGAACTTAAAGCACACCTGAGACCTGCATCTCAACTCTGTTACAGTGTTTTCTTTTTTTCTAATTGAGAAATAGTTTGTATGTGTACATATTACTGTTATGTTTTAAGGTGGAAGCTTATCTACTCTTTCGGAAACTGTGAGAAAGGGCTATTTGCAGAAAAAAGGTTGTTTGAAAAGGGATTTGTTAAGGAGCAATTTTACATGGCAAGAGGGGCTCGGAAAGTCAGGCTGTTTTTGTTGACATTTTATACTACAGTTTTAAATGCAAAAGGTATGTTAGAAAGTGACAGGAATGTTAGAAAAGCACAAAATGTAAGTGAAAGAGTGTTTCAGATGTGAATCACGTGGCCTGTAGCGAATGTGTAGGTTATTCTGGGCCACACTGGAGAGTTTGTCCGCTCCGCGCCCCCCCGTGCTCTAATCCGCAGAGTATGACTGAGATTAAGGAGCTTTGTCTCATGAAAGCTGCACACCGGTGACACTCTGACTGAGATCCGTCACAGTGATGTGACAGAACACATGCACCTCCATGCGTTACGTGATACATAGTGCGGGTGTAACGAAAACATCTCTGCGTTGAGAACTAGGAAAATGCTGAACAAAAAAGAGTTTCATCTGCTGTTCGTTATGTAGAATACGTTGTGTTTATTTTTTATTGTACTTTCCCATTGTCTGTTGTTTTTTTTCCATTTATTTTGTTTTGTTTAAATCTAAACAGGTATGGAGCTGAAACTTGGGTTTTACTACATGGAGGGGTTTCACTTTGAGCAAAGGCTTGAATTTGGTCACCTCATACTGTGTTGCCATGAAATATATGAGTGTATGAATGAAAACCAAGATGTTGCGGGAGATGGATTCATTTATGATGGTACTCAAGCATTGTCCTATAGAAGTTACTAGATATTAGACATTTGATAGTGAACTTGGAGAACTGTGACCCAGACCCAGCATGGATAGCGGGGGTGACATCATCCTTGCTGACAAAGGACAAACTAGCACCGTGAGGCGGAGATCGAGGGGGTGTCTGAGCAGCTGTCTTAGAGGCTGCTCTTGAGCCCAAGAACGACTGGGAGGTTCATGCAGTCCTTAAGTATTCGAACATCAGGAAAGATTTTTCTAAAAACAGAAATGAACTGTGTCCGTTAAAGGGCTTCAGACAACCGAGTGCCTTTCAGAATGAACTTTCTGTATTTATTCAGTCGCATTTCAGGGAAAAACTCAAGCGGATGTAACGTCGCGTGACGAGACAGCTGCTCCAACACTCTGCTCTTACAGTCAGTAATTGAAACCCTGGACTCAGACACTGTCAGAGAAGCTGACCGCCCCCAAGTCATGTAACAGCGGTGACCATCTTCAATCCCCCCCCCCCCCACCCAAAGTTATACCATACATTCAGTTACACCGCTGTAGTGTTTTGGTCAAGAAACAAAACCTCAAATTAGCCTTTTGACAAGAATAGTTCTGCCAAACATTTTGAATGATTATCACAAAGATTTGTTCACAACTTGACCCGAACTACATTTCGACATGTAGCTTGATTCAAATGGCACTACCGAGTCGTTCTTTTTTACTTGTTTGTTGTACGTAAAAAAAAGAATAACTGTAGTATGTACAATACAGCACCTTATCTACCGGTCGTAGCATGAGATTTCTATTGAAAATGATAGTATGGATATTAGAAAAAGTTGAATCTGTAAAGTTATAGAAAATATATAAAAACAAAAGGATACACACTGTAAAAATATGTAAATGTTACACCATTGTGTTTTTTTTTGTTAATGTTTCTGTAGCATAGTGTATTATAGGCTAATTCAGTAGCAGTTTCATTCTGTGAATTGTAATTTAAGAAAGCCTGCATAGTTAAACTAATAATTATCTACAGGGGCAATCCAGTGATAAAGGGAGGCTCTTCGACACGTGATGTCAGTGTTCAGTGAACATCTACTTGGATTAAGTTTTTGCATCGTTTTCACTCCTCACAGACTTGAAGTGAACTTTAGAAAAATGTCAAGACTCACCGCCTACAGCTCCGGTGAAGCAGCAAAAATAAAGGATTAAAAAAGGGAAGCTGATCTCACCACGCAGCAAAGTCCGGTGCCATGTCATGGCAGCATAGGGGACGGGCAAGGATCCGACGTAACAGTGAAGCTGTTCTGCTTATATATGCAGCACATAACAGTATGTATGCAATAAAAATCTGTAATAAACCAGTAAAATACCTTCTTCTGTGTTCTGCATAATTATTAAATATCACCACTTATGAAATTTAACATTCAGTGCACTGCAGCAATGCTTGGGAGATCCTGTCTCTAATTCATTTACTGATTATGTCATGAGGTTATATGCGTATTATTATGCATTATGAATTTTTTTGCCTATATTTATGTCTTAAGTTTAACATTTTCATATGAAGCATTAGCCACAGGGCCTGCTGTGCGTTACCGTGATGATGACATCATAACCAGCTCATTCAGCTTCTCACTATTAATAACAAACAGGGCACCAATTCACAAACGTCTTAAATTGTGTAGGAAAATAAAAGTAAATCTGTGATCAAATTAGGGCTGTCAGATGATGAATTAAATCACAGTTAATGGCATAAACAGTGATAAATCGCATTTTCAATCAGGCATATTAAATTGGTTGAAAATTAGCTTGAAAGTACTTAGAAGCAATCTTGCACTGAGACAGACTCAGAGCAGACTTACGTACTGACAGGTGTGACTAAGACCAAGCGAATTACCTCAGAGACGTAACACACAGAATGAACAAATAATAATAATCCACAAACTGCATATGAAAAAGGTGTTTAACCTTCAATAAAGCAATAAGTGATCGTCTAATGGACCAAGTTGACGGCACAGAGCATGAAAAGAAGATACAGAAGGTTAAACAAAATTAGCAGCAGCCCGCTGCCGACCTCTAACCTTCAGTTAAATTTATGCACAGATTATTCATTTTTAACAAAAAAAACAAGGCTAACTTGAAAGGAAGTACGGGGGTGAATTCCAAAGTTTTAAGAAAGGCTATATGAACAGATGGAAATAAGAAAACAGAGGACATTATAGTAAAAGAGGAGATGTCAAATGATTTTTTTTTATTGCACACCTTCTCATGTATTCAGTAGGCAGATGAAAACGCTACTTAATCCCGACTGCAAGATCAACCTCACCCTACCCACTCGAAAAATGTTACGGGGGCCAGTGGACGTTACCATACCTTTGTGGGATGCGGTTTGAGGAACCCCGGCATATACAATCATAAATTGTAAATTTAAAAACCGTTTGGCAAAAAATAGAAGCCTGACAACCATTGAAAGTGCACTTAATTTCTGGAGAGATACCCTTTTTAGAGTAGTAGATTTCAATAAAATAAACCAAATATTGCAAATTACAATATATTTATCTTATTCATGCTTCCGCCAGGCATTCGCTTGAAATGAAATTAACCAAGTAACAGAGTTTCCTCGACATTCTCCTCCAACAGCTCTGCTGCCAAACTGAATGTTTCCATTTTAGCTGTGAATTCTAGGATTTTGTGCAACATCACAGCTGAAGCCCTCGCATTGTTTACAACCATGAAGGAATATTAAAGGTCTCTATTAAAAATCTTTTCTCATACTATTTAATCGTTTGGCTATCAAAACACCACATGCGTTAACGCAACTGAAGAAATCACAGACTATGGCTTTAAAAGAAATGCATTAACATTAACTTAACGTGTTAAGTTTCTCGGCCTTAGAAATACAGTAAATCTTAAAATCTAACGCTGTTCAGTGCTGTTCATTCTAGCAAACCTTCTTTAGTATCAATTCAATAAAATGAGAATTTTAAAAGGAATGTTTATTTCCCAAAGCCCCGTCTCTGAAAAGATTACACTATATTCCCAAATAATTTTGATTTGTAAAAAGTGATTTTCTTCATCAAAGTACATAACATGCAGTGTCTACGGGTTCCTCTGTCCACTGTCCCCTTTCTATTCATGAAAGTATTTTAATGTCCTGATCCTGTCTGCTAGCCCTGGGTCAGGGGGTCATATCCTCTCAGAAACGCTACTCTTGACATCAGGTATCAGCCTGATTTAACGTCACATTTAACCTCAGGCCCACGGGGATGTGGTCAGTCAAGCCGGCTAGGTGGGTCACAAAGGAATACTCCTCCACCTCCTGTCAGAGAGAGACAGCACAGATTAATGCTTCCCAAACCGCTCCTTTTGCACTTTTCCACCACCAAACAATCTGATTAAGCTCATAATCATAAAATCGGCTGACATGTCATTCATGCAGGATATGGATGAAGTTGATGGTCTGGTTGGGAAGTTACGTACGGTTTGGCAGTGCCTGCTGAGAGTGCTCTCCCGATACAGGATGTAGTCAATGCGCCTGCCCACCCAGGGGCACCCGCTCTCAGGGTAGACAAGGGTACAACCATCCAGAGGCACAGGGGCAGCGACATACTGCCTGCGCAGTTCCTCCCATTCCAAGGTCCTATTGGAAGGGGGTGGAGGGGTGGGGGTTGATGTGATACCTTGACAATACTCCAGACCAGGGAATGTGGAAACAAGGAAGGTTTGAAACAAGATATTTTGCAGAATTCAGAAACTTTGTTGAAGAAGCAAACTCCAGTTTTTGTGGTGGCTTACTTCTGAAGGTTATCCGGGGTCCTCACTTCATCGTCGTATAGGGTCGGCTGTTCTAGCAGAGTGCCTGCATTAAAAAAAATAATATGAATAGGAATTTCATTCTTGGTTTATAAAGGGATATTGTGGGAACATCTAATTATTTATATGGGATGGAAAAAATTTGAATACATCGATGACTTGGGCTATACCCGACTAAATATACCAAGAACCAGTCAAAAGAACACCTGCTTGGAAAAAAAAGTGACAGAAAGCAAACTATTGACCTGGTCTGCCCAGTGTCCAGACCGCAGTCCCATAAAACTTGTATGAGGTGAAGTGAACAGACGACTCAACGCAAAGAAACCCGCAGGAAGCCTGCATCTTTCCAAACTGCTACAGAACTAGGAAGACGTGCCAGATCTGTGCTGTGAAGTTGCTGTGAGTCCAGGCAGATTAGAGTCAAGTTAGAGCCAAATTTTAATTTTTTAAATCCTGATTTAGCACCCCTTCCCCTGTCTTTTTTCGGTATATGGTTTGCACATCACTTCTGGCTCAACTCATGTTGTTTTTAAACAACATAAGGAAACGTGACTTGACTTCTGCATACTATGATGTCCATCCATCCATACATGCATGTTTTAAACACATTTTTCTGCAGCCAGCATATAGAGCAAACAGCTGCAATATTCTGTTACCGAGAACTCAAAGGATTTCTTTGCTATTCTATCATTCCTGACTCATTTCTTCAAGTCGATCCAGAGTCATGGGCATTAAATCTGAATTTGTCTCTGAGCACAGGAAACTCTATCCAGACAAAGCAAAGTCCACTATCCTCCGAGGACAGGAAACTCTATCCAGACAAAGCAAAGTCCACTATCCTCCGAGGACAGGCACTTCCACCAGTGCCAGTGAATGAGCATCATATGCCATTGAATAACACAAGAATAACTGTACTAATAGTACTACTGCTTCAGTTAACACTGGAGCAAACTGAGAAACTCTCGTGAATATAGTTAACAGATATCATCTCATATTCCAACTGTATTAGATCACCTGAATTACAGAGTTACAAAGGAATTTTGAAGAAATAAATCAAATATCTGCATTGTATTTCTTTTCAATAAAGAAAGGGGTGTCGGTGTTTTGTTTAAATAATAAATACAGATTTTTTGCAGAAATATTTAGGTGCTGTGTGTGAATATTATATAAATTTCATGGTATTTGAGCAGACCTTAAAATCAGTCAGAACAAACAGATTTCTTGGACAAATTATTTATCCAGTAATAAGAGCTACGGATGTTAAAGTTCCAAAATAAGGGAGAACCTTATCAACCTTGTAGTATATATATATATATATATTATATGCGTGTTTCAGAACTTCCAATTTCAATCAGGTACCCAGACAGATACCCACCAATAGCCCAAGGCTTCTCTTTGCCGGGTCCTTCCCGGCACGGGTCTCTGTAATCATCGAACACACTGTGCTTCTGCTCCAGCGCATCATCTGACCAAGGACACACATCCACAGTACATGAAGTCATCATCTAAAGTGCATCACTGCATGACAGTGCTTTTGGCAATCAGTTCCAGGACTGCATTAAAAAACATGGACTGTCTGCAGGAACGCAAACTCTGTACAGAGGATTTCAAGGTTGAAGGTACTGGCGTGCGAGTTATTCCTTGCATTTACACCTGCAGCTGGAAGCACACACAGTGAAAGATGAGAGGATGGAGGGCAACCACATACTGGGAGAGCAGTTGTCAAAGTTAAAGTCCCCACAGAGGATGTCGAAGGCCACCTCCTCGCCAGCCTGCCGGGTCTTCGCCTGGAACTCCCTGATCCACGCAGTCAGCATGTCCATTTGTTCGTACCTAATGGCCCCATCACCTGCGGGAAACTCGCAGAATCACCCAGCCAGTAAATAAGGCTGCATGGACGCCTCTGCATGTAACGCTAGGCACAGAACACATTAATAATGACAGGTAAAAAAATAAGCTACCTTCTGGGGCATGGAGATGCGTGCAGTTAACATATCCAACTACGTTCTTCTGTCTTTGATTCTGACCAATCAGCACCTGGGGAAAAATACACACGTACTAGGTCTTGGAGGTCGAAAATTATGCAAATAAAATGTGAATTTGAAAAATATTTACATAATTAATAGCAAAAATCCATGTTTGAATTTTTGAAGGTTTATGTAGGCTACTATTGGTCATCTAGCCAGCTTCTCCTCAATTTAGTTCTGCCTATGCCCAATAGCCCTTCTTGCTTAACACAGAGTAAGGGATCCACCACTAGGGGCAGACTTCTGCAAATTTATCCAGCTAGCTAGAATGGCTGCAAAGAGGCAGCGGGAAAATGAGAAAGAGGAGTGTGATGATATAATAACCCCCCCCCAACAAATTTAATTTAAATACATAGATTTTAAAATAGGGTGGTTAGCAGTTCAAGTCTCTGCCAGGATTCCATGTGTGTGGAGTTCGAATCTTCCCGTATGTTGTTGTGGGGTTTCTTCCAGGTACTCCAGTTCCCCCCACAGTCCAAAAACACGTTGAGGTTATTTAGAGTTACCAAATTGCCTCTGTGTGTGTGTGTGTGTGTGTGTGTGTGTGTGTGTGTGTGTGTGTGTGTGTGTGTGTGTGTGTGTGTGTGTGTG